>PVIU01000652.1:0-286278 GCA_004026605.1 Ondatra zibethicus | reverse complement strand
TCATTCGTGACGAGCATAGTGGACCCGACAAGCTATTGAGAGTCACCTGCTTCCAATCTGTTGGAGCCAACTCTTCCATCTTGACTTTAGGATGGTCAGCTGACAATGCCTCTAGTCTGCAGGCTCCTTGCTCTGTGCACCTGTCTACAACGCAGATGCTATCTCCATCTTTCTCATTTCCTGGAATCTATTTTTCCGGTTACTGGTCTTTGCTGGAATGCCCTCACAACCTTCCTACTCACTCCCTGTGTGTTTTAACTTGGCTGTTCTTCGCATCTTTGGTCTCTGCAGCCCTTGCGAGGGCTGTGAAAGTGCTCTCTGCCATCCGCCTTTGGCCGGTGTCTTCCTGTATATTTGCTATTGGAGTGCCGTTCGTTACCTTGCTGCTATCGCTTCCCATGCTCCAATTCCAGGGAGCATGGGTCTCTTTCTCCGGATTCCAGATCGCTTAAGTTTAAGAGTCCAGGCAGTGCCTAACATGTATTCAGACTTATTTAAATTATTTTTATCATCGTAATTTTTTTTTAACTTACAAGGAATTAAGACTACAATTTCTCCAAAAAGTATAGCATACTAACCATTTAACTTTTAGAGGTTTATTATTCCATAGTTATTTTACTAACAGCCTACATTGTTGAAAGTGATCTTAGTCAATGCCATCTCTATAGCTATTTTCTTCATTTTGAGCTCCTGCCATTATGAGCTCTAACCCCAGACACCTTTTGAGATACACTAACAAAGCTGACTTAAAGTTTGATAAATACCTTGCTCAAGATAACATGAGTTACTCCACCCCCATTTAGATTCTGTCTAGTGAGCTATATCTCTTGAGGTTTTACAAGTAACCTTTTACAATTCTCAAATAGCAGAAATCTATTCCTGGTGATCCTTATCTCATCCAAGGTTTCAACAAAAGGAAAAGAAGACATTTCTGTGTGGACGAATTAGGAAAGGGTTCCCTTTCTGAATAGGTCTGTCCCTCTGCCTAGGGACCTCTTTCCCTTGGGAAGAAGCAGATGAACTATGGCATAGTGATCAACACATGCGCTTGGAGCCCACAGCACCTGCAAGCCGGTGTCAACCCACCCAAGGGAAGGTGACAGCTCTCAAACTGCTTATTCTTCAAGCAGAAATCATTGACTCACTACAGTACAAAGGCATTCAGTTAAGTCCATTTCCCTGAGTAAAGTCTGATGCACAGGGTGAGAATTCTGTCCCATGAGTTTCTCTAGGTTATAAAAGCACTTGGAGACAGGGCCGGAGGTTGGGATCTGTTTACCACTGCGGACTTCCTTCTAAGTGATTCAGCTTCAGCTGCAGGTTGTGGTGTGTAGGTAAGAAAGTTAGCTACTCGTATATTTGGTTTAGGAATCAAGAAAGAGAGATGATGAATTCTTTTTTGCTTCATAAACGATTTGATTTTACAAGTAACTCAGATTTAAAAGCCATCTTAGAGGACACAGGTTTTCGGATACAAATCTGTTAGTAATCTACAAGAAAGTGAGGTTGAGAGGTGAGTACTGAACGTTCAGAACATGCTTCTGAGTTCTGATCAGATTTGCATTTGAACTCCAGCGCTTACCTTGTGAGTTCAGGACTCTTACCTGCCAAGCCTCAGTTTATCTATTCATTAAATGAAGACAGGACTAGCAACCAAACTGTGAGCTTTTTGAGAATTTAAGTGTTAAGTACTGGGTTTACTGTAGCCAGCTTTCAAAAACTCTGTCTATAATAATCATAATAAAAGACAGTTTAGACTTCTTCATGACTCATCCTTCTGCCTCCCCTTTCCCTACTGTTCAGGCAAGCATGCATTCTGTGTACCATGACAAGATATGAATTTTGCAGAAGGCTGTACCTATGTGTTTACTCATAACTCTGGGAAAAGCATAATTGAATGGTAAAGGCAGTGGTTAAGGTGGCTATGATTGGTAGTTTTTAACCTTTTTCTAAAGTGAACTTTCAGGGTTTTGAATATTTTATGTTCCACTGAGTTTATAGATGCTCCTAATTCTCAAATTACGAAAGAGCACTAATGTCTGAAAAAAAATCTGAAAATAAAATTTGTTTTCAAATAAAAACTAAGCAAGGTTAGCTTCATACCTCTCCTGCTTTCTAAATTGCACACACACACACACACACACACACACACACTTACACATGCAATGCTAGGGATTAAACCCAGGGCCTGTCACTTGCTGGCAAAATACTCCTCTCCCCGCAGGCTCCTTACATACATTTCAAAATGAAGCTCCAGTTACTGTTTGGGTCTTAGCGTTTTAGGGCTCTACTAAATTTAGTATTGAATCTGATTTTATTTTATACTAATTATTGAACTCAAGGGTCATCCTAGTCAAAAAAGCCTCATTTCCTAATGACATTAAAAAGAAATTACAGGTGGTTTCAACAAGACCCATGATACACATGGCATCTTAGCACATGTTATCACTTAAAGGAACTGAAACCAGAAACAAAGGGGGCAGCAACAAGGGAGCACCAAGTTAATTTGTCTTGGGAAAGAAAGCAGTGATTTGAATGGAAGGGCTATCAGTGCCTGGGATGGTGACTCTGACCACACTCCACTTATAAGTGACATTTTCCAGATGTAAGTCTGTCAAATGCCCACAGTTCTCTCTCCATTTCAATAGAATAACTACCCTTGTCTCCTTTGCTTGATAGACAGCCCTCCCTGCCCCCAGTCCTCCAGAGGTGCACAGAACCAGAGCATAGAGACTTACTTGTTGCATGGTGGGTGAGTGTAAGGCAGACTGGACCTGCATGGGAAGCTGGCTCCCGAGGGGCTGCTGCATGGCAAGCGGCTGATGCTGTTGCATGGTGAGGTGCTGGTGAAGAGGCGGGCTGATTTGGAGGGGCGGTGGTGGGGACACAGCCATGTTGGCTATGGAGACAGTCACTGGCATTTGGTTATTCGGCTTGGGTGCTATGTTTCTGGGGAGGCTTGGGTGCATGGCAGTGAGGTGAGGATTCATTCCTGGTTGTTGGTGATAGTGAGAACTTAGGTACAGAGCTGAGTGGGCCTGGCTGGGCCCATGGAACACTGACGGCTTTGAGTTGACCAGCTGGGGTGGCTGAGATGTCTTAACATCCACAGGATCACTGTAGCTCTGCAGAGGGAGCAAAGGAAAGCAGCGTTAGGAGACAGGTCTCTGAGTGTGATGCTATTCCCAGAATGTTTGTGAATTTTCTCACGGACTTTCATGAGAATCAACACCCATGACTATTCTTGTGTCTCTTATCTAAGGATTCTTCCACTGCTATTTTTAACGTAACTTATACAACACCGAGTTTCTAACTCCTCTATGAAATCTAAAGCACACTGTAATGACATCTCTTTCCTTTCCTTTTGCCTAAATGCTCAGCTATGACGGACTATTTTGGTCATCCAGAGAAAGATAAAAGATGCAGGAGGACGCCATTATCACTAAGTTATCTCACTTTCCAAGCAGTTCAATTCAGCTCTCCCACTGATCACAAGCTTAGTTTCTTCTCTTTGTGTTCCCGCAGAGCCTCGGCTCTAGGTATTTTCACAAAGAAAACAAGGACAGTGATAGCAGTGACTACAGAAGAGGTCTAAAATGCCTTCCAAAACTCATGGGAAATCAGACTAGCATGTCTTCAAAGGAACCACAGAACTTGATTTTTTTTTTTAAGAAAAGGAGTTGCCAATAAATTGGTGATAAATTGTTCCTCCTAATGAAGTGGATAAAAATAATTTCTCTTTATTTTAGGTGCCATCACAAATTAATATAATCTTGCCCTAATTTTTCCACACCTAATAGCCTTTTAATTGACTTAAAAACCAGATCTTTCAGTGGAAGCTGAAAGGAATCGAAGATTAGCCCTTTGGCATTGCCTCCTGGGGAAGCACCTAGCTCTTCATTCTCTGAGAGAAGAGACCAAGGAACGAGGGTAGAATGTGAATCTAACAGCAAGGGAAAGGGTCCATTGTGTTTCCAGAGAAGAGAGCCACCACTGTCAAACCAGTGTAATTTTTCTTTGTGACCGGGATGCACAAGTCAGCCCTGCACTTCAGCTCTCCCCGTCACCAACAGCCAGGGAGGAATCCTCGTCCAGCAATGCAGGGACCGTTTGTGTCCATGCAGAGCTTGGTGTCCCTCCTGCTTGGGCAATGCTATACTCTAGTCACAGCCCCTACTATGGATGGTAGTCAACATAAGCTTCATTATCTTAGGCCATTTGGAGGCACCGTACACAGCATAGTTCAGGCGCTCCCAGGGATTCAGAAAAGTGACTCACAGTAAGAATAATGCTCATGTGTGCACTAGATTCCTTGCCTTTGCCTATGGTGGTTGGGGATTCACAATCCCATATGTACAATCTTATAGGAAGGATATATAACCCCATCAAAAATAGGCCAAATGTATATATGTGAAAACGTCACGGGGAAATAAGGAAATAGACTATTACAGTGACCCACAACAGGGCAAAATGCAGAGAATATGCCTGTGGAGAGACCAGCCCTGACTGTTGCATCTGCAACACAACCCCCATACACAAGGCTCAGGAAACATCACTGAAGACGGGTGGAAAGACTGTCAGAGAAGAAGGCCAGGACGTCTGATTTGAGATAGTGCCTTCTAGACACAGCACAGATGTTGAAACCACGGAGGCTCAACAGTATGGCTGCCTAAAAAAGCCCTGTACAGTTACAACAATACTTAATATGCCAAGATTAGTGGATGTGTGAAATGTTTTGATAAAGAAAATGCTACTATAGAGATCTACAAGAGGTCAAAATGCAGAGACTGTTACTTGGAGGAACTAAAGCCAGACAGTTTCATGATCATAGGCCAGTATTCTGCACTATGAGTTACAAACACACACACACACACACACACACACACACACACACACCCCAAAATATGAGACTCTGGGGTCCAGGCAGGTTCAATTTTCTATACACAGATTATAGAAAGGCAAACCCAAGGAGCCCGAACCACTTCACACCACTACCCCAGAGCATTTTAGTTAGTACAACTGGAATAGAAGTTTGTATTTTCTGAATTCTATAATAACCTCAAAATGCCAAAAAATGTTCAGTAAGAATTTGTAAAAGGGACTACAGACAGAAAGCGCTTACGAAATGTAGTTCCTGATGGCATTTTCAACAAAAGAAAATTTTGAATTACACTGCTTTGCTTCTGCTTTTAAATTCTTCTATAAAACAGTTAAAGATGCAAAGCAAAGGTCAGAGGGTAAACTGAGTTTTTAACATAGAGAATTTTGGAAAACTATATAGTCATCATGCTCACATAGATACAAATCTATACATACATATAGATGCATACATATACATATAATGCACATATGTATGCAAAGCTACTGAACCCTTTCCTTGTTGTTCATATGTACGGGAGTTTAGGACTGGCCAGTTGGGATCGGATAACCTATCACGTGGCTTGTCCCTGGAGAACTGGGATGCTCCCTTTCTTACTATCTTATCATTGAATGTCTATAGCTTTCCATCTAGTCTTGTGAAATTTCCCCACCTATGTTGGCAAGTTAACTAATATAGTTGTGCAGGTCTTGTGTAGGCAGCCATACTGCTGAGCTTACGTGGTGTCAGCATCTGTGTTGTGTCTAGAAGGCACTATCTTGAATCAGACATCCTGGTTCTCTTCTCTTACAACCTTTCCACCCCCTCTTCAGTGATGTTGCCTGAGCCCTGTGCGTAGGAATTGTGTTGTAGGTCAGGGCTGGGCACTCCGCAGGCTCATTCTCTGCCCTTCGCCCTGCTGCATATCACTGTAATTGCCTCTCTCTGCTTCAAAAATGGTTTCTTTAATGGGGGGGGGCGGTAAAAGTTGCACTTAGCTGTGGGTATAGCTATTTAAAACACCGTTTGAAACTATACTGGCTTAGGAAAATGGCAGTCATAGATCCTCCTCTAGGGACTACGACATTTCTAGAGATAGGGAGTTGGCTATGTTTGTAGTATCAGGGATAAATTGCCCCTATTGATCCAGCTTTAACTCCAATTAAACAGCTGTTGGTTACCTCCATCATATAAATGCCATTATGGCAGCACTAGGGATTTCTTGTCAGGTTGGTTGTGGCTTGCAGGTATGGATCTGAACAGAAAGTTCTCAAAAGAAGAAATAAAAATGGTAGAAATACCTGTTAAAAGTGTTCAGCTCCCTTAATAATCAGAGCAAATGTACAATTAAAACTACTTTTGAGATTACATCTTACGTCAGTCAGAATGGCTGAGGGCCAGAAAACAGCTGACGACAAATATCAGTGGGGGTGTGGCGAAACGACAATCCTCATTCACTGCTGGTGAGATTGCAAACGTGTGCAGCCACAGTGGAGATTAATGCAGAGAATTCTTCCAAAGCTAACAACAGAGCCTTTGCTGTCTTAGGCGTAAGGCCAAAGGACTTGACATCCTATTCCAAAGACACTTGTTCAGCCATGTTCATTCCCATTTCACAGTATCTGGGAAATGGGAACAACTTAAATGTCCTTCAGCTGACGAATGAATAATATACATCTGGCACTTCTGCAGTATGGACTCATCTATAAAGGACAATGAAATCATGAAATTCTCAGGTAAATCGATGGAACAGGATATATTACATGAAATGGGGTAACCTATATTCAGAAAGATAGCCAGTACAGGCATGTTCTGTATAAGTGGTTCCCTGCTCTGAGTGTTTTGGTTTGGGTACATGACCAAAGTGACCATAGAGGCTAAGGACGCAGAGGCGCCATGGGATGGGGGTGAGAAATAGGACACGGGTGCTATGAAAGGAAAGCAAGAACTAATAGGAGACAGGACTGAACCGAGGTGGGGAGGGAGGAATGGCAAGAGAGAGGGAGTAGGGGGAAGGAGAGAGGAAAAACACCAATTATGCTTGAAAAAATGTAGAGAAATTTCATAAGCTTACTGAAAAATGCATCTACAGTGTGTGTATGTGTGTGTGTGTGTGTGTGTGTGGTTTGAAGGGAGTTACCCTGTATGGGGTTGTAACGCTCCTCCTATGAGCCATGGACTATCTAACAGAAGCCCTAGTACCAGGCATAGAAACCCTCCCTTTGAGTTGTTGGTCAGAGGAGTCCAAGAGATCCTCCAAAGCATACAGGCTCCTGTCATGGCTCTCTGTTGTCTCCTAGGACATGAAGATAAGACTCCATTGCTGAAGACAACACATGCTTGACACACAGGACTTAAGAAGGATTGATCTAGAACTTACTGAAGGTTCCATAGTATGAGGGGGATCTTTTCTTTCTGGATAATTATATGCAAGACATTCTCTACAATATTGAAATGCAATTTTTTAGACAGTGGGAGAATATTAGAAAACTACACGTTGTTGTGCTATTTACAAAGAGAAGAGATAAACAGTTGAATTTTCCATACTAAGTAACCTGTTGGGCCATTTCTACATCTACTGTAGACATTAGCATGAGTTCTCTTACCAAACTGTGTTTTTACTAACATGTCATAGATGAAGACAGATCTTTTCAATGGTGGGGGCCTAGTTCTCTGATTCATGCAGCTAGAACAGGTCAAAGAACACACACGTGCTGAAGGAATGCACGACGCACTGTCCTTGGGCAGCACCCCACTCAGGGGCTGCCGTCTTGGTGGAGCTCTTTTACCTAGACACACCCTCCTGCTTCCCAAAGACTACAGAAGGATCTCAAGGCTTGAAAACACTACTGCGTGGCCAACAGTTCTTCTGTGTTTGCTCTTTTACTTTTAGCATGAGCTATATTCTACCTGAAAGAGAAGGAATGCTGGCTCTTCATGCTGTCTTTTGCTCAGATACACTACACTTCAGCCTCATCATTTAAAAAAAATAATTCTTAAAGGTTTTTGAGTTTATAATATATCATTCCCCTTCCTTTAACTCCCTCCAAGCCTTCCCATGCCCCCCTCTTTGCTATCTTTCACATCCATCACCTCCTTTTCTTTAATTGTTGATCACTAAGCAAATAAACACAACTTGTTCAGCCCATATAATGTTAACGTGTAAGTGTATTTTCAGGGCTGATAACTGGGTATTGGATAAACAATTGGCGTGCTGCTCCCTGAGGGAACAGTTTCTTCTGCTCTCAGCGTTCCTTAGTTGCCTGTAGTTCTTTATCTGGGGTTTAGGCTTGTGAGTTTCCTCTTCACACATTGGCATGTCTTTTGGAGTCATCACATTCAGGCTATGTTTAGGCAACCATGGGTCCTGACAAGGATGCTTGCAATGTCCCACCCAGATGTGGATAATTTGTGTCTTTCTGCAAAGGTCAGTTGTGTAGATGGGGGAAAAGTTAGCATTTCGGCTCCACTTTTGACCAGTTATTAACTAGACCAGTCTAATTCTCATCCATCAGTTATCAGCGGCTTGTTTTGGAGATGGGTAGAATCCATTCATTTTAAATAGCAAATCGTCATGAATTCATAACCTCATTAAATGGAAATAAGATCAAATCGTATGTTTAGTATTCCTTCACTCTTCTTCCAATCAAAATGCAAAAGCAATGCAACAGTTCTGAACATCAGTTGCACTACATATAAGGTCTCCATACCTGCCAATTAGAAATCAGAATGACTCTCTCATATGTGTTAAATAACTTAAGTTTGTTTCTACTTTCAGCCTTTTCTTCATTTTGCAGTGTCTCATCTTGATTGTCTGAGAAACATGCTGCTACTAGTATAAACTGAAAATCAACCAAAGAATTGGATATTTTTTAGAGGAGAGATGTGTTCTTTGGACATTTGCTTTTTCAGTGCTGGGGACTGGACACAGGACCTCATCGTGCTAGGTCAGGGCTCTACCTCACATCATGTCTGGCCTGTCATTCACTACTGGCTTCTAACTATGTTCTTTGTCCTCTTGGAATTTGAACCACAGGATCTGGTTGACATCTTTAGGGGAAAAAGAGAACTCGTAACAATAGAGACCTTTTGGGTCTTATGAAGATTCTTTCATATGTGCAAAATGTACAAAGGATACAGCACTAAATGGCTTAAGAAGTTCTTATTAAGCAAGTTATGACCATCCAAGAGAACTATATTCTCATTCACTTTGTATAATGAAGATGATGCTACAGAGTGTATAAATGCCTCCATTCTGGCATGATGCGTGCTATAAAAATGAAAGATTAAAAAATAATTGTTATTTAAAATAGCCAAGTATAAATACAAGACATAAAACTCAGTGGAAGCAATAATATAAGAGTTGCTGGACCAAATCAAATTAATAGTCTATCTAATTTGATTCTTGTTTTCAGGACTGACCAATACTTGATGCATTGAAAATTAAACAAAATTTATGCACCTCCTCTAATGTACATTGTTACTTCTGGGAAGCAAATCCTTCCTGGCCCTTGCAGGTGATTAACTTATACCCTGAAGCATGAGATTTTATTGTCTTTAAATCACAATCTTGGCTCAGAGCGTCAGATTTTATGTTACCAGTCATAAAATGATCCATCCCATTTGCAAATTCACACTTACTATTTGTCTCAATCCTCTCCACAGCATGCATTCTGAATTCTGTGACTTTATCTCATTCTCCAAAAAGAAAACATTGCTTTGTTTCTAATTTACTCTCCTTTAATTGAAACCAGGCCTTGAGTTTCTTTATTATGGATGACAGCATCAGAGAGCTTAATTTATTTACTTAGCTACCATCCTGTCTTATGTTTTTTAAAGAAGGGTTTTCACGGTCCTAAGCTTTGACACCCTCCTTCTTAAGGTTGGGAGGAAATCTCCGTTGATGCAGCAGTAGTAAGCATCCATAAGCTACAGCGAGGTGGACAGAGACAAGAGAATCCCAGAAGCTTATAGGCCTGGAGCGCTCAGCAGTGAACAAGACAGCCTGTCTCCAACACGGTGGGTGGGGACCCACAGTGAGATTGTCCCCTATCACATGGCTCACTGTGGCATACACTCCTTCATACAAACATGCACACATGCACACCACACTTATACACACAGACACACATACACACACACACATACACACACACACATACACACACACACACACACACACACACACACACACACACACACACACACACATTGATTTGCCCCTTGTGCTGCCTAGTTTTATGTCAACTTGACGCAAGCTAGAGTCTTTGAGGAAAAGAAGCCACAGTCGAGAAAATGCCTCTATAAGATAGGCAAGCATGTAGGGCGTTTTCTTAGTTAGTGATTGATGTGGGAGGGCCCGGTCCATTATGGGTGGTGCCACCTCTGTGGTGTCACCCCTGGGCTGGTGGTCCTGGGTTCTATGAGAAAGTAGGCTGAGCAAGCCATGTAGAACAAGTCAGTGAGCAGAACTCCTCCCTGCACTCTGTCAGCTCCTGCCTCCAAGACTATGGATAGGTAAAGTACACCCTTTCCTCTCCAGTTGCTTTTGGTCATGGTGTTTCATCACAGCAATAAAAACCTTAACACGGCTTTTGCAAAAAAAGAATGTCACACTTATGATATTATGGGTGGCCTCCGGCAACGTAGGAACTGCTTTTACTTATCAGTGCACAGGCTCCCAAAGCTTTCTCCTGAGCTGTCTCCTGAGCTGCCTTCTCATCCAGGACTGCGGCTGTCACAGGGGATGTTTGGGGACTTCTCTGCTGGAATTTTGCATATCCTCACACAGCTTTCTTGTCTTTTGGTGATGAATTCAGTTTTTAGAACTAGCTAAAAGTGAGTTGAAGCCAAAGTTGTGGGTTCTATCTTGGCGATGTTCGGAGAAAAGAATGAGGTGTGAAAATAATGTAACAAGATTGATTTTTCTAGAGAGCTTCGTAAACTTTTCCTGACTGCAGATCCACCCAGGAGTTTCAAAGAAATCTCTTGAACCCTGGGAGCAATAAAAAAATGAGTTTCTGGCCTCCCAAGGTGACTTTTTTGAATGCAACACTCATTTGGGGAATATAAATCCTGGTGAAATGAAACCACTTTCGTTGCTTCAAAGTTCCGTATTGCTTTCAATGTAATGATTTAGACTCTTGTCTAGGAATTTCTTAGTCTATGGAAAAGCTATATTTCCTCAAGCTGTATTTAATAACCCAATTCAATATGACCTTCCATGGTGAACAAAGCTGCCTAAGCTAAAAAGACTGTCTCTCGGAGTCTTCTTCACACGATTCAGGAACCCTACTTTAATCAAGAAGCCGACACAGACAACTGTATTTTTGTTTATGTTTACAACCATTTTACCTTCATAACGGGATGAAGCTACAGAAAAAATTAAATATTTAAAAAATTTAAATAAAAGTTAAAATTAATAAATTATTTTTGCAACCTTTAGAATATCTGTATAAAAAGATCACTTTGTGACCAAATTGGAACTATGATTCAGCTAACTTTCCAACCACACACAATTCTTTTGCTACTCCTATGCATACTTGCCAATAATAGTAAAATATAATTATGAATTATTTGTATTTACTAAGAACTTCCCTTGCTCAACATTCTAAACCTAAGCTGATTTTTAAATTAAAAAATTTATTTTATTGTGGTGCAATCGCTTAACACCACATCTACCCTGTTCACACGCTTTTCAAGTGGATAAAAAGTTTCTGCCCACTACAGGCATAGCTAATTCATCTTGCTAGCTGGAACTTTATGCCCGGGGGCTAGCATTCTTCTTTCACCCCCAGTAAGTAGCAACCACCTTTCCACTTTTTGAGTCTGTGAACATGGCTATTTTAGATACTACCTGGGCAGTTGTCCTGGACTTGGTGTGCACGTCACCACCTTACTTCATCCAGCATAATGCCCTCAACTGTAACATCGAGTTCTATAGATTTCCTTATTTTATTTTGGAAAATTTATTTAAAAGGTCATGTGATCTTCTCTGCTTAATACTGGATTGAGCTAAGCCTTAGAATGTCTCAGTAACTAAGGACAAACAGATAGGGGGGGGTTAATTTGGAATTGGGACTCAGGTTCTTTTGCTATCTATCAGCTGCTGCTGACTTTTCCGTCCCCTTCCCCTGGAAGTTTTGCCAGATTGACAATGGTGTCCTCTAAAATGGTTCCTTTAGTGACATAAAGAAACCGGATGAAGGTACGTCAGAAGCCCCTCTAGCTGATTAATCACAACCTTAGCTTTTACTTTTAAAATGTTTCAAGAAAAAGAGATTGTTATATCTCACACTCTGAAACTGGCAATCACCCCTGACCTCGTGCCTCGCTTTTAAAATGCCCCCTCACCCATTCTATAGTCAAATGAAATGCCATGTGGGTAGTGCTCTGCCAAGCATCCTATGTGGGGCCCAACCTCCTCATGTCTTTGCACATCGAGTAGAAATGGAAATCTTCTTTTCTCTATTACTATCTTTTAACCTCAGGCCGTCCAGTGTTTTTCCTTTTGAACTTCTTTTAAATAATAGCGCTTACAGCAATCATTGTGGGCTTTTCCCAGCACTGTTTGCACACAGAACTCAAGTTGAAGCCCCCAGCAATTCTGGCATGCTTGGGTAGTAGGAAGAGGCCGGAAGAGGCTGGTATTATATTTTCCCACTCTACTGCATGACTAGATAAAACACCACCCCGCTTGGAGCACTGTGATGGTGGGTGGGGATTCCAGCACTGCGCAGCTCCCCATTCCTCAGACCTCTGCTCAGAATCTGAGAGTGGCAGCATGGAGTTGAGAGGGGACAGCCTTCCAGATGCCAGCCTTGTTTTTGAGCCAAGGCAGCCTCACTCGTAGTTGGCATAAAATTTCCTTAGGAAAAATGGAAGAGGTATAGGTTCTAAGAGAAAAGCCTAGAAGCTCTAGCAAGAATAAGACACTGCTGCGGGTCCTCCACGTCGATACCAGCCCTGTCCTCCACATAGGCAAGACATTTGGTTTCTGCTTGGGAACAAGACTCAAGCCCGCGGACCCTATGCAAGGCGATTTATGATTTCAGCAGGAGTCTATGAACAATGCCTGACATGAGGCATGCCTGGTGAGGGGCTGGGCACTCAGCAGCAAAGGGCCTTTCCTACTTATGCTATTATTGGGGGCAAGTTCCAAGGATGTGTCAGGACTGTCATTTTGAAGGACAGAGTAAGAACAGTTACTTACTATCCTTAGGACTTTTTCTTTGGGGTAGATTTCAGTTTCACTCAAGTCTGGGGCTGTATTAAGGGACATATGGATACATTCTATGTCATAAGTAACCTGAAGACTAAGAAGCGCCGTTGCCACAACTTAGGCTCACTGATATTTCTATTTTTGGTTATGTTCTGCTAGAAGCAACTAATTTTAGAGAATAGCTCCAAGTCTTCTGAATATCAAGAAACCTTCCCCAGGGACTGGTCTATCTGTTGTCTTTCAGCGAGCCTGACATGGAGTAGCATCCTACAGGCCTGGATTGGTACACAGTGTGGCCTGGGATAGAAACAGCACACAGTAGCAGACGTGAGAGAGATGGATCAGCTCAGAATGCATGAGAAACGGATGCACTGAATAGAAAATGACCAAACTGTGGACTTCAGAGACGAGACACAAAGAGACTGGCAAGGACCCAGGATGCACACGTGAGGCTAACACAGTGATTCACAGCTGGAATGACCTTTGGGGAGGGAGGGAGGGAGGGAGAGAAAGAGAAAGGGAGAGAATATGCCTTGTCATGTATAACTTCAGGACAGCGGGGACTTGGACCATGCAGGAGAGTGGTGTGTTTAGGACCCTGAATAACACAGCCCAGAGAAAGACAAGGACCAAACAGAAGCAACGCTACCTTGACATCCCTGGCTCTTTCCTTCTCTAGTGGAATGCTGGTGACTAAGCCTCTCCCAAGGAATAAAGCCTGTGGATTCTGAGTGAGCACTTTCTCATAAAGGGAGCCCTTAAAGCTCAGTTCCCTACCAATGCCCATTCGGCCACACGCAAGAGTAAATCCCAGCTCCTTTCATGGTCGTGTATGGGGTCCACGCACAGCCGCTCTAGCCGCTCATGTGTGGCTACATTGGCTTCCTCTGAGCGGCCATCCTCGCTTCCCTCTGGACATTTTGGCTCTGTGAGGTCTAGACTCCTGTGGAACCTCAGCTGCAACGGTACATCTCCCAAGAGGATCTGCAAATCAGTCTGGCCAAGCTTCTGCGATGTGGCCTTGGGGTGGCCTTCTACGATTAAAACACGTCTTTTATAGGAAGGGTCCAGGTTGCCTGTTGTCTACTGTCTGCCATGGGGTATATCCACATGCTCCGAAAAATCTGCCACCATATCCATGAATCAGTGGACAATAACAACAACAACAAAAAAATAATGGAGCCTGGCTGGCACATGGTAGAGTCTTGGAATTATAATTACCTCTTTGTTGCTTCAAATTTATAATATAGTACAAGACTGTAACATGGAAAAACTGTTTCCATTGGAGTGGTCCTTCTTTGCGTCAACCTAATTAAACTGGAAAAGCACTAGATTCCTATACACAGTGCCACATGCACTGGGAGATAGGCTGGGAATATCCTGTCGTTGTGGAGAAGGCTATGTAGCAAATACTTGCTCGCAAGCAGCATTTCAGGGTCATCTCTTAGACCCATGGAGACTGATTGAAGCTTCCAATTTGTATACACACCATTGAGAACCATACATAGAGATTCAACAGCTCCAGCAAAAAATTCTACCACTAAAGAGAAGAAAAATGTCAGAGAAAGCTGTAAGAAAAATGTGCTTGGTTTCTTAAATGTAGAAGTGGCAATTTGCAGCATTGATACAAATTGCCATGTTCTGAGGGTTGCAGTTTGGAGACTGAACAGGAAGGAAAGCTGCAGCTAAGAGTAAATACAGTGATGCATGCATTGGAGGGGAAGGCTTAGTTAGTACGGTGGCACTATTGCGGCACCCTGCATGTCATTAGCCAGAAGGCTTTGCATCAGGACTGATATGTCCCATGTTGATTCTCTCTTATGGAAAATCACGCGAGCTAAATTTCCTTACATTCGGGGCATATGAATTTGCCAACGGCAGTGTGGCTAAGGGTGAGCTGGATCCTACATGTGATGGGGGCTTCCTTAAACTTTTCGGGGTGTTGTCTGCATTCTGCATGTATACTGAGATGGGAGTTCAGCTGAACATACAAACACATTTAAAAGCAGTTAGACAAATTAGAAAGTGGGGAACTGGAATGGCACTGTGAGAAAGAAGAATCTGGTTTTATAAAATAAACAGTGAGCTTCCTGAAATAGCATTGCTTCAATGTGCAGCAAAGGTCGGAGCAGAGCAATACTCAGCTGGCGTCTTCCTGCATTTGTTGTTTGCCTTCTCTCCCTGCATCATCGTGCTCAGTGTGTATCTGCATCATCGTGCTCAGTGTGTATCTGCATCATCGTGCTCAGTGTGTATCTGCATCATCGTGCTCAGTGTGTATCTGCATCATCGTGCTCAGTGTGTATCTGCATCATCGTGCTCAGTGTGTATCTGCATCATCGTGCTCAGTGTGTATCTGCATCATCGTGCTCAGTGTGTATTTGGACGGATAAAACCTATGTATGTACTTTTTGAAGGGTTGCCAGAACAGAAACAGATATTTGTGGATGAGAAAAAGAAAGCATTCTTTTTTTAAATTTTTTTTTGTGGACAAATGCAATGCAGTCCAGAGCCTATGGCCATAATGAACAAAATACTGGCAATCTGAATTTGACAAGCTGTTACGTCAAGCCCTTCTAGATGCAGCCCTATTGATCCTTGTAGTCACCCTACTGAGTAGGGAAGTGTGTTTTTTAGTAACATGAAACCAAACAGAGTTAACTCTCTACTACCAGTAATAAGCAAGGACTAGCATATAAACATTCTGAAGCACTAATTTTTCTGTACACTCATTGAAGAGCAGAACGATGGGACTTTGTATCCTGGTGCAGATACAAAGAAACTGGAAATGAAAGTGGGTGGCATCTCCTCAGAAATGGTCCACACAGTGGAAGGAGGAGGGTACCGGTTAGATTGGGGTCAGCTCCTGATGAAGAATGTGCTGTGCTTAACTGTAAAACCAACAACAATCCACAGGTAGATGGTGTCTACCAAAGGCCAGCTATAGCTCTGGTCTTCCAGGGATGGACGTATTTCCACAGCACAGAGTTTGTTTGGATGTAATTTTTTTTAACAAAGAAAATGGTGTAGAAATGCTAACGTGATTGTTTGTGCTTTTAAGAGACTATTAGTCTGCACGGAGATGGCCACAGTTTGTCACAGTGTCACACAATCGCACGTTACCTTGGATACGAGGCTGGCTCTGTAAGCTGCTAGCTGCTTCAGGTACTCCTTCTTTGCCGCCTCAGTTTTCTTCTTGTAGACCTGTGAGAGCAACAGAAAGTCTTCAATTAGACCACGTGTCTGCTTTTGTTTCGAGGGATGGACAAGGCAGAATGGCAATTGTACACACATAGAGGTAATTTTATAATAATATACGGCTCCCAAAGAGTGTGTTTTCTTCCTGAAACAGGTTTGAAAGAAGAAGCAAAATAAACTCTGTAAGAAAAGAGGCAGCAATTGTAAAATTTTGCATTTTTCAGAATATGCATGAAAGGATTGGTGAGCATGGAAATCAATGGCAGCAGTGATGAAGCCTCACCCAGGAATAAGACATTCATATTTATACAGCAGGCAGTAATTCAACAGCACAGTAATATTCTAACGTTTGCGCTCCGTGCCAAACACAAAACCAAAATGGGATTCAAGGACGATGCATCATATTCAGTATGGAAATCAATGTACAGGTATTGGCAGTTGCCGGTTCATCACAATTTTAAGAGCCTCCAAGTTACATTTCCAAGGAGTCAGGAGCAGAAGGCAAGAGTACAATGGGGCTAAGATGGGAATGGTGGATGGCTAGGGACAGGACGCAACCTGTCGTGCCACGTGATCTGTGCGTCATGTACTTTCCAACAGAAACATGACAGCTATGGGAACCTTGTAAGAGTTGTCCGCAATGAACAGACACTCACGGAGGCTTGGCAACCAAAATAAAGCAGCGGAAACTGAGACCTGGGAAGTGACCAGCTCTGGTGTGTCAGGGGTCACCGTGCACTAATTAAACAGAGGACATGCCAGGGTACAGATGGCTTCATTTTCCTCCCTGAGGCAAAGTCTTTTCAAGGTTCCAAACTTCTGCAATCTTCTAAAACCAGTTCAGATGAACAAGATGCTCTTCAACATTTACCGTGGAGCTGGGAATGCATCCCCCTGCTGTGAATATTAACTAGACTGAGGTTGATGTTGGGAAGTGGAGAATCTGTTTGGGAAGTAAATAAGGATTGTGTCTAAGGCCAAGCAGCCAGCAGTAGAGGGCGATCTTTACTTTCTAGAGACAGAGGTTTGCTGTGCCCAGACTCTGAAATGCAAGATGTGAGAACTATTACTTACTCATGAATATTTTAACTCCAGCGGAACATTTTGCCCAGGTAAACAAATAACTACACTCGCAGTGGAATTGTAACAGGACCCATGAAATGAGTGTTATTACTCCCCTTTAGGGAGGCTGCAGTTTTGACTTTCACAACTGTAATTTTGTACAGAAAAGCTAACTAAAACAAAGGCACATTAATCAGTGCAAATTATCATTTGATCATCCCACCATCTTTACTAAAATAAGAAACCAAACAGAATTAGAAATCCTGTGTAGGAATTTTCTTATTGTTCATAATAAAAAAGTTAATATCTTTTGATTAAAGCATAGGACTGCCATTGATTCACAACTATTGTAGAATCTAAATCCAGAATCTTCTGTGGAAATTCTTACATGAATACAAATTCCGCTAGAGCCAAGAATTTGAACAATATGACCTTACTTGGTCCAGCCACATTTAGGAACAGAGTGCTTCTGATCTTTGATTTATTCCTTTTTTTTTCTATGAGAGAGAGTTCTCCTACTAGTGTTTCCTTAAGCCCATTTCTCCATGACATAATTTGTAAATAATGGCTTTAAGCACACTGCTTACTCTTTTTCTTTTTTTTTTTTTCTTTTTTTTTTTTACCTTAAAGTGGTTCTGAGAGGGCTGGAGCAATAGCTCAGTGCTAAGAGTGCTTGCCTACAAGAATGAGGGCTTGTTTTGGAATCCCCAGAAGCCATGTCAATTTCTCAGCATGGCTGTCCATGCCTGTGACCCCAGCATAGCAGGGTAGAGACAGGGAGATCTTGAGAGAAGAGCTTGCTGGGCAGCAGGCCTCGCCTAAATGGCAAGCTTCCTGTTTAGAAGACCTTGTCTCAAGGCAACAAGGCAGAGAACAAGAGAGGAAGAGACCCGGAGTCATTTGTAATTTCTGCATGTATGCATAGGGGCATATGTGCCTACACGGTCATGTGCATGCATGCATCACACACACACATACACATACACACACAATGCTTTTGAGGGGTATTTTCTCCCATACACACAGACATCTTAGGAAGTTTTGGAGAAAATATTTAGTAAATAAAATTTGGCATTTCTAAGTGTCCTAAATAATTATATCATGATTTCAATTGATATGCTATGGCAAGTGTCACATTAGCTAATTAGCACTCGTTTATCTTTAAGAGAGAATTATAATCTATGCTGCTTTCTAGCCTTCCCCAAAGTATTGTTTCCTACGTAGAAAAGGTAAGATGGCATGATTCTAGCACTTCCTGTCTCCCCTTTATTTGGTGTCTATTGGAACTGCTACAGTGTAAGCATGCCGTTACCCTTTGTAGGGCTGCTGGCAACTAGCATCACACAAAGCGTTAACACTTCCTGCAAAGTGCTGATTAACAACTTGGACAGAGAGGCGCGTAACTCCCCACTGCAGGCTGAACGTACGGCACGGTTCCACCCAGGATCGATGCTGTTATGGGATACCTGACTAGCATTCAGAGATCCCTGTTTCACAAATGGCTCCCCATTGGCTATTGATGATCAGCTATGTTGGGATCACTGTGTAAGTGCCCAAACACCACTTTAGGGAAGCATAAGCCCATCACTTCACATTACGTGGATTGATGCGTCCACAGGCTCCCAAACAGCTGCAGATGTTCAGCGGGAGAATTCAAGGGGGGTCATTTCAGGAGGTACAGTTCTATAACTGTATTTAAAGGAGGGTAACCCAGATCAGAGCGAAAATCTGAGGTTCTCTACCAGTAATAATTAGACCTTTCACCTTTGAGAATTGCTTAATGATTCCAATACTATATGCTGTGTGTGCCTCACTAACACAACTCTCTAACATTGGGCTAGGGTGCTGTTTGAATCCAGTATTAATGGAAATGTCCAAAGACTTCAAACACGAGACAATGATAGTCATACATAAGAATTCCACATGTAAAGGAAGTAGGGGAAATTCTTACTTAGAGCAGAAGTTTCAAGATAACTGGTAAAAAAAAATTCCTAAAAGATGTTTCAAAACTTCAAGTTATAGATGGAGAAAGCTGTCATTTGCAGAAACCAAAGGGGTTGTGGGACTGTATTCGGCAGTGAGCAATCACCTCTGTGATCAAGAGCATGGGCCTGATCTGTGAGGATGGATCTGATTTATGTCAAAGTTAAGTTTGGGAAAGACATAGTTTCTCTCAGGAAAAGACAAATATTTTAAAGGTATGTGATTCATACAGTAAATATTAGTGTTCTGCAGAGCTGCAAAATGGCTTCCAAATGGGCCACAGCTGTTTGAAATAAAGTCCAAAGTTGGCCAGAAGTGGATTTAAAAATCATAATACAGCATTTATCATTTCCCCTACCCATCCAAACACTTTTGAATTCATCCTGCCTTAACATACTTATATGCTGTGGTTTGTTATTCCAAGAAAGCCACCATTTCCTATCTAAGGATTGCATCTAGTTGGTTAAACTAAAATATATATAACAGCTCACTCGAAACACACATAGACAGACATCAGATGGCAGTTCTGGAGAACACATCCTGTTCATATGATCCCGTGATTCACTGAACACTCTAAATACCTCTCGATACATGGGTTTTTATAGGCTGATAATCCCTAATTAAAATCAGCAGTTCAATGTCAGTGACTATGACACACTTAAACAGAAGAAAATTTTCATGCACTTTGTTTGTTCACTCTTGCATTCTTCTTCCACAAACAATCCACCCAGCTAATGGAGAAAACCAGTCTTATAAATACCAGCTAATTCCCTCTTCCTTCCTTTTCTTCTGGCTTGTCCTCATAATCTCTAGCCAGTTTACTTCAACAGTTGTTACAGTCATAAGAAGAAAAGGTTCGAAAATCCTCCTTACTTTGAATTCTATTCAAACCCCATTTAAAAACTGACAAGGTGTTTTCCTTTTAGGATAAGTGCAAATGCCCCCCCCTGCCATTTCATATTTATAGAAAATGCTTAGCAACAGAATTATGTATGAAGAAGAATAACTTCGTCACCCTCCCAGAGACACATCTTTAGAAATTTCATGTGCATACCCGCTTTCAGGGATGCCATCATTTAAGTCAGTCAGAGACAGGCATCAGTATTTTACACACAGCGTGGTCCTTCAATACGGGGGCCTATCCATCTTGTCTAACTTGCTTACATTTTCTTAAGGATACCCTAACTGAACAGACTCCATAAGGTAGTGTGCAGAGGATTGAAAGCATTGCAGGATGTGTCAAAAATATTGCTGTTGGTTCCTTCTGAAGACTGTCTGCTACATTTGGTCATGGTGCCACCGGTCCCTTGCTGCTAGAGACCAGAAACAGGCAGCTTGGCTTTAGAGACGGCTATAAAACATATCTGCTGATATATTAAAAGGAGATGACTAGCTGAATATCATGTTGTTCGATCTTAACCAAAAGACTGACTCCTGTGTGCCTAATGTATTCTGAAGCATGAAGGGCACAAAAACAAAAGAACATTTAAATTATTCTTGTTGTCAGCATGCACTTCTTTTATGCATCTTTAGTTCCTCCAACAAGAATGTTGCCTTGGTATTATTACACCCATTTTACAGATCAGGAAACACACATATCATACACACACTCATGCACTCACACACCACACACACTCATGCACTCACATACCACACACACACTCACACACACATCACACACACACACCAGTGAAATAGGGCAGAATCAGGAGCAAATTAAAGCAATCTGGTGCCAGTCATCTGTGTTTGCTCACTCTCTCCCCCTAGCTGTGAAAATAACCTTAGATGCCTCCTGAAATTAGAAATTACAAGGGTGGGATCTCTTCCTCATGATATAAGCCCAGCATGCCGGGCAGTACCTGATGCATAATAGGTGCTCAGGAAACACAATCAGACACCAGCAAATGATGGGGAAGATTCTGAGAAATGTGTTGGCCGGCGATGCTGTCATGGTGTTGACATAGCAGGGTGCACTTACATAAAATAACTGCAATGGCAGCAGGCTGTAATTACACAAGGTGACTGTTGACCACAGAGCTCATATTGACAGCAGTAGTGTCATGCCCTCCCATGACAGTATCTATTGAATAAAAGTCCCTGGAATGGGATTTCACGTTTTATGAGTCAGCATTAGCAAGGATGCCAAGGATAAACAACTAAATTGCATCTTCAAAATTAAAACATACAGCAATGGAAACAGAAGTTGATGGACAGGCAACCTACTTTGAACATATGAACAAATGGTAAGTTGTAGCAAACATGAATGGAATTAATATCATATTGGAGTTATCTCCTCACTAAAGCTATGGAAACTTTCAAATGAATTATCAGCTCCCACTGCATATAGGATATAAATATTCACACACCTGAATCACTCATGTTTATGCCCATGATGCTGTGACACATTCTCATTAGTGTGTCAGCATGTATATGTATATATAAATACTTGGCTTTTGAAGCTCAAGTTATAATCTAATTGCTCACTTGCGAATTTCTATGAATATAAATATTGCTTACATGCTGTGGTCTTTATTATTTTTATTAATTAAGATATCCTTTATATATTATTTGAATATTATAAGTTTTTCATGAATAATTATTTTTTTATAGTTTTGTTGTTTTGTTCTGAGACTATCATGTAGGAGTGAAATGTATTTTAATCATATTTACCCCTCTATATCCCCTCCAGCTCTTCCTGTGTCCTTCCTGACATCTCCCTATCAAATCTATATCCTCTTCCTCTGTGAATGTGTGTGCGTGCATATGTATGTATGTGTGTGTGTGTGTGTGTGTGTGATGTGTACTTGGGTAAAGAGCTGAGGCTTCCGAATGAACAATTGCTTTACCTATGCCGTATGCTTCATCTTTTAGAGGCTGGGAAACACAACATGCTTATAAATAAATTACTAAGATAGACTTATACAAGTGCCGGCACTATAGTGTGGCAGGACTTTGGTTAACCTTAAGTACAGTTGACATAAAATCCAAATTTTGTCCTAAGATGAGGGGCAAACACCAGAACAGCCTTTATGAGGTGGGTGTCTGAGCAGCAATGAGGAGTAAATGATTTGATTCGCGGGCTCTGAGGATTTATCAGCAGCTTCCTAAGTCTAATTCTGGCTCTTCATATCCCTGCTGCTTCTAATTTAGCAGGACAGCTCATAATTGAAGCAAATTAACTATTTACACTTGCCCCTTCTACTAGGGAAGAAGACACAGCAGCAGGAAGAAGGAGGAAATTACATTCTTGCCACTTGTGTCAGATCTGCCCTTATATAAACACATTAACAGTAATTTCATGAGGCGTCAAACATAGGAATAAATACTGAGAGATAAAATAATGAGGTGCTGCTATTGAGCTGAACTGCTGGGGCTAATATCCTTGGATATGAATTATGCATCCCGAAAGAAGGCATATGCTACAGTATTCAAACACATTCCCTGCAAGTGATATCTGCTCATTAGGCTGTGCATTGCGAGGTAAATCCACTCTCTTCTTCCACGACAGGACTAGCATTTACAAAAACCCACTCTCCAGGCACCGTGGGCTGCGGTTTCCCCTGAATACACCAAACCGAGTAGGCTTTCCACTCCTTTTTTTAGCACAACAGCATGTTTATTTAGCTCTTGGCTGCAGCTTTAAAGCCATTTAACGTAATGTAAACAAGAACATTTTGTTTGTAATTTGCTAAATGTCTTACAGCCCGACTGTGTCTCCAATTAGGAACTTAAGGTTCATTTAGTCATTTACATCTGGTTCTGATTTAAGGTGACTTTCCATGTCTAAAAGGAACTCCAGAACCCTTTACGGCTCTCTGGGCCAACATGTTCTGTTGAAAGCTGACCAGCCTCTTTGTTTTATAGACTCTGAATTGTCTTACATAGCCATTATATGCGCAGGTCCTATACCACCAGTGATCAGAATCAGAGTGTTCAAAGTCACAGAGTGAGGAGAAATTTAGACAGAACCTTATAAAAAAGATACCACGGGTTGCTGAAACTCCGAGACCATGATGCGGGAGGATGGTATTGTTAACTTATCTTCCTTGTTCTGCAGGTCCAGTCGGGAAGATAAGCAGCCAAAGCTGGCATCACAGCCATCTCGTGTTCCCTCCCCCTCCATCTGGTGTCTTTTAAACAACTTGGTACGCTTCTGAGATGGGTTCTTCATTGTCTTCTGAGTCATTAGCATTTAAAACCCCCCGTTGGAATCCCAAGTACAATTTTCTCTGCATTCCAGGTTCAGCATTGTCTTCCCAAGCATTCAAATGGGGCCATCTCTGAGATGTGGCGTGTGTTCAGTGTCTTTGGAGGGAAAGATTCATAAAGGAGATTTTGCGTTTCTTGAGAATTGTTATCACTTCTTTTAGCTTCCCTTGAATTTCTCCTCTTTGAAAGAGTATTTGTGGAACCAATGTACATACAGTTTCTCACTCACCATGGATTCTAGAAGATAAAGACCCGCCCTCTGTGCTGAGTTTCCACTTTGCCTGGACGCCACACTGAGCAGGCATGCCGTAGAAACACAGAGCTCGATTAGGTGTGTTCCTACTGGTAGGCAGAAAACTATTCAACTCTAATCTCACTAATGATGTTTTCCCTTAAATATTGTAATTTTCTGAGTCCCCAATAAGTCATTGGTAACTCTGTCCATTTCCTTCAGCTTGTGTTTCTAGCTGTAGCTGTTCACAGCTGTGGGCTATTTTGACAACAGGATTTCCAACGCACTACAGCACATGAAAGCTCCCCCTCCTACCCAAACTGCACACACAATGCAAAACCATCCTGTGGGCTTGTCTAAACTAATTGAGGAGTGTTCCTTTAAAAAATACAGAACAGTAGGTAGGCTCCCCAAATCTGAATATTAAATGAAAGTTAAGTACAGTTCCTTTAAGTTTGAAGCAGATATTATAGTGTGTTGGTACAATACAGGGAATGAATGGGCGGTAATGCAGCAGATATAACATCCTGGGATAATTTTGACAGATTTTGGATCTCCGAAGTGCCTTTCAGACAGGCACATTTGCCTTGCTGGCATCTCCTGCAAGCAGTCAGTGACAGTCAGCCACAGCACAGCAGAGCGGTGGCTGGACCAAAGGACCCCAAATGCTCTGAGTGCAGCTGTGGGCCTGGGCTCTGTGTGTGAGGGACACAGTATTGCAATCCAGCCTTTTGAGAGTAATGCACAGTCTGTGTCTTTATTAAGCCAGAGCATCTTTAGATGGAAAGAATCAGTGCTCCTGGATCCCTGCGACATCAACAGGGAACAGCAGGCATGGCCACAAACCATCTGGGGCAACCTAAATTGCTCACAACACCTTGTTTAAGTAACTCTCAAACAAGTGCTCAAATTTTAAAATACATCTTTCAAGAAACATCAGTAGAAGTATTTTCTTAGACAATCTTGGCATAAACCAGTTTCAGCCAGATTTTGATTCTGGGATATGAATCGTATTATCTAACTGTTATATAAGTCTGTTCTTTATCTACCAAATGCAGTTGCCTTCCAACACCCCTCCATAAACCTTAACTACCTCCACATGTGAGAACTCGGGAAGATTCATTTTGAGTTACTTATTGAGAAGTAAAATGTAAAAGAGAAGGGAAGATATCTTGATATTATAGGTGTTTGATTAAGAAGTCTTGACTATTACATTGTAACTGTAATCATATCTACTCTGAAACCTAGAGTCAGGGATGGGACTAATGTCCCCTTTTAAGATGACAGTGGATAATATCATTCCACTCTCTCATATGCATATATATAAAATCTCTCATATGCATATATGTAATTCATATGCTTATATATGCAATAACTCCCTCTGCATATACACAATTAATCTTATACAGCTAGGCAAAAAGAATGTTGAAAAATTTTAATATTCTCCTCTTGTTATATTAAAAGTACAAATCATCATTATAATGCAATCAGTGGATGAAACTTGGCTCTTTACCATTGCTGTCTTTTGGAGTTATCTGGTTTTGATTGTATGAAGATTATTATTTTTCTCCACCAGAAAGAAGAGTACAGATAGTTATTTTTATATTGGAAATACAAAGGACAGCTCATGGGTTATGAAAAGTCTTTATAACTCTCTTGAAATCCCTGGGTTTGAACATAGGAAAGTCTTCGGCCAACTGGGACCGCAGAGACTAGATGCTAGTCTGAGAAAGAGATGTTTTTGAAAGCGCAGAAGGCCAGGCAGAGCTAAGGGGAACAATGTATGTCTTCTGTTGAACAAGAGTTGCCGTGCACAGTCCATGGGGAGAAGGCACTTTCTGGAGCTCCCTCCAGGAAATTTCATCTTAGAGTGGAAGAGGGCAAAGGTTGATGCTCAGGACATTTCCAAGAGTACATGGAGGATTAGCAGAAGAGCAGAATAGGTAGGTGTGGATGTGACATTATTCAGAGAACAGGGACAAGGGCTGGGCTCTCTCATCCATGTGCACTTTGACCGTCATTCAGGAGATCCCTACTAACTGGAGGGAAGCCATCTTTACAGTTCCACCCCCATTTGGAAACCTCATCTAAGATCTGGGAGTATGGGATATAATTGGTCTGAGTTAGGAACCATCTAGAAACTGACTCTAAAATTCTGACATAATTGTATTAGAATTCAATTAGAAGTAGACACTACAATGTTACCTGCTCAATCAACAGTCAAGAAGCTATATTTATCAAGTACACTGAGTTCTCATGGTATGTTCACCACCATTACAAGTGGCTCTTAGCACCCTGTACTCTGTAGAGAAGGTCTTGTTGGCATTCCCTTTGCCTGGCAATCTTGAAGACGTAAGAAAATGTGTAGAAATTCCAGCTCATGAAGGATAACTTTCAGTACTTAGAGGTGTCGGGGAATGGGAGGATATGTTCTGTTTCTTGGCATCTGGTATTATCATGGCGACCTTCACTGCTGCTAAGAGTTTGTCGGGGGAGGACTGAGTTAAATGGCAAGGTCTCCTCATTGTAGCTAAGTCCCAGCTATGTAGGCATAAAGAGATCAGCCGCACAGTGGAGTCTTGCTTATTACCAAATCTACCGTCTCTAAACAGTGCTTGGCAAATAGATGCTCAAAAATTGGTTAGAAGTGAATGAACTGATTTCTACTTCATTCTATTTCATAGATTTTGGACAATTCATTATAGACCTGTGAGTACTGAGTATAACAAAGGAGATAATCCAAATGTCTTTTAACAGTATAAATTCTACTTACGGCATATATATTGACATAAACTAAGGTTCCTCGAGAACCTAAGGTTTTCTTTTTTTAAACTCCCAATCCACTCTCCACTATGTGTGTGTGAGATAGATAGATGGAGGAAGGGAGGGCGGGAGAGAATGGGTGAGTATGGTCCTGTGCATGACAAGGCACATGTGCGGCAGTCACAGGACAATCTTAGATGCTGGCCACGGCCTTTCATGTCATTTGTGGCAGTGTCTCCTTGTTGTTCTCTGCTCTGAATGCCAGGCTAGCTGGCCCACGAGCTTCCAGGGATCTCCCCATCTCTGCCTCCAGTTTGCTGTAGCAGTGCTAGGACATAAATGTGACAGCACCCCTGGCTTTATCGGGGTTTTGTTCTTTATGTGTTTTGAACTCTGGCCTCCACCCTTGTGCAGAATGTATTTCACCTGTGCTTTTAAATACACTTCCCTGGACATGGGGCAGAGCAGTAAATATTTCTATCAAGAATCAAATGTGACCCTAATACTTGATTAGTGCAGTTTGTTTTATTTCACAATCGCTGTGCTTATGTTGTCATTTTGACAGTTTTACTCATTATCACGCTTATTTAATGTTTGTGACAATAAGTCTACATTTTGACAATGGCCATTTAGCCTCTAGGTTCGACACAGGATTGGTATTGTTTCTTCATGTGGGCAAGCTCCAGCTATTTTCTGAAATTTTACTCCTCACCCTCTTCAAGATCTCCCAGGTGACTCATGGCACTGCTGACATATCTCAATGTCCTTCCCTAAGCATGATCATGCATAAATAAAGAAAGGGGGCCCAACAATCTGTTCCCATTTAACACAGCCTGGAAACACGGGCTAAATAACATATCCTGGTGGTCTTCAGGGAAGGGCCAAGGAGAGAAGCTCTTAGATTTGAGGTTTATTTTGCAAAGAGCAGAAAGAGAGTTAGCTGACAACAGGGTAAACAGTGAGTGCTGACGAGAGGCAGGGGTGATTTCCAAAGGGGACTTTTAGTCTCTATGCACACACTGTCAACATTAAGGTGTGAGGTAATCCTGGCTGGGGTATGTGGAGGTCCTTCCAAATGTAGCTACGCTGTATAAACTTTGAAACACGCTACTGATGGAAGAGAATAAAGGGAGTGAAAGATTAAGGGCCTTCTGTTAAAGTCTGGTATAGGTAGGGACACTATCTAGTCAGATTTATGGCATCTGACTACTTTCCCTAACGCTTTCCAAAGCTCTTTTTGATGCCCATACACGCTGTCTGTGATCAAGCTGATTCCATCCATTTTAAAGCCTTCTCACCTGTTTCTGCTCTTCTCCGAGGCCATCCCACATCGAAGCCACAATCTTAGAGACTTCACCAAAAGTAGCATTTGGATTTTGGCCCTTGATGGCAGCTTGAGTATCTCGAAAGAACAAAGCGTAGGCAGACACAGGCTTCTGGGGCTCATTAGGGTCCTTCTTCTTCTTTTTTTTGGGAGTTTTTGGTTTTTTCCCCATATCAGAGGCAGGCCGCTTCTCTCCACCATTGATCTGAAATAAAAACCAAGACAGTTACGGAGGAACTGAGAAAGTCAGTGACCGAATCATATTGCTATTCTTCCTTGACATAGAAACAAAATACCACCTAGACAACCCCCACATAGAGGTTTTTCCCCCAGTGTATGCCATGCCTAGTTGGAGCATCCATGGATGAGCCTCCCATCTTACTGTAGAAGTGCTGGGGTTAGAAGGTGTGATAACACGTCTGTCTTTACATGAGTGCCGGGGATTTGAATTCAGGTCTTCACACTAGTCAGCAAGCACATTACTACTGTTAAATGCTACTCCTCATCTCCATCATCTCTCTGTCACTGCAGCTGTGACAGCAGTAACCTTCTTGAGGTCTTATTGGGCTTGCTTTCTTCTGTGGAGTTCTGACTTAGCTTCCTAATTATGACTTTCAACATCGGGTCAGCAAGTCTAAGAAAGTCTAATGGTGTTTAACTTAGGTCGGTGGATACGGTTGGGAATGGGAATCCAGCAATGCTCATGGTCTCCAGAGTGGACAGGCCCTAGAATCTGGATCACTACTATCCAGTGGCACTTCCTGCAATGATGGCAAGTTCTATAATCTACATTGTCCTATTTGCCTTTCACAAGACACGTGATGGTAATGAATACTTAAATGAATGAGAGGAGTTATATCCTTTTTCAAATTCAACTAGCAACAAGTATCCAATGGCTAACATATTGGAAATTTTACGCCCCCATCTAGATTCCAGAAATTTCTAGAACAACCTAGATTAGCATTTTACTCCATTTAAAAATAGAATCAATTTTTCTCCACTGCTCTGAGATTTTCTAAATTGTTATTCTGACACAATCAGAAAATCTACACTGAGTGCGCTTAAGGTACCTGCATGTGAATAGCATATTTGTTGCTAAGTAACCATGATGTCATTCAATCTATCTCTGTAAAATGAGGATTTGGGTAAGGATTTCTTTCCAGCTCTAAAGTCGTGAGACTTGATAGGAATATATAATGTTGCTGTCTGGGAAGACTCCTGTTGACAAGGGCCTGTCCCACTGACCTAAATCCTGTTTCCATGATCTCCCAGCAGTGGCCACTCTCACAGCTATTCTGCCCTTACCATCGATGGCTGTTCTGTGCTTTTCCTACCATTGGATAATACATGCCTTATCCACATAAGATGCTTGGTGATGCATGTGTGTAAGATTACCCCCACTGTGCAGAGGACACATACTTAGTCAAGAGTCCTATGGAGATACCACAAGACTTAGGTTCATCCCTTCCTTTAGTTAACTATCAGCTGTGTTATCTTTCTTAAAGCAATTTTCCTGAGCTCCCATCTTTCTACCATAAGCTAATTCCAGATCTATTTTTATGATTACTGTAATGTAGATATTTATATATTTTAAAACTTTGAAAGCTTATTCAAATACAAGTGATGAAACTTTAAAAATGAACTCATCAAAGAAATGTGAAAACATCATTTTTGTTTTTGATAATGTAAAGCCAGTTTAAAAGATTTGCTCAAGTACTAATAAGAAACAGGAAAGACTTAGTGAATCCTTTGCTTTGTTTTCGTTTGAGAAAGAGATCTGAGAATGGTAATTAGGATGACAATTAGCTATTGATAATTGATGGTGGCTGGAAGGGGGATAGCTGATTTTATACAGGATTTGGCACCTGAGTGGCTATCCATGCTTCACTACATGGTCCTACATCCTTGTACATACATGTAGCACTTAGTGGGTTTCAAAAGAGAACATAAAGTTGAGAGGTGTGGTAGTTTGAAGAAAATGACCCCAGCGGGTTCATATATTTAAAATTTAGTCACCAGAGGAGATAACCATTTGAAAGAATTATAAAGTTAGGAGGTGTGGCCTTGTTGGAGGAAGCATGTAACTGGGGGTGGACTTTGAGGTTTCAAAAGCTCATTCTAAGCCAAGAGTCTCTCCCTGCTGCCTGTAGATCTGGATGTAGAACTCTCACCTACATGAATATCTCTGCCTGCCTGCTTGCATGCTTTCTGCTGTGATGATAATGACTAACCTCTGAAACTGTAAACAAGTTCCCAACTAAGTGCTTTCTGTTATAAGGGTTGCTTTGGTCATGGAATTGCTTCCCAGCAATAGAACAGTGTCTAAGACAGGAAGTAAAGCAAGGGAGGCGAGAGGAGAGAATGGGGGAGTTACTTGCTATACATTGCACGCATGTGTGAAATTCTTGAACAATTAAAAATGTTCTGCTAGAAAAAAGAAGTTGGCTACTCTGAAATTGCCTGTTCCAGGAGATCAAAAAGCCCCATAATAACACGATGCTCTGAATTAAGCCAAGGTAATGTAGATTCTAGTTTATAATCAAGGTGTGATTCTATGAAACTGCCGAGCCCCCTACAATTCTGAGAGAAGAGAAGGTCATCAAATATGGCTACCCGCAGAGCAACTTTGAACAAGTGCCCTGATATACCTTGGCATGGGATGCTGCTCTCAGTCAAAGCATCTCAACTCCATTTTACTACCTAACACATAAGCAGACAGAAGGAGAAACAAGCTAGCCATTTCTGTCCACTAAGGTGACACATGCTTGGGTCTACTCTTTAGAACCACCTTCTCAAAGCACTTTTCTGTGCTGGTTGTACACTGTCCTTTACCATCACTTCCTGGTGTTTCTGATTTTTGCAGCTTTTCATAAAGTCACCAACATCTTTACTGAATAACCTAAATTCCTTGGGAAGGTGTGTCTCTCCTAGCGCTAGGACACCAGCCCTTGCCTGGGCTCTTCTCTTACTTGGCTGGCCTTGCTGGGTTTCAGGATCACTTCTTTGGCTCATCTTCCTATTCATGGCCATTTTGGGGTGGCTGGGCAGGGTTCTGTGCTGCAAACTCTCTTTCCTTAGGAATCTTAAAAGCCTATTCTATTACCATTTATGGCTGGACGTTTGTTAAGTCTGGGCTTCCCTGATTTGACATGCGTATAAGCAACTATTATTTGCTGTCACTATCTGAAAATCTTAATATTCAGGTCAGGCTTTTGTAATGCATTTATTGAGTTACCTAGATTTCCATCCACAGCATGTAACAAACTTCTAACTATACAATGATGGGCACATGGTTACTGTGCTTTTTTCCAGAGCCCAAGTGGGAGTCAGGTATAGTTTTGCTTACATTAGCATGTAGGTAGTTTCTGAAATACACAATAAGTACTTAGCAGTTGCTATAGCACTAGTAAATAAAGTAATATAAAATGATACTTTGACAGGAAGGATGAATGAATGTAAGTACAAATGGTTCCTGTTACAGGAAATTACCCAAAGATTTGCTTGAGCACTTAAGATAATAAGCAAATATGCAGTAAAAGAAACTTGAACAGGTTTTACTTAAAAAGCATTTGAAACCTTACTAGCAATTTCTTTGCGCTATAGAATGTATCTTTGTTATTTTATTCTTTATAGTTTTTATAATGTCTAACTTTATAAATGCCCATTGACATTCATAACAATACAATATTTTAAAAAAGAATAACAAAAAGAGTCAAAGAGATTGACAATGTAGAATGTTAAAGCTGGGTGTGTGAACCACCTTTCATGAATAAGTGGAGTTACCACCCCTCATGAAAAGAGTCTCTTTCCAGCAAATGGAGACCAGCACAGAAAACCATAGCGGTATACAATGCAGAGATCAACAGATCATGGGGAACCCAGCCCCAACAGATGCATCTACGTAACAGCTCCTGCATCTATGGCTCAGGGCACATGGAGGAAGAGGTTCAGAAAGCTTGTAAGAATCATAATACTGACCTTAGAAATCCCTCACCCACCTTTGCTACTATAAAAACTCAATCCCAACTGAGTTTGGGGCTCTCTGATCACTCCAATACATTGGGCAAATGGAGAGTTCAAATTTGCAAACCTATGTAAGAATAAAGACTCTTTGTTTTTATATACAGAATTCAGTCTCCTACTTAGTTTGGGGGCACTCTGTGATCTGGCATAACATTTGGGGGTTCTCTGGGATCCACGAGTGCACCAGAACCACCACCCTGTAGAGCCTTCAGCCAGCCACTTATTATATCAGACAGAGGCTCAGAGATCCTAGCAGTGACCCACGGTCTCCAGAGAAGGTTATGGGACACCATGATGTCTCCACCTGGATAATGTGATACAGACCACTGGGCGACATCTGCTGCCAGGACCCGGCCCAGACTGTCGACAAACAGCAGGACACTGGAGAATTGATTGCATTTCTTTTGCCTAGACAAAATAAGTTCAGTCTTTTCCATGTCCTTCTTCCACAGGAAAAAAAAATCACTGATACTTCTGCCTCCAACGCTGTGGAGACCTGGGTATGGCTAACTGTATATGGACTCTAGTCCCTGTCATTCTTAATAGATTCGGAAGTATACTCAGGTATACTTTATTTATCCTTCTGGGATCTCTGATAGTATTGACGTCTAGGCTAGCTATAACTTTGTTAGCTTAGTGACAGCAGGTATCCAGATCCTTCCACAAGGTTATAGCCAGCTTGTTAGCTCATTTCATATATATAAAAATCAAGCCTTTCTTTTCCTAAAGCTACTAGGTCTCTTCATAAAAGACATTGTTTTAAGATATGTAAAGATCTGAGGATATAAAAGATCATAAGCTTTGAGGGTCTCAAAAATGATTTAAAATGTAAATACAGGTTATAATGGTATAAGATATGGAAAATATTTCTGATTTATTTTCCCTTCTATGGTATAGTTATGATAAGCTGATAGAGCAATGACTACTTACTGTTTGGGTCATTTATTTTGGTTGTCATCTAGGTATAGACTTGAAGATGTTTCTCATCAGGCCAAAGACATCTCTGTCCAATCCATACCTGACTCTCTGGACAGTAGAAAAATATAGATGCTTCTAACCAAAATCTGTAGTTTTGGCTAGGACTCAAAAGTATGAATCTATTCCTGCTGTTTACAGACACCCGTTATCTGCTTTTTTTCTGCGATATGGATTTCAATATGGGTCTAAAAGTTTCAAATGTATTATTTTCCTTTAAGTACATAAATTTTAACTTTTGTTCTTAGTTTAAACTTATCTCAATAGGTTTCCTCTTGACTGGCAGACACATCTAAGCATCACTTGCTGACTACAACCTGCTCTGAATGTCTGTGAGTCCTGGACTTGCTGAAAGCTGATGTGGACTTGTCCAACTAATGTGAATGTTCCCAGTGTCACCAACAGAGTCTGTGAACCAGGTGCTTCTGATGAGTGCCCCAATTTCCTGAATCCCCTCATTACCTTTGGCTAGCCTTTCAGCCTTCTTGGGCCCTGATAACAATGCCCCAATGTCAGCTTGAAGTAGTTACAGAAAAGAACACATTATCCCAAGTTCCCTGCCAAAAATAGGTTGAAATGATGAGACAAGGGGGAAACTCCCTGGCATGGGGGACAAAATGGCTACCTTTAGTGCCCACTGACATACCAAAAAATAGACCCAAAATTGTCCATTGTTAGATTTATTAACTAAAATAACCCTGCAATAAAATAAGACACTTGACTTTCTTTATGCAGAACCAAAGAGGTATTATATGACCTTAAACTATTATTTCTACATAAATCATTCAGGGTTATAATGTGCTGCACTCAAAGATCACAGCTACAGGGCTTTAAGAATGGCAATAGCTGCAACTGTCACTGCCCTAAACAAATCTGTAAGCTAATGGTGCTGAGGTCCCAATACCACTCCCTTGAGCCCCTAGGCAAGCAGAACCCATGATTGGGTCCCGTCAGTGGTAATTGTGAAAAGGGGGCAATGTGGGACCCAGGGCAGCCTGGCTATCTGTGTGGGGCCCATGGCAGCCTGACCACACATAATGGGGCCCAGGCCATGTGGGCCCAGGGCAGCTTGGCCACACATGGGGCCCAGGTCACACAACTGCCATAGCAGGCAGCACTGGGTTTCAGGCAAAGCCCTAAGCTGGCACCACCCAGGAACAGACCATCCAAAGGAAATTCCCAATGTTCCGACCACTGTAGATAGGATCCCCTGCCGGTACACACCGCATCGCTTCTCCCCAGGCCACCCATAGACACATGTCTGCCAATCGGGGTCCTGAACCTTAGAAATCCCTCACCCCTACCTTTGCTGCTATAAAAGCCAACCCCAACTGAGCTCAGGGTTCTTTGGTCACTCCAATACATTGTACCCATGGAGAGTTTGAGTTTGCAAACTTGTGTAAGAGTAAAGGTTCTTTGCTTTTACAAAAAAAAAAAAAAAAAAAAAGAATCACAATATCAGGAAGTCCTCTATGAAACAGTCTACCTTAGAAACAGCTGTATAAACAAGACCAGAACAATGGCTATTTCAATGGATGTGCTAACATGGAAGGAGAAAATTTTCTCAGGGTCCTACTCCTATACAAAGAACTATAGGCAACTCAGGGAGCTACCCCTAGACAAAGAACTATAGGCAACTCAGGGTCCTACCCCTAGACAAACTACTATAGGCAACTCAGGATTGCTGGAAGAAGAAGAATTCATCTCTCCCAGGGATGAGCCCCCTTACTACCTGTCCAATGGAGAGTGGTCAACTCTAAAATTCAGCAAATTATGTTGATATCTTTGTGCATATGCATTTGTATGCATACACATGCATGCATGTAATAATAACCAAAGGAAAAGAGGCTATAAACTTGAGAGTGGAGGGGCCATGGGGGTGGGCTTGAAGGAGGGTAGCTAGGAAAAGCTGGAGGGAGAAAAGTAGGGGCAGAGAGATTTAATTCTACTTCAACTGAAGCCATATTAGCCAAAAACAATATTAAAGATGGAGTAGCCAAAGGAGACAAGTGGATGACTTCTGAGGGTACAGTGTGCTGCATGGTTATTCCAGTAAGCAATACTGCAGTATACACTTAAAATATCTGACAGCATATTGTAAACTTCCTCATTAACAACAAAACAGAAAAAAACAATAACAAGGTAAGATAAAGTGGTGGGTGTGTTAATTATCTTGGCTGTAGTAATCTTTTAATAAAGTATATATGTACAGATAAGTAAATGCTTATTCAAAGAGAATCTTACCCATATCATTTTAAAATTTAATTAAAGTAGTAATGATTGGACAAATTAAAATAGTTTTGACTGACAATTATGTCAGTCTTTCCAGAAGATAATCAAATGTCAAGAGATAAAGCTATCATGTAACAGATTTTTTATTAAAGGATTTCCCAGAAATTATTTAAATAATTTCCTTTCTCTAACCAGAAGAACTCAGGATCATTTCAATTTTAAATTTATAAATGGTTTTATAATAATTCTTCTCTTAGTTTCATAATAATATTCGATTTCTTAGGATGACCGATATGGTAGTTTGAATGTAATTGGCCCCAAAAGCTCATAGGGAGTGGCACTATTAGGAGGTGTGGCTTTGTTGGAGTGGGTATGGCCTTGTTGGAGGAAGTGTCTCACTGTGGGGGTGGGCTTTGAGGTTTCCTACGCTCAGGATACCACCCAGTTTCTGAGTATTTTTTTTTTTTTTGCCTTCTGATCAAGATGTAGCCAACAGCAGGTTTCCTGGTTTGCCACCGTGCTCCCCACTATGATGATAATGGACTAAACCTCTGACACTGTAAGCTGCTTCCTTAATGAAATGTTTTCCTCTATAAGAGTTGTTGTGATATTGGTATCTCTTCACAAGAGGAACCCTAACTAAGACAACTGACTACAGAGAACAGTCTGTAACAAAAGAGGCTCAGTGATATGGACCGTAATACAGACAATAATTTTGAAGCAATGTATAGCACATTCTAGGAACCCCTAAACCTTTCCAGTTAGCTGTCTGGAGGTTTTCCAGACTTTCTTAGCTTGGTTTGTATGGCTGAGCAGGGTACATTTTGTCTTAATGTCAGATTTTGTTACTAGAAGGAAGCATTGCATAATCTCTGCCTCCATACTCTGAAGGTGAAAGAGATTCCACGCACCATGGAGTATTCCTCTGAATCATTGGTATATCTGACATAGCTGAGAAACAGAAAGGTGTGGTATCACTCTGCCCTCAAGGCCGGGTCACTCATACACTCATACCAATACATCATCTTTGGTTTTGCGCTAGCTAAACCAAGAACAGAGCCATCTTTCAGTCACCAGCATACCAAGCCTTCCCTTTAGAGACGCACTCATTTCACAATTGATCTGAATTGTCTTCCACGCCTGAAAACTGACAGGCATATGAGAGGACCCATGTCAAAGATAGCCATTTGCCGCTCATTAATCAAGCGATCCCCTCGATAACTAATCTGGGTCATCCAAACCATCTTGGGCTGTAATCTTCTAACTCCTCATGGAATTGTGTGCATGTAACTCCACCATGCTTTGACATAGTGTCCCACTGTTCACTACAGATGCACACAAAGGGGGAAAGAGATATGCATGAAATGTCTTTGTTTTTATAAAACTAAAATGCATTTCAGAGGGCACTGTTTATTACACTGTTCAGTCCTTTTGCATAAAAGATTATTTCATGGACATGATGGCTTTCCTTTTTAGATGTAATAAAACAGAATGAAAACTCACTGGCGTGGCTTGATGTCTTCTGCATCCAAGCACCTTGTCAGTGATTGGTAAAGATATTTGCTCGCAACACAAGTCACAGTCCCCTGATGTGTGGTTTGTATTGTCATACTTAAGAAACATGCAGAAATGAGTGACCCTTTTAGAATCTGCTTAATGAGCTGGGAATCGGTAAGGTCCCCCACTTTCTAGTGGTAGCTTTGTTCCTCGCATGAAAAACACGTGGTCCCTGGCCATATGCAAAGCATCCTCAGAAAGGAGCATTGCTTCAATTTGGAACCACTTACATGCCAGTAATGGATTGTATTTTGAAAAGTACCCTGCTCTTTTGACCACAAACTATTTAGAATGAACATAAGAATGAGTATGGTCAAGGTGGAAAAAAAATTAGCTAAATGGATTTACAATATGTCCCTGGGTGTTGTCTGGATTTTGACTTCATACATTTATGGATGAAAGCTTGTAATTTTAGACCTTAACTTTCTAAGAAGTTCTGGGTTCTATAATCTATAGTACCACTGTCTCATAGAACTTTCTAGACTGATAGGCATATTCTCTGCCATGTCCAAAAGAGTAGCCACTAGCAACATAGAACTCTACACCACAAGCACAAGGTTGGTGCAATAGAGTAAAGGCTTTACATTTAATCTTAACTCATTAAATATAAGCAGCCATTGATGATGAGTCGCTGTTACGCTGGACACTCCTAGAGCATTTATCAACTTACTAAAGTTCTGCAATTGGAGAGTAAAATTCACTTCCACTGTATTCCAGTTAGATCAGGAGAAACCGTATTATCCACAAAATCACCTTCCAAAGAAGACAGGCCCATTGAAAATGAGAAGTCTTATGAATCATTGTACCCCCCTTTCCACTACGTGGTACCTTTCAGTGACTCACCATATATTCCTACTCTTCTATTCTACAGCAATGGGCAAAGGTTTATCATTGCAGTGCATTTTAAAATTTTATGTAAATGATAGAGATTAACAACATGGCTGAACTGAAAGCACGAATTGTAGCCCTGTTTACCTACAGAGTTATTTCATATTCAATTAAAGCACTATTTAATAAATACATTCAAAATACATATATCTTATAAATATTACACAAATGCTTTATGTTGCACATGCTTCCTCTATCTTACTTAGAGAAAGATGTATTTATCATAATTCTACAATATCTTTAGGCTTCTGACAAGCCACCTTCTGTCAGGTATTATTGCTTAGTTATAATGGGTTCATGTAACTTGCTTATTACAAGGAAATAATAATCTTTTAATTTAAAAGAAACATATGCTCAGAATCTTGCTTGGAGAATACTTGCTTATTCTAGAATGCAAGACTTTAGCAATATCAGGGAAAGAGAGTCAGGGGTGGGGCTTAGTGTTGGAGCCCTTGCCTAGTATGCAAAACACTGAAGGTTTAATCCTTAACATCATAAACACACACACACACACGCACACACACACACACACACACACACACACACACACACACACACGAAAAGAGAGTCATTTATATTGAAGCATCTCCGGAGAAGTTAGAAATGTCTATAAGCATATTTAAAATAAACTGCCATGGTCCCAAAGCCTTTAATGGAGCCAGGAGAGCTCTTTAATGCACACTATCTTGCAGTAATCGCTGCAGTTTAAAATAGATTTTAATCAAGCACCATCTGCATAATAGGCTGAACAAACAGCACAGAACTTCAGTTATAACGCTCGTCATATAAAGTAAACATTGTAAAGTCTTCACCACGGAAATGGGGCACACCACAGCACTTTCTTTGTGTCCCATTTCTACACGTGAAAACTCTGCTGCTTCTGTCCATTCTCTTTGCTTTCTTAGCAGTGCCATCTAATCTCCCTATGAGAATAAATTCAAATAGGCATGGAAAGTGAGCCATCTAGTTCCTGTGAAATCAGCAAGGCTGTAGCACTTCTTTCATTTTACAGTTGGGTTTATTATCATCATTAATAAAGCCAGAGCAGTCAATGACTCAACACATCAATTATAGGAAAGCATGTATAAAGGGGTTTGGTTTTGAAGTGATTCAGGACCATGGGGCATTGTAGCAGTATTGGCTTGTAAAGCAAACTCATTTTTAAGGATCCTTGATTCTAAAATAAAACAAATATAAAACCGTGCAGATTTGTTTGATGAGTTTAGCGAAGATACTTGGTAGCCTTATGTGAAATATAAACCTTGGGCCACTGTCCAGAAAAACTATCTAAAGCAAGAACATGGTTGGTGATAATCACACATACCTACTAGATTTTTGTGTCAGTCTCTGGGATCCTCTGGATCTTTGCTGTATCTGTCTATGTAGAGCAATGTGCTTACCCCTTGTTCCTCTAGACTGGAATTCTGCCTTACAAATAACACAAGTTGTTGAGGTAGGGGCCTGAGGAGGTAATACTAGGTGGCTAGGCCAAGCTTCATGTTATTTTTATTCCATGAATTTATTAAATGTGCTCAGTCAACTAGAATATGTCTAAGAACATATGCTCTTTGAAAATACTACATCCTAGCATAATGTGAATTGATTTTAGACAGGTTGAATTTTATCATCTTCCCCTGTGTTGGTTTGTTATGACCACCATTGCTGAACGTGTGTGTGTGTGTGTGTGTGTGTGTGTGTGTGTGTGCATACACATGCATGCACATGTGTGTATAGGTGCACACACACAGAGATAATTAAATTCAAGACAGATGTGAAGAAGTCCACATACATCACCTTGGTTCTGAAGAACACCAAAGACAAAAGATTTTCAAACCAATCAGAGAGGACAGTCAGGGTACTTTCAAGGAAAGATGGAGATGGTAGTTCTCAAAAGCAACAACAGAAATCAGGTCTCAAAAGAATAACATGACAGTCTCCGAAGGCAGAAGTGGTGACTGTCAACCTAGAAATATATCCAGCAGAAAGGTTCTTTAAGGTAGGCATGTTCCAATAAGACCCATGCCGAAAGAACACTTTAAAGCTAAGACAAAGTAATTCTAGATGTAAATGGTACATATACATAAAATTGGAAGAAAAAGAATTACCTAAAACAATGCACATGGTATTTTATAAATTGTTTTACATTAAAAAAATTAAAAAATACATAATTAAGATAAACATTAGCAAAAATATAAATATATAAATCAGAAGGAAGGTATTTAGACTTAAAAGTTACCTAAATAGCAAGGTAAAGACATCAGATCATTTACACCTTTCATATACAAAACCTGTACTCGCCCACGCCCCAGTGTGGAGAGAGGAGTTGGCACACACCCCGCTCTTAACCATGGGGCTTTGGCACTTGTCAGCTGCTGGGAAAGAGAAGAATCAGTTTTCTCGAACAGTGTGGCTACCGACTAAAGTCAATCATGATCCAGTGGAAGACCACACAACCAAGAATATTTTGGGAGTACAATTGGTCTTAAAGGGATTAAGAAAAAGGACACGAAGTTGGTGGAGATGGGAGAGTGGATTTGAGATGGCTTGGAGACATGACCATCGCCAAAACATGTTCCCGGAAACAAAACTCTCAAAGAACTAATAAAAACAAAGAAAGAAGAGGAACATCAAGTTTCCAGTCTTAAAATTAGAAACAATTGGATGAGAAAAATAAAAATTTTTAAAGAAGATAGAACAAGTAATTTAAAAGGTCTTTGGGGCAAATAGAAAGCAACACACTGAGGAGGCCCAGATGTCTGTGTCAGGGCTGTCAGGGTTCCGCTGCAGAGCAAAAGATCACCCAACTATACATCATTTATGACACATAAACATAAGGATGTTTTCAGTGGAAAAGTGAAAGCAAAAGGAAGAGAAATATTTACTGTGATCCTCAATGGATAAAGGAAAAACTACATTCAAATACACATGCAATACCAGATAGTCTTAGCCTTAGTCTTGAAGAGTCTGCTAACTCACAGGAACTGGGTTATAGACTCAGAGCCACAAGCCTGAGTTTCTATGTCTTTGCTGTTTCTCTGCAGGTTTCATTTGTAACTCAGCTGTCAACACTGCTCCAGAGCTCTCAAAGCCATGGGTGGTGTTTGTAAGGTGATAATTAATTCTACCGGTGTATTTACAATATTTTTTTCTGCCAAAACAGAGGTATTCCATTTAATTGTTCAATTAGATAAACTGGAATCAATATGTAATTGCGTAAAGACAGCCTGGCGTGCTAAGATGCTTTCTCTGGGGAGGAACTCAATATTCCTGTTTGGTTCACTTGTTAGAAACGATTTCAATGATCTTTTTGCTTAGTGCTATTTCACTTTTAACTAGAGTTGTTGTAATACACAACATTCCACACAAATCCTACACACACATATAAAGGAAAGAAGTGCTGTTTAATTCTTGTCATAAAAAATGCCTAGGCACTTTCAGCACAGGATTGTTTTAGTAGTTTAGCACTCGCAAGTTGAATAAACAGGAGAATTCTGAATCCATAGTGAGTGACGGCATTCAGAACTGAAATAGCAGCTAAATTTTCTTGAGACGTGTAAAAGAAAAAAAGCCATTTTTTAAAAAAAAGGATGTTGTTGAGAAATCCAATCTCTTCAACCCCTCCCCTCTGCCCCCACACTAGTAGCCCAAGAGTCGCTGCTAAGAACCATACAGGCTTATTGCCACTTAGAGATGTATACATGTTTTTGAGATGTGGATATCAGATGTTTGGATAGGAAACTCACTGGTAAAATTTCACACCAGCATGGAGGTTTATAATATACAAATTCATGCCTTGGGACAATGATAAGCTGTGCTCCTAAAAGGTTAACAATAAATGACAGAAAGTAGTTCTAAGACTTGCAGGTTCCTGTCTACTTAGCCACAATGTAGGTTGAAGAGCATATAGAATGTTGCTGTAATTAAGACAAGTCCTGTATACATTTTATTGGTAGAAGATACCACTACAAATTTTGCATTAATATTTTGGATTGTCGGGAAGGAAGTCTGATAAAGACATAATCCTGATGGAAAAATTGATCATTGCTGTGAGCTGAACATTGATCTCCCGGTACAATACAACACATATCATATCTGTCTAGGTGACTATCTAGAGCCCACGGCTCTCTGGCCACAAGCATACAGCTGGTATTCGTATTTGGATCCAGGCAAACTGGTTGTTGGGTACTATTAGAATAATCCACATTTTCTCAAGAAAACTGTCTTTGCTATCTAAATAGCTGATGTCCAGGCGCTCATGAGCCCAGTGATTTATTATTAATTAGACTTCTATTATTACTTCCCTCTGTCCATGGACATGACCTCACTTACCACAGGCCTGATTGTGAGGGTAGGAGAACCAGACATGTGTGCAGAGACACTAAGATTTGTATCTGAGATCTAATTTTATTTTCTTTGGGAAGTCAGCAAAACATGGAAATGACTGCCAGGAAGGGAGAAGTTTACAGCCATAGATCTGACGAATAGGAGGCGCGGCTGAGCACATGGCTACCTGGGGAGGGACCCGAGTCCCTGAGGGACAGAGAGGACTCGGGCAACCCAGGACACAGAACATGCGTGGTAAGTTTTGTGGGCAGGAGCTAGCAGGATCAGTGGGTACGTTGAGAGAACTGGGAAAAGGCCTGGTACAGTGTTGGCAGATTCTGGGTTTTTATGGTTCGGTCTTCGTTGGCTGACCCTGGCCGTGGTATGAGGCAGGGGAATACTGAATTGGTGTGTGAGAGCTCTGGTTTGGCTGGTTTGCATCTCACAGGGGCCTCACGGTAGACTCATTCATGGTGGCAAACTGTATAGTTGTTCTGAGATTAAGAACTCCCAAATACCAGCACATCAAGAGTACAGAAATAAGAAAATATTGGCAGTGTAACTTCAATGCTGTCAGTAAATTGAATTAATCTATAGATTACAATTCTTCTGGACTATTAAGAGCTTAGGGTAGACACTGGCAATCAATTGCGTAGATCAGATCCTGTAGCATGGCCTTATCAGCGCGTTGGCAGTTTAACCTCCCCCCAAGAGTCTCATGAAGGTGAGAAGAAAACAGAGTGGCTGACACATCTAACTACTTATTAGGAAGCTTCTTAAACAAATAAAAGAGGAGTCCAGAGAGGGAGCAGGAGGTGAGGGCCTGCACGGCTCTTATAGAGAACTAAGTTCTGTTTTGGGCATGGAAGGCAGCTCACAAAGGCCTTTGCAACAGCCCCTGTAAGGGCCAAAGCCCCTGGCCTCCTGGGTACTTGCACTCATTCACCTGCACATCGGCCACCTACTGCCAACACATAATCAAAGATAAGATAAATCTTTTAAAAAGAAGGCAAATAGAAAGTATTTGTGTACTGGTGGGCATTTTCACAGCTGGTAGACACACATCCTTCCCAGTGGGCTAAATCTGGGCAATGCTTCATTGGTAATCAGGGAAGGGAAAGCAAGCGTTTGGTGTTTTCAGGCAAAAAAGCATACAGGGTCTTGGTGAAGTCATTTATTTTTCTTTTCTCCTTTTAAAGTATTATATTCTAAAGGAACAATTCCTTAAACAACTTCAAAGGAATTTAAAGGAGAATTCAGCCAATTTTCCCCTGCAAGGGCATTAAAAAAGCAATTTCCCACCCAAGTGATTTAAAGAAACGCATCTAGTGATAAAACCGTAAGGAGCCACAAAACATTAGCACCCAGGTCTCTGTCCTGCAAAGTCTACTCTGCCCATCCCTAGTGCGGAAGAGCTGGGTCAGGAGATCTGAGGCTGTCGTCCAGGGACACTCCAGCACACACTCTGACCCCCACTCACATTCCCTGCACGGATTTCAGGACGTTAGATTCTCACAGCACAACGTGGCTGGAGCTCAGCTCAGGGTTCGTTCCCAGCATAAACTCAATCTCCAGCGTTCCACAGTGGTGCCCCCTTTTAATCCCAGCACACAGGAGGTGCAAACAGGGCCATCAGAATTTCAAGGACCTCCTCAGCTATACAGCATCTCAGGAGTTTGAGGCTAGCCTGTGCTACGTGAGATCCTTGCAAGGAAGACAAATGGTCCTACAGAGAAAAATGTTTTTTGGCTTGCAGTAAGGTAGGCTCAATGGCAGAAGTCAACTACAAAAGAATTTATTTAGCCTGATTCACTCTGCAGACCATACATTTTAAGAGCAAAAACAACCTTTGTGTTATATGTAAATACACTGAAAGGACATATAAGGAAGTTAGAAGAGTCATGGGTAAGCGTGTTGTTGAATTTAGTTTGTAACCTCATGCTTCATTAACCAAGTATATGCTTCCCACTGATGTTTCTCACGGGGAAGATATAAGCATGCCCTCCTCACAGTGCAACAACAGTATCAAACACAGATCATACCTTAGAGGTGTCTTCGCCCTCATCTTCATGCACGGAGCTAGAAGGCGAAGGGGTTGCAGACTTGCTCCCAGGCGGAGAAGGGGAGTTGTGGGGAACGTTGCTTCCTCCCATGTTCAAACCCAGCTGCGCACTCAGCTGGGACTGGTTGATGGTGGTCAGCTGGCCGTGCTGCATCACGCTCGCCTGCTGTCTGATGTCTGTCGGCTGGCCTCTCGGTCGCATGGCTGCAATCTGAGGATGAGAGCCGTACGGAGCTCCTTCGGTGCTCGCGATATCTTGCATCTAAAATAAATGAAAAGACAGACACACTTTCAGAAACATGCTTCTTGAAAGGTTCTTTTAGTTTTTAAGTTTTGACGAGGGATCACACACTGTAAGCCCAGGCTGCCTTGGAATTCACGATCTTCCTTCTTCAGCCTCTTGAGTGCCATGCATCCTATTATGCCCAGCTAATTTTTTTTTCTGTAACCAGCAGATGGTAAGATGTCCTACTAAGTTGCATCCACATTAATTTTCTCTGTAGTATAATAATTCTTATATATACATTGCTCCAAAGAATACCAAAAAAATAAAGCTTAGATACAGATCAGTGGTAACAGAAGCGAGTGTCATGAGCAAGGCCCTGGGCTTTAATCTCATTCCCACAACTAAGCAGCCAAAACCAGAGTTTGGTAATTTGGTCAACACCATGTTACATCTACCAGGACCAGCTTAGTGTAATTATATTTTTGTTTTGACAAGTAGACACCCTATTAATTTATATTTACACATTGTAACTGTATATATTTATGTGATTAAAATTCTGGTGCTTGTTAGAGTGTCACTCAAATTACAAAATCATTAGTGATTTTACCATCCATTAAACCCTGTGTTTTAATTCTTATCATTTAAGAAAGTTTTAGGAGACAATACGAACAAATTTTCTCAGTTTAGATATTTTTAAATTTTTTTGAGAGTTTCATATATAAGTGCATTGTCCTTACATCATTTCTACCCCTCCTTCTCCCAACTCTTCCCTTCCTCCCACCCTGTAATTATTATATATAACACACACACATATAAATGTGTATGTTTATAAAACCTGCTTAGCCCATTTCATGTTGCTTTTGTATGGTTAGGGCTGACCAGTGGGGACTGGATAGCCTATCAGTGAGGTTGTCCCTTGAGAAAAATGATTCACCTTCTCTCAACAGCCATTGGTTACCCACAGCTCTTCATCTAAGCCTGGGGCTTGTGGAGTTTCCTTCCTTTTTGTTGGCATGTCCACTGCTGAGACCATCATTCATGTCTTGCTTAGTCAACCATACTGTTGAGATTTCAGGGGTGCAGTATCCATGTCATGTCTACAAGACACTCTCCCCCTGCAGCTGCCCTGGTTCAGTCTATTGAAGAGTCAGAACGCTCTCCTAACTACTGTTCTCAGACTCCTATAGATAGGTATTAACCAACTGATTGACCATTGCAGTGACTTGATCGCACAGATTCAAAAGCAAGGCTCTAAAACCACAAGGTTTCCATATTAATACACTGTTATCTGGGTCACTGCTTTTCAGCCTTAACGAGACTCATTCTTGTAATTCACGCAATGACTTTCGTCTTGGCAGGATTAAAATTAAATGCATTAGGGGATGAAGCGCTGAACGTTAGTTATCTGGAGGTCAAACATTGTGTTAAGAGGAGTGTGGTGGATTTCAACGAGCGTTACTCTAGCAGTTCCAAAGCTAAGGCAAGAGGTCCTGGTGTTTATTGTTGTGGCTTGTTTAGCTCCCTGTTAGAAGGCTTGTAAAAAGTGCTCAGGACAAGAGAACAAGTCTAGATGGACAAATGGGTAATGAAGGACTTGATAGCTAAAAATACAGATGGAACTGAAAAATCTAATTAACGCTATCTGCTATTGCATGACAAAAATATTCCACATAGACAAGATGCTTAGTTATTATTTGTCTGAAATGTAATTAGGACCTGGAAAAACGCACGAGGGCAGGCTAAGGAACCTGGTCCTGGTCTTTGTTTCTGTTTCTGATGTATGGCAGCAAAATTACTTTCCATGAGTGTGAACAGCCATTTCACAACACTGCTTAGCCGCAGATGAACCTAGACTGTGGCCGCGCAGGTCCGGCCTGTGGTCTCGCTTCCTGGCACGCCTCTCATCGGGCCACTTCACGCTGCTGACTGTTCTCCTGCTCCTGGGCAGGCCCCACTTCCAGCCTGGAGTAGCTGCCCTTCGGCTTCTTGGTCATGAAGCTTAGCTTTGTTTGTCCCATACATTTCCCAACTTGCTAGTCCGAACTGACATTTTTGTTTTTTCAAAAAACATAAACTATTGCTCTACTTCGCTAAAGGTAATTCTCACAATTCATGAAGGAACCTGACTAATCGGTTATAGGAGAGACACCACTTTCACGGTTGTTCTGCCGTTTTCAGAGTGTGCCATGAAAAATCGAGAGAAAGAGAATGTAAATATCATGGGTTATGAGAAGCAGGTGGCAACTGGTATTCAGATGTCAACCCACCTGAGGCATGGTTACCTGATAGAGGATTAATCCTGTCCAGACAAGGTCTGCAGAATCAATGACTCTGAAAGCTGTTGCTCACTTTTGCTGAAGCAGCTTGATGTCTCCCCAATATCTGCATTGTAGTGTGTAATCTCATGTGATAAGCATATGTAATCTCATGATTGCATCTCAGTCTTAATGGCACATATATCTGTGGGTGGTCAGGTAGATGACTTTTTATTTAGCTATATAGCTCTGACACGTAGAATATATATACTGGGACATACTTCATATCTGGTTCTATTTGTCCCACAATGACTGTAGATATTTAAAAGCTTGTCTTTTTCTTTTGCTTACTGGGTGACTTCCCCCACCTTGTGAGACCTCCAATGGGAGAATTTAGTTATATACCCAGAAACCTTGGTTCCCACAGCCATATCTTCATTCCGTTCCCTGAGATACATTAGAAGCCACCTCCCTGCAACCATCTTTCATTTGTCAAGACATGCAGTCAGGAAAGGAGTCTGTCATATAGATCACATTGGGACCTCCGAAGATAAAGGGATGTATAAGCTCAGAGAATTGCCTTTGTTTTACGTGTGTATATAAACTGGGAACTTCAGAACAGGAGGAGAACAGCAGGAGAAGAATAAAGAAACCGATGCAGAGAAGTATGTAGTAGAGAGTTCATTTTCACCCTCAGACCCTTCTAAGTCTTGCACTTGCTTTGAGTCCTTTTCTGAACCCTAAGGGGACACTGAGGCTGGCACTCGGCAGTCCCCGATACATAGACTTTTGTTTATAAGGCTTACTCTCGGTGTATTGGACTTCTGCGCATCTTAGCATTTAGAACATCTTTAATCATGGGACATGAGGCTGCCTGTGAATGAGCATTACCCTGGCATAGCCAGATCTCCCAACCCTGCATCCGGTAAAGCGCACAGGGACTCATTCAGACTTGGTTATCTGGGGAGCTTGTTTCTTAGCTCTGTGCTAGGAACTTTAAGGAAACCATCTCTCTAAACATATGGATCAATTGGATACCTCAATTTCTTCGCGTCGTGCATCTCTGATTATTTCGCAGCACACACCTATGTAGCACATTTGGAAGCATTTTTACCTCATCTGCACAGGAATCTCGTAGTTGTAACCTGGCCTCTGGATTTGTGGCAATGAAGTGTTCCTTATAGAGGTTTAATCTCCCTTACCAGCACCAATTCTACTGTTTTGAAAAATACTCGATTTGTTTCCTTATGCTAATCTGTGTTATGTAGGTCTATATCTCTGCCCCTGCATTAAAGAGGAAGTAACTTTGGCCATAGTGGAGCAAAGGATCATCTGGCTAAGAATGGCAAGATAGACAGATGGTAAAGCAGTGAACTCTTTCCTCGAGGTTCATCCTGCCACCACTGTGGCTAGAGGAGGTGGCCTGTCCTTCTGTATATGCGTTGATTTTATTGGATAATGAATAAAACTGTTTTGGTCAGTGGCTTAGCAGAGTAGAGCCAGGTGGGGAATCTGAACAGAGATATATAGAGTAGGTGGAGTCAAGGAGACAGAGGCCAGATCTTTACCAGTAAGCCACAGCCTCGTGCCGATACACAGATGAATACAAATGGGTTAATTTAAGATGTAAGAGTTAGTTAATAAGAAGCCTGAGCAAAGAGGCCAAGCAGTGTTGTAATTAGTATAGTTTCTGTGTGATTATTTGGGTCTGAGCAGTCAGGAAATGAGCAAGCATTCTCTGCCTACAGCTAGGTTAGGCAGCCTGCAGTTTTGTCACGGTACCAGGTGACAGTTGTCCAATGTGGAGGGTGGCAAGCACAGGCAAGAGATCATCCTCGGCTCTGCAGGCCCTATGTGCTCATACACACAATTGAATCTTAGTACAGCACCAACATTCCTGATCTACAGGAAGTACATGAGTGTTACCTTGCTCTCACGGGAGCTAGCGTCAATTACTAATGGTTAATATGGGTGGGAGATTAAAGTGGATGGATTCTCTTTATTAAAAATAATAATTAGTAAACTCACACAAGTAAAAAAGTGCTTTCATTACCAATTTACTCCTGAAAGGCATTGGTTGGTTGTTGCTCCTTACTGTCAAGTACAAAATTTGAACCAGCCAGATACAGGGTTTTTTTTTGTTATCCACCATATTTTAAGTTCATAGTGCAGTCACATTAATAGTGAAAAATTTTTTCCGTGTTCTCTTCTTGTTCCTACTTGTAAAAATGTTGGCTGATAATTAGAGCTGGAGAAAACATTGGAGTCCATAGGCAGTACTCTGGGCTGTCTGGGAGAGCACTGACCTTCCTAGCATCAGGGTCTTCAATGTGACCATCTCTGCTAAACTTTCATCGCCAGGGCTATCTTTGACATGCAGTTAGATGTAATTTTAACTGACATACCCTACTTGGTTATAGACTAAAGAATCTATTTTCTTCATCACTGTGAATAGTCCAGCAGAAATCTTGTCACATAGTAGGTATTCATCACGTTTCCTAAACTGCTGTGAAGAGATACTTTTGGTCAGGTGCAGCTGGCACTAATAGCATTGGCTGTTGACCTGACACAGCGCATCCTCATCTCTTGGGGGTTTCATTTGCTAGGCCCTAGTGCTCAAATGCATTAGGGGCAATATCTAATGTGTGTAGTTCTCTGTTTTCTTTAAGAATAGCTTTTTTTTTCTCTGCTAAAAGTACTATATATCATTGGCTTTTTAACTCCCTTTTCATCTTATCATTTGGGAAATACACTTGATCTGAGAATGGGCTGGATTTCATTCTTTTGCAGATCTGATCTGTTTCTTTAAATTTTCTTAGTTGCTGTTGTACAGTAATATTTTCCATACTTATGGGAGTAAAAATGCCAATTAAAATAATGATTAATTACATGTACATTTCTTCAAAGCCCTTTTCCAATTAAGGGAAACCCGAAGCTCCATTATGATCAATCATGGAAGCAAAGTAGACACCATGCGTTCACTCTGCCCGATGCCCTGCTCTGTGATGGACTTGCATGGTACATTTTTTTCTCCTACGCCAGAAGAGTTCTGGGGTGAAGGCAATGTTCAAGTGGAAAGCATCAAGCACAAAATTTGACGCACACTTCAATGTGTGTGCATACTTTGATTTTCTTCGAAAATGGAAAGAAAAACACAGGACTATGTTGCCCACCTAAGACTATAATGCTAAAACATAATTTTGGTATAGCTGGATTACCTCTACTCCCAGAAATCCCTTGTGAGAGTGTTAGCTGTAGAGTGACAAGTGGTGTTGGAATTGCACTCCAGAATGACACAGAACACTGGAGGCTTGCTGTTGGTGTTCAAAGTTGTGTATATCACAATTCCTCTGTCTTCTGTTTCATTGAACATCAGCATCCTTCCCAGTCCAATGTGGGAGCCTGGGAAGCTATCATTATTTCTGCCTCTAGCAGGCAATCTATAGAGAAACAGCTGCACATAGAAAGCTCTAATGACACCTCATCTCCCTTCACTCAGATCCAGCTGTTTAAGTGAACAGCAGTTGCGGAGCAGAGCTCAGGAGCAGGGTGAGCCCCGAGGCCTTGTCTGCTAATATGGCTCACCAGCTGCTGCAGTCTGGGTCTATGCACGCAACTCCTGGATTGGTGCCCGATCCAGCAGGAGCAAGAGAACATGAAGAGGCTGAAGTTCCGGCGCTCACCCCTGTCTGTCATCACTTGCTATCCTTCGCTGTGGAGTGCTTTCCTCAGAGCCATGAAGAGAACCTCTTGGCTTTGGCTGTGACAAGTGCTTGCTCTCAGCCCCTTTTACGTACACCATCAAACATATAACGTTCTTAGCATCTAAAGAAAAGCTTCTGAGTCTTGCTTTGGGTTGTCCACGCAGCCTACATGAATAATTAGGGCTGAAAGGCCAAGTAGTTTTAGTTTTTTTTCCCCTCAGGAATTATACACTCTAAGGGTCTACAAAAAGAATGTAAATGTTGATATTATTTAAGTCCTCAATTTGATTACATATTTTGCCAAGGATTCAATTAATATGTAAATGCGTATACCAGAACAAATGCGTGGGTAAATTTCATTATCAAATTTTATTTATTATTTTCATAAATACATTTCCAAGAGAGAGCTTAATTATTTGTTGTCTAAACAAATTAAATAAATTATCCTAATGTGATCTCCTTGTGTGTTCCATTTATTATTTACAAATATGTAATTTATACAAATACCAACATTTTGGTATTAGGTGTTTGACACTGAACACTAAAACTGTCAAAAGAGACAAAAATACCTAAATACTACACAAGATGGATTCTTAAAGGTGAACAAAAGATGAGTTTTATTTTATTTTCCTAAGGTTTATTTATTTTTATCTTATGCGCATTGGTGTTTTGCCTGCATGTATGTCTATGAAGGTACCAGATTCTCTGGAATTGGAGCTACAGACAGTTGTGGCTGCCATGCGTGTGCTGGGAATAGAACCCAGATCCTCTGGAAGAGCAGTTAGTGCTCTTAACCACCGAGCCATCTCTCCTGCCCACAAAAAACATGAGTTCTAAAGGAAGAATAGAACATTTTTATCTATAAAATTTCAAGTTTAGATTAACTTGATTTCAGTTGCAAATTCCAAAACCAAATTTGCTTTTATATTTAGTATTTCGAATTCTTGCTTTTCTTTCAAAACACAGTAGGAACTACTGGGAGTCAGATTTCTTTTCAGTACCCTAATGTGAAATACTTGTAGCTAGGGCAAGGAGAGGCTGTGAGGAATGCAATTCATTAGTAGGTAGATCACTGTCACACAGTGCTCTCTAGAGCCACCACCCTGCGGGACATCTAAACCAGTTCAAGAAACACAGGTCTATGCTGCTGTTGTGAGCCTCCCTAATACCCACCTTCCTGTTCCTTCAACCCAGGTCAAACTCATTCATGGAAGCCACACTTATTACTCAAGGGATTTTGCGTGTCAGAGACAAACGTTGCTGACGAGTACTACAAGCAGAACTGAATACATTTTGCTACCTCTTTTAAATCATCTCTCACAAGATGACCCAAATAACAGACAGGGAAGGGTACAAGTAACTGGGGCAGGAGGGCAAGCCTGTCAGAGTCCTTGCTAGGTGCTGGCTCTTCTCTTTAGAGTATGGCTTCTATTTCTCTTACATGGAGCAAACATGGACAGAAGAGTCTTTTTTACCCTCAGAAATGTGTCTAGATTCCTTGCACAAACAAGTGGGACGGCAATCTGTTAGGGTTTGCGAATGACATGTCCCCAGAAGCTTAGGTCTTGCATGTTTGAGCGTCACCTTGTGGAGCCATATTGAAGGCCATGGAGCCTTTAGGAAGCGGGGACTAAGTGCTGAGGTAGCCCGGTGGGGGCAAGCCTTTGATGGTGATGCACGCTTCTAGTTCCTATGTGCTCTCCCTGTGTCCTGGCTGCAACCATGAGAGAAAGTCTTCAGAGTATGCCTAGCCACCGCGACCCCTGCCATGCTTTCCTACCATGACATGCCAAGCCCTCTGAAACCGTGAGCCAAAGGGAACCTTTCTTCCTAAAGCTGGTGACAAGTGTTTGTCACAGGGATGAGAAAAGTAGCTGGCACACAGCCTTACTTTTTTTTTTTTTTTGACTTTTCTTTTTCAGAGAGAGGTGGATTGCTATCATGGAGGCACTGCTCATCCAATCAGGCTGTGTCTGCTGCTAGACAGCCGTCTTAGTTCTTACCTATTTGGCATTTCTTTTGCCACCTTTGAAAAGGGAGGACTTTTCAAATTCTTACTCCCCTTACTCTGTGGCAGGCATTGGTCTTGGCCGGACTGAACCCTTTGTTCCGGGCAGCTCGGTTTTCCGCTCTAAACACATTGCAACAGACAAGTGACAGTGGGGTATAAATGATAAGTTTCATAAGGAAATTAGCAGAGAAGAAATCGGAATATTTGCCTTGACTATCTCAAAGTGAGGGGTTAACTAAGGTAGCAGAGGGCGTTCCTAAGATTGAACCTAGCTTCATTGTTGTGGCTCAGGCTGCCATTTTATTTTTGTTGCTGTTTGGACGAGTTGTAGTTCATGGGGAGCTGTTGACACAGCCCAGGAATCCATGGAGCCAAGAGATGCGTCTGTGGCACTGTCTCTGGAATAAGCAGGGCAGCTTATGGCCACAGAGCCCAGGGTGCCACTGTGAGAAAGCGCACAGCCGCAATGAAGGCCGGGTTTATAGCCTGCTTTGGATTTCTCCTGACAAGGCTAAAGGGGTACCTGGTTGATAGAGGGTTCAACAAAATTATAACCTATGTAAAGGAATTGTGATTCTTAGTACATCTTTCTCATCCACAAACCTTGGCCATACCCAATACCACTATGGCCAGGAGGTTTTGGTACATGACTTCTAACCATTCAGTTATCAAATGTTTTTGACTTGGATTGAGAAAACCCATTTCTGAATGCCTCATGGAGAAACTAATGTGATTAATTACTAATTGTCTCCCATTGTGGTTTTTAAACTATTGATAATATTGTCAAGCTTGACTAAGCTTCAGTAGGCCTCAGGGCTCCTCTGCTTAGCACAAATCAGGGAAACATGCAAGATGCAGCAGCTAAGGTTTCCTTTACATCACCAATCACATAATTCCAATTCATGGCAGGACATGGTGGCTCAGGGGCAAAGTGCTCTATCTCATCTAGAGTATTTGGGAACCGTGTGATCTACCTTCCGTTTCCCAAGACCTGTGAATTAGCAGTTTCTGCAGAATTGTATTACTCTGACAATAAGAATCTATAGATCTGCTCTTGGTATGAAGCTAATCTTTCACGGACCTGTCCGTGCCTTTTGTATGTGTATTACAGTGTGGGCGGTGCTTTGTTCACAAGAAGTATCTCGTCTAAAGCGTATCCCACAAGGCTCATGCCTGTTTACACCTCCTGAACTTTGATTTGCATAGAGACAGGGTAGAACAATGGCGTCTTAGTTTCAGGATTCTTTTGAGGACTGTGGCATTGAAGCAATATCCTGGAAGTGCAAGCGATGAGGAATTGGGAAGTCCTCTGGGGCTCTGCTCTCTGAGTGTTGGCTTACTGACCAGACCCGGATCTGCATGTTCACAGCAGTCTGCGCCAGGCACCACAACACTCCACACTATATTTAGATGCCATTAACTTGTGCTCTCATCCTTTCCACTGGAATGCCAACGGGATGCTGGGAGAAGTGGAGATATGAGTGGCATATTGACCTCTTTACATGAGTTCGGAACGGGGACACGAGAGTTCATCTGGAAGCTCTTAAATTGCTGGCGACACATGGTACCCAGTCAAAAGCCCATCTCAGGAAGCAGAATTAACACTCTGCTTTCATAAAAGAACTTCCTGGGCAGATTTTGTATGTTTCCAGCTTATTAGAAATTTGAAGAAAAGTACAGCTTTAAATTAGACTTTTATTATGGAACCCATCCAATAATCCTTTTAATAATATATTATAAAACATTAAAATAGCATGAAACCCAGATAGGAAAAGGCTAGAAATCCTGTCCTGTCGAGCATGGTATTAATAACCTGGGAAAATCAGTCCAGGCAAATTACAATTCATTCAGTTCCTTTAAAGTGTCTGACTCTGTAAGTGACCTTAAGCTCCTCTAAAACAATTACGTTTCAAATATTTGTCTGCCAAAATTTTATAGCCTGTTAGATAATTGCACGAACATAGTTACATACAGTCTGTATATTTCTTGGCACACCTGATTTAGTTAACATTAACATTCTTCACTCATTTATGCTTTTACATACTTTGAGTCATAGAGAGTCAAGGTCTCAAAACTAATCATAAAAACCACTGGCTGCTATTCATACTAACATAATAACCCTTTCTTTAAAACAACTGCCAATAAATTTCATTATAAGAAGTTATTAAAAGGGTTAAAAACCTATTAAATGTCAAAGAATTTGCTTGACTCAAACTTCTAATAAAGAAAAGAGAATAGGCTTTCTTTCTGAATTATTTAAATCTTTACTGACTGTGCACTGAACCATGAAATTAGAAAAGTGTTATTAGAAGTGTCCATTGGTTTTTATAAAAGTTGGGGCACAGGATGCATCAAGCCATATTCTTTAACAAGACTAGTTAGAACAGCGAGTTCCTAATCCTGAGCACACGGCTTCTCCTGATAGAAAGGCCATAATTAAAACTCTGTTCTGTAAAATGGTGATAATAAAATTATGACTAGAGATGCTCACATGTTCATTTAGAATATAGGAGATATATGCTTTAATTTTAATTTGGACAAATATCTACCTTTTTTAATTCTACTTCTAGTAAAGAGGGCCTTGCAATTAATGCTTAGGTTTTAATAGTGGCTAACTTAAAACTAGTGTCGGTTTGAATTAACCATCATTTATAGGTTTATCACTTAGCAAAGGCACACTGAAATTAGAAACTCATGATTCAAAGATTTAAAAAAATCTTAATGATGTTAATCTTATAGCACAGGTTTGTAAAATAAATATGGTAACAGTTCTCTCTCTCTCTCTCTCTCTCTCTCTCTCTCTCTCTCTCTCTCTGTGTGTGTGTGTGTGTGTGTGTGTGTGTGTATGTATTTATTGAGACTTGAGACAGTTTTCACTATAACTCTAGCTGGTATGGAACTCACCACATAGACCAGGCTGGCCTCTAACTCACAATGGTTCACCTGTCTTTGCCTCCAGAGTGTTGGATTAAAGATGGATGCCATGATGCTTGGCCCCAATAGCAATTATTAATAACACAGCAAACATATCTTTTTTTGATTCTCAGAAAACAATACTTAGCACACACCATTTAAAATGGTGTGGACCAGCAAGCAGTTTCCTATCTATTATCCATTTCCTTGTTGGTGCAATTCTCAGCCTTAAGTAGTCATGGTTCTAAGATCTTTTATAAATAATACAGAGTGATACTGTATTATATATGTATATAAATATATAATTTTACAAATAATACTCATATATACTCCTTATACACCAAGCATAATATTCAGTGTTGAGGTGCACCACATTATTGAACCTTGTAACAACCAGGGAGATTACCTCGAGCATTAGTGCTCCAGTACTGTGGAAATCCTCAGACACAGAGGCAGTTCTGCAGTCCTGTAGTACATGAACTTAGTCACAGTCTGTGTGGTTTTCAAGCATGATCATAACCATGACACCTGAACTAGTCACCTGGTATATGATCTCATGGTACATGTTCTTGTAACACAAGATGACTGGAAGGACCTGCCAATGGGGCACGGCTAGAACTCAGGGCTACTGGATTTAACCCTCTGATTCCTTGGGTAGGAAATTCTATTTAAGTTTGTTTTCCTAAACATTCTCTGCCTGGTACTGAAGGAGACCCTGGGAAAATAAAGGCGCACAGGAAACATTTTGTGTTCTAGGATCTCCCAAGGATGCACGTCAGGGGTTCACTGCTGTGATCAAAAGTATTCCACAAGATGCTCTGACCACTCGAGAAGCACAGAGAACAATGCTCTGCCCACGCAAGAAGAGCAGAGACCAATGCTCTGCCCACGCGAGAAGTGCAGAGAACAATGTTCTGCCCACGCGAGAAGCTCAGAGAACGATGCTCTGCCCACTCGAGAAGCTCAGAGAACGATGCTCTGACCATGCAAGAAGCACAGAGAACGATGCTCTGACCACGTGAGAAGCTCAGAGAACGATGCTCTGACCACGAGAAGTGCAGAGAACGATGCTCTGACCACGTGAGAAGCTCAGAGAACGATGCTCTGACCACGTAAGAAGCTCAGAGAACGATGCTCTGACCACGCGAGAAGCTCAGAGAACGATGCTCTGACCACGTGAGACGCGCAGAGAACAGTGCTCTGACCATGTGAGAAGCACAGAGAATATTGCTCCAGCAGGGAAACTGCACTGCATGCAGTAAGACCCCAGAAAACCCCTCTGAAAGGAAGAACAATGTTGAGTGGAGGAGTATACTTGAGGATGGAATAGAATTTAGCCGATGCATGTGGATGCTTACATTTCCAGAAAATCAATGCTGTTTATGAAAATGTGAATTTTTTTTTTGCTTGTTTGTTTGTTTCGTTTTTCGAGACAGGGTTTCTCTGTAGCTTTGGAGTGTAGGTTTTTAAGTGAAGGAGAGGTTCCAGTTGTAAAAGCTCAATGTGTAATGAAACCACTTATAAAAAATGTGACTCAGATCTGTCAGTAGGGAATTGCGTGTAATTGTCGAGTGTCACACCTTTGAAGCCTTGGATACCTCCTCACTAAGTAATAGCAGATGCTAATAGGAGGACATTTACTAGTTCCTAAATTGAGACTGAATATTCAAAAATAACTCAGGCTTTTTTAAAAAAATATTACATCTTAAAAACAGTTGTGGGCAAACCAACCCTGATTATGTTTGCCAGGATCTATACAACACACATTGTAATACCTAAAATTGTACTCCATAATTTATGCTTTTATAGATTGTCTGACTCAACCATTTCAATAAAAATCTTTTCATTTTTATCTTTTATTTTCATTTTTAAAATTTATTTTTATGTGTATAGATGTTTTGCCTGCACCACATGCCTGTCTAGTGTTTGAAGAGGCCGGAGGAAGATGTCAGATTTCCCAGGCCTGTAGTAACAGACAGTTGTGAGCCGCCATGTGGGTGCTGAGAATTGAACCCAGGTCCTAACTATGGAGCCAGATCTCCAGTCCCCAAACTCTTTGTAGCCTGGTTTCCCTGTGACTCATGTCATCCTGTAATTACTTGGTAGAATATGTTATAAGGTAAAATTCAAGCAAAGCACTATGCAACGGAAAATTAGAGTGTGCCAGTCTTAGTGTGGCCCCATCTGTCTCCTAGATTCTTTATGAAGCTTTGGGGCCCTCTGGGACACAGGGAAAGGAGCATTTGAAGCAGATCTCTTCTCAGGAATGACATTCACTATATTGCTTGCTTAGAAGAAATTCACTTTCTCCTTAAGAGTAAAGACTAAATAGATGCTTCCTAAGTTTATGCCAATGAAGTTAATGTTGGAATAGAACAGGTCTCCAATCCCCTCATGTTTTGGGGCTTAGTTGACAGCTGAAGGGATTTCTGCAAAGTGATTGGGGACTGGAGGTCTGAGACCTAACCATGGATTCATAACATTATGGCATTAACAGGAGCTAGCGAAGAGAAGGGGGGAGGCTCGATGGAGGAAGTCTGGCCCTAGGGGTCGTCTTTATGGTGATAGCTTGCATGTGTTCCTTCCTATAATCCTTTGAGCCTGCTTTCTTGGCCACCATAATGTGACAGGAGCTGCTTTGCCACCACACCCATGTGTTGTGATGGACTAAAACTGTGAACCAAAGAAAATTCCTTGCTCTTTAATTTGTTTCCTCGGGTATTTTGGTCACGGTGTCGCAAAAGCCAGGGACTCTGCTGGTGGCAGGAACTTTGAACAGAGAAGACCTCCTGAATCTATTCTATTCAGTTTTTGATGAGTGGGACACTAGGTTTAATCGTTAGGCATCCTCTCCCTACTGGCTCTTGACGAGAAGGAGCCATTTGGGGAGAGGTTAAAGAGTTGTTGACCTCAGATGCAGGGAAGCCTACAAAAAGCATTTCTGCACCCCATAAGCCTTCAGAACTGTACAACAGTTATGCCAGAGGAAGCAAATGTTGGTTCTAAGGGCTCAGATATTGTCCCTGATACTCCAGGGACGCTAACTCAGAATATGAACTCACTAAAAATGAATTATCTTTAAGTGCCCATGCAACGTCAATATCATCCGAAACCATAACTTTAGTAAGATACCCAAATCTTCCCAGGCAAAGGGCATCTTCTTCAATGGAATTTTAGCTAAATTGAATATTCTTGTTTTCCTTTAGTTTTCAAGGTCTATAATTGTTCTTGAATAACTCTTCTCACTTTTCTGACCCAGCAAATCATTTGATTTCTGATAAAAGGGTGTATCTTGAATGAGTTTAAGAGTGAACATTGTCATCTTAGCTGACCTGCAGTTCTGTGGTTATAGAACGTGGAACAGACCAGATTAACTATATGAAGATATGTGAACACCTGCTCCCTGGCAAAGTTGCTCTTGGTTTAAAGCATTCTGTAGCAAGAAAATAAAAGTGTGTGTATGCAGGTGATAAGAGAGAGGAAACAGGGCAACAGTCAGGGAGGAGTTTGTTTGTCTGGACTCTTAATGGGTATTTTAACTTACCAAGAGAGAATATTTGAATCAGAAGCACCATTTAATTAAGTTTTATTATTTTACCTAAATTTTAATAATAGCAAAGACATTTTTAATACCGAAAAGAACTGTTATCACCTCAGAGGAGGCCTAATATCTATTGGAGTTTAAATTCACATCGTGTTCGAACTGAAGTACTTAAACAATAGGATCCTGAACAGTTAGGACTAGTGGACTTGGATATTCAGAGGTCTGTAGAGAGGGGACAATCACCAAGTGCCAGGTGAGCAGTGAAGTCCAGCAGGGACAGAGTCTTGGTAATTGCTTAGGATGTTAGACTAGAGTCTGAATAATTGGTAGAATGATATATTCAATCAGTTCAAAGTCATGGGAATAGAGATAGCAATAATATTTCTTATGAAAATTTAATCGCAACAATCACCAAATAGGAAAGAATCTTCTATTGTGTGTACTTTTTGGACATGTCTTCATGATTTCTGGCCTTCTCATAAGCAATGCAGTGAGGCAATTTCAACTTAGGATAATTTTTCCTACATGATAACCCATACCCTGAAACAAAATCAATGGCAGAAGGATCATTTAGACTAGAATTAGAGTCTTAGCAATCAACTATACATATGTATATATATATTTATAGTATATATATGGTATATCTATTAAGTACATCTATATGCACTTAATGATTGACCATTGTATACAGTATATATACTTGCCAAGTTTGCTGTCCTCTTATTCCCTTATAATAAAATAATTCAAATGCCAATGTCAAATCAAGTGGCCTTTAAAATAATGTTAACTGTTTATTACTGCAAGGCAAGGAATTTCCTACAAGTCATGAAAAATGTACTTTGTGGGTAATATGTGGTTTAATGACATGGAAGTAAGTTCACGGCTTCTCTGCATTGTACTTACATATTTGTTTCTAAAACATGTTTAATATCTCTAGGTTAATTATATGACCACTCAATGACAGCTCCAGTAACTGGGAAAAATCTCAACTGACCAACTGAGGGAAAGGGGGAGATATTCATAGCATTAAAATTTGGAACTTATTATAAGTAGCAAGAAAGAATACCCACACAGCAGTTTTTAAAATTGAAGCCATCTGATCATTTATCTGCATCTCCATTTACAAAAGCTAATAGAATTTCCAGTACCTATTTATTTTTGGATGGAAAAGACAAACTCAGAACTTTTTGCAAGAGTACATCACATCTCATTACCTCTTTCATAGGCTGGGGTTTTCTAGTTGAAGACTATTTACGTCTGTCTCTTACAGTGAAGTGGGGAGTGTTTTTTTTTTTTTAAAGTTATATCCCATACTTTCCTCTTTCTTAGCTTCCTTTGGTTGCTTTTTCCTATGGGTGCTGCTCAGGCTCCAGAACAGATGAGGGACAGTAGACTGAGGTTAAATGAGTAAAAGTCCCTGTCCTTGGGTCTTCCACAAAAGCAGTCTTCCTGGAGAGATTTTCTCTAGCCAGCTCATCAAAATGATGAGCTTCCCGTCTTGACATGTTTTAGTGGCATAAACACAATCTACACTCATTTCAGACAGGGCTCTATAACCTTTAAGCTGCACACAGCTTCTCAGGGATCTAATTAAAATATGATTGATAATGATTGATATGATTCGGCCACTCCAGCACTCGGGAGGCAGAGGCAGGTGGATCTCTGTGAGTTCGAGGCCAGCCTGGTCTACAAGGGCTAGTTCCAGGACAGGCTCCAAAGCTACAGAGAAACCCTGTCTAGAAAAAAACCAACAAACAAACCCCCCACCCCAAAACAAAAAACAAAATATTTCTAAGGTACTTGAGAGTACTGCTCTGTAGGTTTATAAAGATATTTAGAAGTTCTCAACACTTCAATAACTTCAGAAATAACTGATCAAAATAAAAAAAATGACACAATTTGCAGGATACAACCAAAGGACTGCTTAGAGAAAAAGTCATTAGATAAATCAGAAAATGAGAAAATATGAAGTCTGTCACCTAAGCTTTTGCCTTAGGAGGCTGGAAAAGAAGAGCAATTTTACAAGAAGAAGCAGAAAAAAAAATCAGTAAACACCAGAGCAGGAAGCCAGGAGCCGGCCTCCGAAAGGGGTGGGGTGGGAGAGTCAACCAAGCACAACAGGTTCCTTGAGGACTTCCTGAAATTGTTAATTCTCTGCATAGGCTAACCAACAATAAGGTGAGAAAACAAACTGTGAGTACCAGAAGCAAGAAGGGGCTCACACAGCTGTTTCACAAAAAAGGGTGATTGAAGGGGAAAGGTGAATGGCCATACTTAAAATTTCACATCTTCGACAATACACAAAAATGCACTGAAATTGTAAAACAAACAAACCACAAACACAACCATTGCACTCAGGGAAACAGGCAACATGAAGTAGACAATACCCATCAAACCAAAGAAATCAGTAACCAACCATCTTCCAGAAAGAAATCACCATTCCCAGTGGGTTTTTTTATCAAATGTTTGTGGAAAAGTAAATGGCTCAGAGCTCTTATAATGTCCTCCCAAATTAGAAGCATGTGAAAGAATTCATAATTCATTCTTTGAGAACACAGAGAAGAAAAATTACACACCTGTTTCTGTCATGTTCATAAACATAAACTCAATAAAACATTCACACATTTAATCCAACACTATATAAAACAGTTATACTCCACAACCCAGTGGGATCTTAGATCTGTAAGAGTCATCAATGTTCATATATCTCTCTAGGAATCTAATGTATCAGTAAGAACAAAATTATGTGATCCCATCTGTACAGAAGGAAAAGCACATGGCGAAGCCACACACTATTCATGATTTTAAAAACTTCAATAGGAAGGAATTTTCTTAGCCTTATTGAAAACAAAGTTATTAAAAGCAATATTGATAGAAACGCTACAGTTAATAATACACTGGAGATGAGAAACTGCTTTTCCTGTAATAGCAGAACAAGCCAAGGACTTCCCCCACCACTCTGAATGAGTACCGTATTGAATGTCTGGCCAAATGTAATAAAGGAAGAAAGTGGTTACGTAGATGGAAAAGAACGAACAAAAATCCCTTTCTAGTCACAGACAGAAGCCTTTAAACAGGAAATCCCCAAGAATCATCATCGAGAACAAAACTGACCTGAAAATAATCAGCAAACATAGCAGCTGTGCAGGGTGTGATGTCTTTTTGTACAGCAGCCATGAAAAATTGCGCACCGAACATTTAAAAACACCATTTATAAGGGTCTTCTAAAAATACAACACCTAGGTATAAATCTAAGGAAGCATGTTTAAATCTTACAGAAAATTACAAATCAGTGATAAAAGCAGACAAAATGGTATCTAAATAAAAGGCAAGCACTCCATGTTGAGAGATTAGAAGACTCGATACTGTCAAGTTCTTTTCAACTTTGTGTAAGGACTCAGAGAAATTCCAATGAAATCCCAGTGAGCAATTTTATAGATTCCGGCCAACTGGCTCTGAAGTGACAGGACCAAGCAAAGGATCTAGAACAGACAATGGAGTCTGAAGAAGAGCAAATTTGGATTCACACTGACAGCTAGAAAGATTTGCTGCAAGGGTAAAATAATGAAGACTGAACCTATGGTGAAGAGCAAACGCAGACTCAATGGAGAACAGAAATGGGTCCCTGCAAAGACATACCTGATCTTTGGAAAATGAATAAATTTAGCCTCAGCCCCAAACAGTTCAGATAAGATACTGTCACAGAAAAAAAAAACGTGGACTTTACATGAGAATGGTCTTTTAATCCTGCTGTAAAACTGAAACAAAATACATGATATTGGAAGATTCTTTAATCTCTCAGCATATTAGACTTTCTGCATGAATAACATAGAAGTCCCACAAAATGACTATATGTTTGAGTCTCTGTGGTTGCCATAACTTAATGATAATGGGGCTAGAGAGATGGCTCAGTGGTTAGGAGCATTGTTTGCTCTTATAGAGGACCCAGCACCTACATGGTGACTCACAACCACCTGTAAGTTTAGTTCCATGGAACCTCAGGGAAGCAGACATGCACATGTACAAACATACTTGCAGGTAAAACACTTGTACACATGAAATTTTAAGCATAGAGTCTTTAAGAAAGCAAAAATGGTAATGAAATAATTGGATACCTGTCAGTTAAAAGATCTTCCATTCAGTATTGATAGGATTGCAAAGTGTAGCTATCCTGGAGGACAGCTGGGCAAATTCTTAGAATAACTGTGCTCTTGGTGATTTACTCAACTTATCTGAATATGTATCCACATCAAAGCAGCCACACAATGTTGACAGTAGTTGACTTAGCCATAAGCACTCCCAAATCCTATCATTGGTGAATACATAAACAAGCCATGGTGAGTCTTACAACAGAAATTATCCAATGACAAATATAAATGAGCCATCAATCTCAATAAGATGTGGAGGAAATTTTGATGTATACACCAAGATGAAAGAAGTGAGTCAGAAAAAGCTGTGCGGTGTTTTATTCCAAGTGTGTGACACTCTGGAGAAGGCAAAGATGGCTGAAGAAATAGCGAATGCTCAGCATCCGAGGGAGAAGAAGTAATTAAACAGGCAAAGCCAATAGGCTGTTGCTATGACACAGCTATTCTGTACGATACTGCAGGGCTGAATACAAGGTATCAAATAATTGTTGGAACTCACAGAAATCAGTCTCATGAAAAGTAAATCTTAATGCACAAATTGAAAAACTACTTAGGGGTTAGTAGCTTACCAGGATGGGCTGTGTACTGTATGGAATGGGTCTTCAGGTGTTACGAATGTATAAGTCTCACTGAAGGAAGAAGTTACTAGCATGCTGACCTAAGTCATTCAGGAAATGCTTGCCCACAGACTTTCGGAAAAAGAACTGTCCAAAAGCACTGCACCATCTTTCATAAAATTATTTCCTGTGGAGATACTGGGTTAAAATTCTGATATCATTACATGTACCATGGACCGGAACGATGAAATAGACAGTCAGAGGATGAGTTTGGCCAAATTTCCCATTTGAGTTTGAAGAAATTATAATAAGGAAAGCAAGGGAAGGAGGTTGTATGGCAAGGCTTGTTTAGCTTAATGAGATGATTATATACATCACAATTCTTTTACAAAATATTTTTATTAATTTTTTGAGCATTCCATAAAATGTATTTTGACCATACTCAACCCAAGTCCCCTTCATAACTCCTCTCAGGTCTCTCTAACTCCCTACTCCCTCAGCTTCATGTCCTATTATTTTACTTTAATAATCCATGGACTCCAATTTGTGCAGCCTGTATATTCCTGGGCATGGGGTTGTCCACTAGAGTGTGGTTGAGCCACTTGAGCTACATCTTGAATACAGCCAACTCTCCCTCCTTTAGCACCCACCGACTTTTGGACACCATTCTTTAGGAACAGGACCCAAGTTTCCTCAAAAGCTGTCTGGCTGTAGGCTAGGAGCAGGAAAGACACAATAAACCTGGAGCCATCTGTAGCATCAGGCTAAAAGCTCTCAAAATACAAAACCAAATTACATGTGGAGATATGCATTGCTGGAGGGACACAGGAGCCAAGCAAATGATCTCCCATTGGCTAAAAGGAACAATTTAAACAGAAATTAATCACTCACTATTAGTGAATCATAACCCAAAATATAAAGATTTTTACATCCTAAGTGATTAAAGCAAATGGATGAATAAAAAGATATATGAAAGCTTGCTAGAGCAAGCTTTCAGTGGGGAAGAATTCAGATGATGTATGTAGACATTCACCTTTAAGGAGGGAGTAATCCTACATGCCTTGTGAGTGTGCTGTGCAAAATGACTTTCTCCCAAGAGGATAGGGACACATGAAAACTGATCTACATACAGGGGAGAAGTTCAGCAGGTATGGTCATGGAGTTAGCAAGTGGGTATCAACAGGGATCCAGGTGGGTATCAGCAGGGGGATCTAGGTGTGTATCAACAGGGATCCAGGTAATATCAACCAGGATCCAGGTGTGTATCAACCGGGATCCAGGTGTGTATCGACAGGGTTCCAGGAGGGTATTGACAGGGATCCAGGAGGGTATTGACAGGGATCCAGGTGGGTATTGACAGGGATCCAGATGGGTATCAACAGGGATGCATGCTGGTACTGTGGATTCTAATGTGATGAGAATGGCAGTTCTTTATGGTTTTCTTGTCAGAGACACATTATCTCAGTCTAACTATTAGAAAAACATCAGACACATCCCAGCAGTGTAACAAGCTAGAAAACTTTGTTTTCAATAAGGCTAAGAAAATTCCTTCCTATTGAAGTTTTTAAAATCATGAAAGGGAAGTCATGTACATAACAGCAAGTAATAAAAGAGATGCCATAGATTTGAAAAGGGGCAAAGAGAAGTACATGGAAGGGTTGGCAGGGAGGAGAGAGAAAGAAAAAAATGACATGATTATATTCTAATTAAAAAGAGAAAAGAAGCAAGTTAAAAATCAAAGAAAGTCTGCTCATCCTACTGAGTCACCGAGGGACCCCTAGTAACTGGATACCCATCTGCATAATTGCCCCTTTAACCCTGATCTTACTGATCTTGATAGTACATGAGATTATTTTTTTAGATTTATTTACTTGTATTTTACACATATGAGTGTTTGCCTGTATGTACTGTGTGTGTACTATGTGCATGCAGGGGACCACAGAGGCCAAAGAAAGGCATTGGAGTCCCTGAGACTGGAGTCACAGGTGTTGTGAGCCTCCATGTGTGTGCTTGGAACCAATCTGGGTCCTCTGCAAGAGCAGCCAGTGTTTTTAATCTCTGAGTCATCTCTCCAGTTTCTTTTACCAAAAAAATTAATTCTACATAGAAATAGGCTCTTCAATACTTTAATCTCATATACATGAGTGAAACAGGGCTTGCAATTGGGGTGCTCAGGCGCTAAACTACATATCAGTAGGTGATGCTTCGCTAACCTCAGACAACCTTTGAATTTGCACATGAGGGAGATGATGTGGCTGTCAGGAGGTCCATAAACCCTGGAGATTTCTCTTCCACATAAGAACAGAGAGCAGAGGTTTCCTGAGAGACTCGGCCTTACCAAAAGAAACACAGGACCTGACCGCCAAGAACTTTCATCTTGATGATAGATGGCAGCCTCTTGTTGGCCAGGCATGGCAGAAAACTGGGTACTATTATTGATCATAGAGAGAAAAAGAAAAACCCACACAAATACTAGGGTGTTTCTTGTACCTGATAGGGATTCACGCGTTGGTGCCTCACATGCATCCTATGAGATCTCTAGCGGCTGGCACTGTGTTAACTGACTAACCACAGTTTTCTATTTCTACCCTGCACTCCTTGACATATTTAAGAATTTGATATTAAGTTTCTAATAAGTTTTACTGATGTTTCTGTTAAGCATGAGCATCTTTTCAGAATGATGGCATTTTTATTTTGTTTTGGGGCAAGAGAAGTGTGAGGGCTGTTCTGTGTACATGTGGGGAGACAGTAGTAGGAATATATGTGTTCCCAAGACAAATTTGGCTTCCTGAGACTCTGTGAATATGAAGGTAATGCTGGCTCTGGATTCACCCACTCAAGGCATCTGTGAGCCAAGATTAGGAAAATCAGAGCCAAGGACGCATATCATCCACTATGCCTTCTCAGAGAGGAGAGTCTATTTGTAGTGGACTCCATTTCTAAGGAAGGGTGTCTAAAAACCTCAGTAGCTATTGCAAAATGCAAAAATGAAGGCAAGTCTAATTTTAATCTACTTTAATTTAAAACACGATACCATACTATGAAAATCTTTTAGGGTAGAACAGTAAGTTGCTAGGGATGTAAAAATATATAGAGTGTCTAATATAAAAGGCTAAAATTCCTGTTATTGCAGACAGATCCATCAATAGCTGGATCAGCACTGCAGAAAACGAATTTTATTTAAAGCAGCCTATTTTGTTGTTATTGTTGTTGTTGCTGTGACCAAATAATTAGCAAAAGCCACCTAAGGGAAGAAGTTTTACTAAGTTTTTTTTTAAAAAATGTGTGTGTGTGATTATAGACTGAGAGAGATAGTTCATCAGGTTCTGGAAGGCAGGATAACACAATGAACCCAGCCTCACCATAGTAGCTGCAGTCAGGAAGGAGAGAACCCATGTGCACAGGACATAGGACGGGGTTATGGACCCTCAAGTCCCATCCTCATGGCTCATGTCTTCCCGCCAGGCCTTCCAAGAGACACCTGTGCTGGGGACCAAGTGTGGAATACAGACAAGCAAGAAGCAGTGGATGCTGTGGAAATTTCTAGGTGAACGTATCAAAACCAAAACATATTCTTCTTGTTCAAGTGAATACAACTAGCCCATTTTACTCTAGAGAGTTGTAATATATTTTGTATGTTGTGTGATTTGTAAGAGTCCAACAGTTGACATAAATAACGCTATTTTTCTCCTCAAGATGCAAATACACACAGACGATGTGCTTTTAGGCCTTCTGAGGACTCTCTGAATTCCAATTGGTGTGGTGTCTTCAGTATATTGTATTTTGGACTTTTAGGTTGAGGTACATTAATAATTTAGCTTTGAAGTGAACTCAAGTGAAATGATGTAGAATTAAAAGCATCAGAAATGCTGCTAAAATATTTATGGAGACTGCATTTTGACTAAAGGACTGCATTTACAGAGTGATTTATGCCCTAATTCCTGAGATCCCAGCTTTTACAAGAGGAGCCAAGGCAAATTTCACAACTGTGCTTTCCATGTTGGAAAGATTGTGCATCCGGCAGCGCTTTGATTAGTTATATCATGGCACAGCTAGATTCCTAGGCTGACTTTCCCAATAATTTCTCCACACATATCTTCATTTTGCCTTTGTAAATAAGAAACACCAGTGGTTTCTTGGAACTAGGAACAGTCATGAACTTTGTCACAAGAAGACTTGTATGAACTAGGCATGACAGCTCCTGTCTGTATTCCCAGGAGTAGGGAAGCTAAGTTAGGAGGATCTCCATGACTTAAAAGTCAATCTATGTGCCCCAAAGTGAGTTTTAGGCCACTTAAGCAGTGTAGGATCCTATGACAATCAATCAATCAATAAGCAAATAAATATACAAACAAAACAAACAAATAATGAAAAAAGAAAAAATCAAGGCAGGAAAAAATCCATTAAGACACTAAAACATTAATACTAGTTATGAAGCAAGGTGGGGTAGACAAAAGGGCACATGGGACATGAAAGTAAAAAGGAAACGGAGGACTAAAGGGAAGAAGAGGGACGTGGGGAGAATTGGAAAGTAAGGGAGGGATAAACACAATAAGACTCATTGTTAGAAAATGTTATCATATGCTGTTCAAAAGGGAAAAAAAGTTGGGTATAGTGGTTCATGTTCATAATCCCAGCACATGGGAGATTGATGCAGGAAGATTTTCATGAGTTCAAAGACATCATGGGGTAAGTCGTGAGTTTCAGTCCAAATGGAATTACAAAGAAATATCTCTTCCATAAGCCCTAAGAAATGTGCATATACATGTTTGTATGCACTGCATGTATCTGTATGTTTATTGTTGCCAAGGATGGAACTTAGGGCCTTATTCATGTTAAGCAGTCACTTGTCACAGTGCCACCCTCCTGCCTCAAGAAAGACAAGCAAAGAAATGCCCACATTCTTTTAGGGAGTGTGAGAGGGAGTGTAGGGACCAGCATACCACTCCTTAATCTTCCTTCCTTTTTTTTTTGGTCTCTCCTTTGATTACAAATGTATTTTCTTCCCCAAACTTGTAAAATAGAGAGTCAACAGCCTTCTTAATAACTCTCAACATTGCCTGCTGTGTACACACAGTTAAGTCACAGCCTGCACATAATCCAATAAAGTTCACACCAACCAAAGACCTGTGCAGTCAAGGATCTCAAAGAACATTCTTCAGGTGACAGTACAATCTCTTTTAGCTTGGACTTCACAAAACAAACAGATTTTTCAAGCGGGAGGAAAAGATGTGCCTGCGGACCAAAGCAAACACAAAGTGTGGTGCATGAAAACGTGCAGGCATAGCAAACGCATTCCAGTTCTTGCCCAGGCCTGGCTCACTGCAGAAGCTGGGGATGTTAGGAGAATGCCTGCCTGGTAACAATAAAAAGCCTCAGGAAACTTAGCCATTGATTCAAACCCACCCCCATTCTCACTACATGCTCTGATTGCTCAGGGTAATGAAGATGCCAGAGGGGCTGTCTTGGGTCACCCTTCATGGACAAGAGAATGAAAATCATATGCCAATGACGTGTCAAAGGTTTCCAGACACCAGGCTCCCCTCGAGCATCTGAAGTCAGTTCTGAGGTGCATTGCTGACTGAGCTGCTTCTGCAGCTTTTGGTTCATGATACTGATAGTTTCCTTCTCTCGTCCCTTCTCCCTCTCTCTTTCTATTCACATCTTTCTTCTCTCTCCTTCTCTTTTCTTCTCCATCTCCATCCTTCCCCCTCATCTCTCCCTGATCTTTATTTCGATTTTTTGGAAAGACAGTCTTAGACATCACTGTGCAGATTGGCCGTAGACTTGCAGGGGTCTTCCTGACTCTGCCTCTCAAGGGCTCGAGTCATAAGTGTGTACCACCACACCCAGCTCAGAGGATCAGCCCTTGATGAACAGGCCCTGTCTCCTTCTAAGAAGGTGGGAAGAGACAGCAATTCAAACTTAGGTGGTTGTTGAGAACAAGAGAGCCTAGAATCTCTTATCTCCCATGCTCACACCAACATCCAGATCATAGACTGGTAGAGGAGGAAACCATAGGTTGTTGAGGAGAAGAGAGTACAGGTTGGTGGAGGCCAAGGCTGTGCTTCAGAGCAATCCAGAGAATGGGCCTCAGTGAGTCTCCCTTAAAATTCTAATATATATAATTTTGCTTGCCAAAAACTCTTTAGAATTTCACATCTTTCACCCTTCTCAGTTTTCCTTAAGATCACTGTGGTTTGCTCACTTTTCCATTCTAGATGGATCTGAAGTAACTCAGCAGGGAGTGAGCCACTGGAGAGGTTAATGTGGGAATACAGTGAGCCACTGGAGAGCAGAGATGTCATCAGCCGAGCACGCTTCACAACAACCCTGTGCAGCCACACTCCTGACTCAACAGCCAGCTTTCTTAGTCATTCATAAGAATTCTGCATTTCTGGATTCTTCCTGGGTCCTGTGACATTCCCAGGGCCTTCGTGTAGCTTCCAGCTCTCATATAGATGAAAAGAAGTTTCCTTTTCCTCCTTCCTTACTTTTTTTTTTTTTTTTTTTTTTGGCCAGTAGACAAATTGTCATAAGAATTGTGTTTGGATAAATAAAGCAGAAAAAAAGTGAATAAAATCTCATTCCTATTAAAAGTTACATTCATGTGCAAAGCCTTCCAATTAGAATTCTCTAGAACTGGTGACACTTTGATATTTGAGACATAAACTTTATTAGACTCCTGGCATGATAGCTAAGAATTTTTGAGTTTCTGTGGTAATTTTGTTCAGACAGTTTTGCCATGATGGTTAAAAATAAAATGCCATTTGTGCACCTAATTTAGAAACTGCACTCTAGCCTTTCAGAATTTTAGCCAAAAAACAGGTGCCCCTCCAACAGAATAAAAATTAATTTTCTCCAAAGGGACATTACCACAACTCAAGAACACCTTTCTAATTTCTACGTAGAGATCCAAAGGCATTAACTAGGTTTGTGACTTGGAGACCATGCGGAGAAGCATAGCTCCAGTACTGCCATCATGTCAAGCAAAGACATTTTACTATAAGTAATAAAAAATACACGGCCCAGAGTGCTGAGCCATGCAATCCAGTCATCTATGTTCTTACAGCTGTTGATCCACGTTACATTCCCTGCAAAACTCAAGGATCTGCCTTGTGTCAAGGGAGGTCATTCTTACAAACAAAATCAGACGAAACAGAAGTTGGGTCTGTAGTGGACCAAACTTCAGTGCAAACAAGGCTCTCCTGAATGGTCTTCTGTGACTAACCTCAGGACACAGAGTTTAATTCTTTAGACCTATGAATTAGAAGTAACTGTTCTCTTCAGTGACATCCGTTTCTCTATTCTCGTGTGTGTGTGTGTGTGTGTGTGTGTGTGTGACTGAAGAAATGTTTATTCCATTTTGTTATCTTCAGTGGCTTTAACACTATCTTGCTCTACTTTTCAACTTTAAAACAGAAAGACTAGTCCTTGCGGAACTGCATTCCCAGGAACCCCAAGCAGCTCACACGGATGCTCGGCTAGAAGGGAAGATTATTCTGAAAGCACTGAAGACTGCAGCACAAGTAGAAAAGCCCTGTGCACCAGGACACATGCAGGGTTGTGCAGGATGTGTGTATGGGGGTGTAAGGTGATTTAGTTAGTGGATGTCAGAGCTCCACGTAATGGCCAGGAAGAAAGTGTTGGCAGGTGCTTCAGCATCCTGTGTGTGCTGGGAACTGAACATGGGTCCTCTGCAAGACGGTATGTGCTCTTAGCTCCTGAGCCAGCATCTACAGATTCTAACATTGTGAGCTGGGGTTAATGAGCCCCAGCACTCTGCCATAGTGGTGAGGATTACATGCAGCCATGGTGGAGGCTCTGAGAACTGGCTGCTAGGCAACCCTGTCCCTGTGAGGATGCCACAGAGTGCTCAGGTAGGTGCAGGTCAGTCACTTCATATGCCTCTTGATGTGGTGAAAGCCAAGTGATGTTGGGGGCACTGAGGACAGTGGCAAGATGCTCTGAGTGGGTGCTGGGTGGAAGTAAGTTACAAAGATTCAGAGCAGATAAACCAACTTTAAGATGACCCCAGGACTAAGGGTTTTGTGACAGAAGTCACAAAAATTTTTTTAACTTTTGTGCTGCTAAGTGAGCACATTGCAGATAAGGTTACTATCTCAGTGTTGCCGTTTCCCAAGAGAAAGGATTTCACACAGAGGTTCTATCCCAAGGGTGACCTCCAGATCCTTTTGTCGCTATATCCTGAGTACAGGAGTACACATCTGTGCTGTACCTCGCTGAGGCTGACAGACAGACTCTTGCATCCTGCTGTACACATCTCATTGATCATGATAGCTAGAAACCCAACCCCGTTCCCAGCTACGAGAGCCCTGATTTGATTAGCATGGGATGGGCGAAGCTCAACCTAACACAGGCCTCTTGTTGAAATCTTGGTTTTCTAAACTTGCTGATGCAGCCTGTGCTGTTCCCGATGACGACTTCATCTTTCACTGGACAGGCAGCTGCTGCCATAGCAGAAAATAATTAGCGAATAAACTTCAAATGACATTTATGAAGCATTTTTTTTAGTGGTCCAGATTTGCTCCACACTTCCTTAGCTTTCCTGGGACTGAACAAGAGTTGAGGCTTACTTATGAGGTCACAAAAAAGTGTGCTCATGACAGATCAGATCTGCTACGTAATTATCCAAACTTGAAGGTAGCTTAGTCCTTAGAGTCAGAGGCATTACCTCTGAGAACCCTGAATGACTGTCAACTGAAACACAAAACAGAGCAACAAAGCAAACCACAGTTTAAAAGGCGGGATGGAATTCACAAAGAAGACTTTTTAGCAGGAACGATGAGGAATCGCCCCATCACTGTGAGTGTTAATGCCACAAGCTGGAAGGATGCATGAAGACGGTGTGGTGGTCTGCATCGTCCCACAGTGGAGAGTTACCTGGGTACCACACTGTCAACACCAGGCTGCTTCAAACTGTTTTAGGCAAGTTTTATTGGACGGTGAGATCTAGTATACATGAGATAACATAACCACCCAGTTGGCCAGGCCTTTCTTTAAGGTACAGGGAAACTATAAAATCCACTTCCAGATAAAACCAAGAGATAAAGATTGAGGTGAAAGGTCTTTTTTTTTAAACTAATTTTTTATTATGATTGTATGGGTACAATGTGTGTGGATGTGTGTGGGGTGGACGAGGAGAGGACACACATGCAAAGATCAGAATACAACTCTTAGGGATAGATTCTCTCCTTCCACTTTCCGGTGGGTTCCAGGGATTGGTGTCAGATCATTAGACTTATGTGGAAAGGGCCTTTACCCACGGACCCATCTCCCTGGCCCCGATGAGGAAGTTTAATATGAATAAGAAACAGGGAAACACACAAGGCTGGCTCTGAGGGCAAATGAGAATCAACTTGCTTTGTGCTTATTTTGTGCTTATTACTAAAACAAATTTTAAAATTATGTGTATGTTTGGAGGTATGTGAACATGATGGCAGATGCCCATGGAAGTCACAGACATCCATCTGGAGCTGGAGTTACATGCAGTTTTGAGCTGACCAACATGGGTGCTGGAAACTGAACAGAGACCCTCCACAAGAGCAGCGTGCTCTCTAAACCACCGAGCCATTTCTCCCACCTCCTTATCATTTCTTCCACAAAGCCCACAGGCACCCTTGCAGAGGCAAGAATGGTGTTAACCACTCTGAGGTTAGTCCTAGCTTAAAAGTTCCCATTGGAAGCTCCAACAATTTGGTCACCACAGGACTGTCTAGCGCCCATGGGTCACTGTCACCCATGACTTGGGAACATTAAAGTTCTTGGCCTCACTTTTCAGTCAAATCAAGGATTTGAATTTCGGGACTTGCTTGGTTTGTATAGATCAAAGATATTTAATATCAATTTTATTAGTCTATGATAGAGTTCATCAGAACTTAAGATGATAAATTCAAAATGACGGACTGCACTAATTTACTTTCTATGTGGCCAATAAAATTCTGGAATGGAAGTTTACATGGGTTTTGTTCTTTGAAAAGGACTTTCTGCGTTTACAAATGACAATGATGTCACCCACTTACTTCTCCTTCTCCCAGGGTTTTTCTCCAAAGTTTCAATCTTCCATTGACATTCATTATGACAGCCTTGTGGAATCAAAACTACATTTAAAACCCAGGATTTTAGTTACTTATCAAAACCTGTCATATTTGAGATCCTTTCTGTTTTTAATCCAGTAGATGTATGATTTCAGAGAAAATCATTCATTTGTATTGTATCTTAGCGGGAGAAGCACCACAGGCTGCACAGAAACTTCAATCATGAGAAAGAGTCCACACCATAAATTGAAACTTCTAAGAAGATTTCTGTCTGATTGACTTGAAAAATAATTGGTATCTTTCTATGTAATCTACATTAGTGTACACAATAAACCTCTTAAATAAAGATTGTGTGACTCTTCATTTATCTTTTTTGACAAGAGAACAAAGGCTGGGGTTTAATGAATGGAGAGAGGCAACAAGGTCAGGTTTAAAAGCCTCCCAGGTCAAATGTCTGACATCGTTGAACATTTTTTTGAAAAGCCCTAACATAGTCATTTTTATTTTAGTCAAATCTCAGGGGTCCAGCTGAGGCTTCTAGGAGGGAGAAGGAAAACACCATCATTTAGTGGCATAGAGACAAGCAATTGGAATGACAATACCCTCTAAGGATGTCTTCACTGGCATCTTTGCTTTGGATTAAGTAGATTTGAAAATAATTTTGAAGCTTTGTCAAATTGTCGCTTTGAAAGGCGACAATTCCTTGTATTGATAAAAGGAGGAGGACGGCCTATACTTTCAGTTTGCATATGCATTGATCCCCCCCCAATGGCGGGCCCCTGTCATCTATAGAGGTTATTCATAGATCCAGAGAGCTGATCAGGGTCATTAGTAACAATAGTAAACTGATCATCATGGCAATGGGACCTGACAAGTGTCTTTTCAAAGTGGATTCTAATGTATTGATGCCTGTGAAGTTCATTACAGCAGTAATAAATCATTAGTCGCCACAGAGTGATTTATAAGTCTGTTGAAGTGCATTCGAATAGGCTGCTGAAAAGCTTTGCAGGCCTAACAAAGCCTCCTCCCACTCCTTGCCCGCACTGTGATAGCTCAGAGTGGCTACCAACGACATGGCCCAGCTCAAGGTAACCACAGCCCCCTCTTGTTTGCTTTAAAAAAAAATCTACTTTTAATTTAGCATACCCTTAGTCCTACCTTGAAGTACTACTGTCTCACAAGTATTCCAAAATCCCCTCTCCCCCATCTTTTCCATAAAGGTGCATTGCCACCTTTTCTTAAATTTCAACTTTTCCTCTAGCCAGAATTAATTCTGTAAGGTTATTTGCATGCACGATGATATGCAAGGTAAATACCAAAAGCATTTAACATTCTGAGCTAAGATCGTAATAAAGCAATTCAAAGTGCACCATGGGTGGAAATGCTTATCTGTAAACATGTACAAAAATGTTTCTCGCTTTCCTACAGTGGGCTGGAAGTGCGCTTAAAGTGCTGCCAAGCCTGGCCGTCTGAGTGTGACACCTTGAAGTGTGACCTCTTCCACACTGCAAGGGGAGAACCAGTTCCCTCATGGTGTCTCCTGATCGGCACATGCACCCTATGGCAAGCATGCACAGACCACCATTAAAAAATAAATAAGAGGCATAATAAAATATTTCTATTTGTTTATAAATGCGAATATTAAGTAGTTTAACTATGAATTGAATTTTCATCTTATACTTTCAATTTTCTAGTATAATTATAAGCATTTTAATTAAAAAATAAATATCTTAATTATAACCAAGCTTTTATTTATATAGAAATAAACGTTTCTATTAAGCTTTCAACAGCATTAGGTGAATTTTTCAGATACTAATTACTTGTCAGAAAAAGAGTGATGGGGAAAAAGCCATTAACCAATCACATCAAGTTGGGGTGTGGCCACTTGGACCCCAGGTAGAAAATCGAGAGAACACAGGTGTGCTCTCTCTCCATGTGGTGTCTGCCTGACGGATAGGACTTCGGACCTCCCACCCTTGTAGCGTGAGTTTCCCCCCTTTTCATTCATTAAAAAATACCCATTCCTATTGAGCTGGCTTGGTTATTTATTTGTGCCAACCTAATACACCTACCAAGAGGAATAAGACAAAGTTGAAACAATATTAACCTTCTACAGAAAATAGGAAGGTTTTCTCACCATAAGCACATCTAATTATTCCAACAGATGATGTGGACTTAACTCAGGTGCAGACCTTTAAAACAAAACAAAACAAAACAAAACAAAAGTGTTCTGGATCATTTGTGAGCAGTGCAATAATAGAAGCAATTTCGTGGCTATTAAGACCTCATTTTAAAGACATCAGTTCCGAAACACTTTCTTTGCTTTCAGTAGTTGTATAGAATCCTACCCATGGCTAGTTCTGGGTGAAACGCCGAAAGAGATACCTCATTTCCAGTTTCTCCTGGCTAGTTAGCTGTGAGGTAAAGTGGCCTCTTGCCCTGTCACCTTCCTCATGGAGGCTGTTGAACTTTTCTCCAAATGTGCCTGCTCTATCAGGAGAGCAATGCACTTCAGTTATCTACAGTTCTTTGTGTGGGTGGAAAAGCAATTCTTCCAAAGAATTGATTCCTCCAAATCAATTCTGAATTCAGAACAACTTGCTGCCTGTCAGTGCCCAGCTTGTCTACAGTTTACTTCAAGACAAAGCTGCTTGAGCCTGTGGTAAAGGGGTGAGCAGGAGCTGTTTCTCCCTGCAGGGCTCCCAGTTAGAGAGGAGCACCCCTGGATGTATCACATTTCAGAGGTTCAGTACCAAGCATGAATTCCTGATGCGTGTTCTTCAGAGATGACTTATTATATTGATCCTCTAAACTTTGACTCGAACTTCCTTAGTGCACATGCGATATCCCTGGATATATCGCGTAAAGTGCTTCCTAAGATGGGGGGAATGGATCCACTTTGGTTATGCTTTGACATCAAACCCTGATTCCATCTGCAACCTTGCTCTGGAGATGCTAACCTTGAAGATAACTGCATGGCGAGATTTCACTGTTCTCACATTTCTGTGTTCCTGTCATCACTGATCCCTGATGACCTGAAGCGCATTCTACCACGGATGGCTACTGCAGTCCACCGCAGAGCAAGCTGCTGGACGTGCCATCCGAGACTGGCCTCAAGAGTATGTATCTCCAGGGAGCTCCCCCAGCCTCATTCAGCAGAGTGCACTCAACGGCCTGCTGCTGCCAGCCACTACATCTGAAATAGCTACGCTCTCATTGTGCCCGACCTAAAAAAGGTCATAAGAGACATGGTGTCAAAAGGGTCGTATTCCAAAGTTCAGTCAACTCAACTTATTTGCTTGATTTATTACTTTTTGTTATGAAAATGACCGAAATGGCTGACCCCACCCTTATATCAGAGGGGAATCTGGATTCCTTCTTTGCCGAGGCTCAGCTTGTAGGCTCCACATGCCTGCGTCTAAGGAGGGTTTCTAAAGCCGGAAGACCAGTGGCAAAGAGGAGCATTTTATTGATAAGTGTCCTTGTATTGATATTCATCACTGGGATTGTCTCTCCTTTTAATATTTTTGTCCAACAATTGTCAGAATTTTAGTGTTCTACTTGCTGTGAGATAAATGTCTAAATACTTAGCAATTAAAAAAATAATCCCATGCGGTGTTCAAGTGGTACTTAAGTGGCAAGACAATGAAATATATTCATCAAACAATTGCTGAACAACAATTATGTATCAAAAATAATTCCGTTGTACTAAATTTGTACTAAAACTACCTGTTTTTAGTAGAGGGTTTGCAACAGTGTTTTTGTAGATTTTTCAAGCACCTGACAAAACCACCGTCAAGTAAGGAATTTTACCTCTTCTTCCCAACTTTTCTCTCACTAATTGATTTCTTTCGTGACGTTTCATTGCCTTGTGTGTTAAAGGCAGGTGTTGCAAGGGGCATCCTGGCCTGGGTTATTTATACTGCATGAGATGGTCTAATGTCTTCCTTGTGAACACAAGGCTGATGCTTTGCTCAGACAAACATTTTCCATTACATTAAAGAAGGAACCAGTGAGTCCAATCTTATGAAGCTTTGGAAATAAATAACTGGAAAATATGCAGAGAGTGAGAGACCTTGGACCACTCAGTTCTAAATAGGAAGTCTTCATCAAATTCCTCCTCTTAAGGTTTAGGGATCAGTATGGAAGAGGGGGCAGGGAGGTTGTAAGGGCAGCGGTAATGAAGGACTCCAAGAAAGCATGCAGCACCTTCCACATACAACAGGATTGATCCACATGCACAGAGACTGAGGCAGCGTGCACAGGGCATGGACAGGTTCCAGACAAACAAGGTCTTAGGAGGGGAAGCAGACACAAAGCCCCTTCCCTATCCAAGACACTATCTGCAATTCATACTTGCTGGCAAAGGGAAAACAGCTTTGCTCCACTGGAGAGTCAGTATTCTATAAAGTACACTCTGAGGCAAGCCTGGTGCCCATAAGGAGTTGACCAACACAAAATGAACTCCACAGGGCGTGTGTGTGTGTGTGCACTTTTGCTTTGTCGCTTTTTGTATGTTTTTTTTGTTTTGAATTTCTTCTTTTTTTTTCTTATTTTTCTTTTGAAAGAGAGAGAAAGAATATGTCATGGGGTGGGGAGGGAAGTGGGGGAGAGTGAGAGGAAGGGAAAAACAGGAACAAAATATATTTTCAGAAAAAAAATTTCAAGTGAAAAAATATTAATGTTTTCTAACATGGCTAAGTATTTAGCATGTCAGTGACATGGTGTTAATGCTTTTTCTAATACTGAATCCATCCATATAATAAACCTGTTTTAGTCAAAAAGCATTCTTACTATATATGTCTGTTTATTAACATTGTAATTAGCCAAGTTTGGTGGCACAGATCTCTAAACCAAGCTACTTAGAGGCGAGACAAGAAGACTACTGCTTCCATGCCAGCCTGAACTATGTAGTGTTCAAGGCCACCCTGAGATCAAAAGAGACATGGCCTCTCAATAAAAAGAGAAGACAGGGTCAGGACGGAGCTTTGCAGTTAGTGCCTGTTTGGTCTGCCAGGGGCTGCACATTCAGTTCCCAGTCCTGCTGAAAATAAAAAGCAAATACAAGTTTTACCTATATATTTTTGTTGTTGTTGTTGATGTAGGCTGGTCCCTCATTTGGTATCTTTTGTTCCATTATGGCCATTTTGAAAACAATATTATACTTTCTTTAAACAAACAAACATACAAACACTGAGTTTTCCCTTACCCTTAATGCTTTCAAGTAGCTCCGGCAACTTTAAATGTTTGTTACAGATTCTCTTTAAGTCCCATGTTGTGCGATGCTATTTTTATTAGTAGGAAAAAAATTTTGATAAGTTACTAATTTTTTCTCATCAGCTTTTAGCTTTCCCAGGGGAGGGGGTAAGTTTTTAAATAAACTGTATCCTTATAGATATTCAAATATATTTACAAAAAATTAAGCAAAGTAACCTCTTATGGGTCTCTCAATCTTCTCTCATTATCTGTTTATTAAATATATATGTATATATTCTAAACTAATCTATTTTGCTATGTTTTTAAGAATTAGAAATTATTTCACAGTTGTTTGTTTTTATTCCTAACATGTATTTTCTGCTTTTATTTTTAATATGCTTAGTTTCTCTTAAGCTTACTTTGTTCCTTTCATATTCTTCCTAACTTTTATATTTAACTTTATAATTTCATTTTATGTACTTTATGTCCATACTGATATAAGTATTCGAGGCCACAAATATACCTATAAATAGAACATTAGCTGCATTTTCTACATTCTTCTCTCTCTTATTACATTTTCTTATTTTTGGGAAAGCCTCCGATCATATAGAAAAGCCATTCATAACAGCAACATAAAATATAACCATTAATAAGTAGTTAACAATAAGTTCCACAGAACTTGTAAGACATATAAAGAAAACTTACTAAAAGACTGTTGAAGGTTACAAAAGAAAATTGGAAACTAGATTTCCGTTCCCTGTAGCAAGCATCTAATGCCGTTTTCTACAAGTCAGTTTATAAACACAGTGATACACAGTGAGGCACCAAAGCGGGACCACATGGCTGTTTTGGTGTAGCTGGTAGGGTCATTGGTCAGACGGCACAAGTAGCAGAATTTACAGAAGTAGCCGAGAAGAACAATGAAGAAAGGTTAGAACTTACAGTTACTAGAAGCATTAACTGCTTGGAGGAAACCACAAGGGTCGAGCTAATATGGGGATAAACAACAGGGAACAGAGATCCGAAACAGACCCAACTGTGTTACAAATGCAATGAGACAATGCGCTGGTGCCAAACTGCAGAACCAAGGCCAGCCTGCTCACGGAGTGCCATGGGGTCAGCTGGGGAACCTACAGGGAAAAGGTTAAATCCTCTTAACACCAGGATATCTTTTAACCAGTTTGCTCCCAATGGGGGCTTAATTATATGAACCAAATTTGTATAATTATGGAGCCAAATTTGTGTGACCAATAAGATTGGCCAAAATCCAAAATTTGATGGAGAGAGGGAAAGCAGACAGCCTGCGTGCAGACAGTGTGAAGGTAAAGCAGTACAACACACAGAAGGTGGTGGTTAGGTAAACCTACGACAGCAACAAAGAGTTTAAATCCAGAAATCCCACCACTGTATTTGCATGCTCTCTCTCTCTCTCTCTCTCTCTCTCTCTCTCTCTCTCTCTCTCTCTCTCTCTCATACAACACACACACACATGAACACACACACATACCACACACAGTTATACAGGCTCCCCCTTGTAGCTTTGTGTACAACATCAAAATACAGAGAACAAAGATGTTTCAGTAAGATAGTAACTAATTGAAGTGTGAAGAATTTACACAACGGGAAACTGTGCAACAGTAGACACAGAAGATGAAGTAACAGTTGTCATTTCAAAGATGGCCAAATAAAAAAGGAAGGAGTTAAACGATGGCCAGACAGCTCTATGGGTTAATGTGCTTGATGTGCGGGCATGAGTACCTGAGTTCAAATCTCTGGAATCCATGGAAAAGGAGAAGCCAGGTGCAGAGGCAAACACCAACAGCCCCTCTTTCTGGTGGGGCATAGACAGATGCTCCTGAGGCATCTGGCTTGCTGCTTTAGCAGAAATGGAAAGCCAATGTTTCAGTATAGGAAAAAAAAACTAAAAATTTAAATTAGGAAGACACCTGACAGCTTCTGGTTTTTCCAATCCTTAACATAGGTGTGTGAGCCTTCCTCAAGTGTGCACATACACACACACACACACATACATATATACACATGCACACAGACACATACATACACATTCACATATACACATACAGACACACATACACACATGCATACACATGCACATACATACACACATAGATACACATACACACACATACATAAACATGCACATACATACACACACATTTTTAAGTGAATTATAAAATAAAGCAGAACATAATCTATTTTTTAATTTTGCTCTTGAATTTACTTGTGTAGGTGTGTGTTTAGGCACATGAGCACAGCTGCCCTCAGAGGTCAGGCTAGGGTGTCAGACCCCCTGGAACTGTAGGGACAGGCAGCTGTGAGCTGCCCACACGGATGCTTGGCTGCCGAGACCTGAGCCCAGCTCCTCTCCAAGAGCAGCAAGCACATGTGACCACTGAGTGTCTCCCCACTTTTAGTCCATCATCTCTATTTGTAAAATTGTGGAAGCAGGAAGGAGACTGCACTTACAGGAAGGAGACCTGGTTTCTGTGTTTGTGTGATAGCTGGGTAGACAAGGGAGATGGAGAATAAGAGGATGCTTTCTGGGTTAGGATTATGTGACTGGAATTCCTATATGTAATTCCTATAATTAATAAACACATCCACACTATTTATATATAATTTTTAAAAGACTTTAACAGTAACATGACATTTATAATATGCAAAATAATACGAGTAATAGGGAACTCTTCCACAGCTGCCTTCAAAGATTTCTTATTTTAAGGCAGGTACACAATGGAAGCTGTTGCTCCAGCAGCGAGCTACCATGCCCAGAAGACTTGCCCCGGACATGTCCAATGTGTGAAAATTGAAAATTCCTGTAACAGTGCTTTCTTTGCAGTCTAGCACCAATGAAAAAGTTCACTACCGCTTATTAGTAGTTCAAGATTCAAAAGCTATGACTAAAGTGATCTTTTAACATTATAAAAACAAGGTTTCTGATGAAGAAAACCCTAGAGGCTATATATGTTATGACATATGAGTCATCGTTTTCCAGATGGATATGCATTATTCAGAAAGCATGGGTGTGAACATGGAAAAATAGGTTTTAAAAGTTACGCTGGTGGAAAACCTGACAAGAAGGTTTAATCACTCTGCATATTTTCCAAAATATTTAATGCCGATACTTTTGATAAACGTCTCTTTGGTGATTATTAAAAAGCTATATTTGATGGCATATATCAATTCATTAAATAAATGAGAGGGATCATGTACAAGAATGGTTATTATTTCACATTGGCAAGAATGCAAACAAGGATCCCATGTGGCTGTTACATCCAGAGTGCTTGCAATCTGGTAGAGAATGGAAGGCACGTCTCAACAGTGAAGGCAGAATGCACACGGTGGAGAGGCACACAGGAGTCAGAGGTAGGATGTAAACTGTGGAGAGACACACAGGAGTAAAGGTAGGATGTAAACCGTGGAGAAAGGCACACAGTAGTCACAGGATGTAAACCATGGAGAGAAGTGCACAGGAGTAAAGGTAGGATAACTGAGAAGAATCTTAGAAGGCAGAGGAAGGAAAATCAGAAATTTCCAAGTCAAAATAATTACAGGTAGGTACAAAAACACAGAGAGGTTTTAAATATGGCAGGTGTTTATTTTCCCTCAAACTTCAATTGGATATATAGAGAACAAGTTAGAGAAATAAGAGTACAATTGAAATTTACTTGTGAAACTACAGAGCAGTAGGGGGTAGAAGCCATCAGGTCATATAAAATCCAAGGGTCTCACATATACCTTTGCCCATAAAGTACATTTTCTAGTGAATGGAGAATGATAACAAAATTTGCTGAGCATCAAAATGAAATACTAAAGTAAAAAATTAAAGTCTGAGATGCTAGCAGGAAACTCAGAAAGGGATGTTTTCTACGCATGCTAGGTCATCTGAGGAAGCTGAAGTCACAAAGCAGAGCAGGAAGGGAGGCAGGCACCTGTACTTAAATGGGGAAGCGAGCTGGTGTGCTCATCCTCAGGGCTGCCGGGGCAGATGAAGCTAGTGATGGGGTTGGAGGCTTGGAAGTCATCAGTGTTCATAGCATTAAACATGCTTATCTTCCTTTTAGAGATGAACAAGTTGAGGTTATAACATGTGCAATGCAAGACAAATGATCTTTATTACTTCTTAGAAGGAGAATAGAGCCATATGTGAGATTTTGGAAGTAGAAAGATGGGGCAAAGAGCCGAGAAAAAAATTACAATCTCAGGCAGTTGCTAGTTTCCTTTTAAGAAAATAAGAGTCCTAAATACAATTATAAGCAGAAGGAAGTCAATCCAAAGTAAAAGGCTCAATGGTCAAAACTGCTAATCTAGACAAAGAAAGAAAAACAGGAAAAAGGAGCATCATCATCATCAACAACAGACATGTAAAAAAAGAAGTAAAATGTGTTTTTTTTTTTTTTTTTGTCAGAAGCTAAAGGAAAAGAACAGTAAATCGGCAGTGTGCCCTGCAGCTTGGTGATTTGCGAAATGGAGGCAAAGCACATCCAGGAATGCCGTGATCACGAGAGGTGGGAGGAGTCACACCACACCCCAATCCCTCCAAGACACACTGCTTATGTAAAAACGGGAAATGGGTCAAATCTGAGTATATCAGGATGGGAATAAGGAAAACGGACAGAAGTTTCCCAGGGTGCTATGATTCCCTCAGAAGATGGAATGTCAGCTCCATTGTTGAGCAGGGCAGCTAAGTGTCTGGGAACCCTGATTTGAACATGTCAGATGCGCGAAGGAAGTGTAGTTTATGAACTTATCCACTACTCAAATGTGGAAACTCCATGCCAAAGTTAGAACGAGAAGAACAATTAGCTTTATGTTTTCATTCCTTCCTTGTAACAGTCAATGTTTTGGTTCTCGGTGTTTCTTCATTTTACGACACGCATGCCTGCAAGAACGACTATTGGCTCAGATAATGCAAAAGGCTAAAAGAGGCAGCAGTGATGGGGAAGTTATAGCAGGGAGAGAAAAAGAGGGGAGGGGTGGTAAAGGTAGATCTCCAGTCTATAATTCAATAATGTTGTCTTCTCCACATGGAACAGTACTTCTTCCCTGACGTGTCTCTGTCTAACTGTTTAAAATGAACAAACAGCTTTTAAATGCCCAAATATTGGATTAAGATGCACTTGGATTATAGTTGCATAATGGATGCTACGTATGTTATGTCTAAAACAGATAAAGAAGAGTGTGATCTGATTTAAAAGTATCACGGTACTGGAGAATTCTACCTGTGCAGGATGTTGGTGAGGTACTATCAGGTAGATAAAAATCACACCAATCAAACCGGATTCAGACTCATGTTGTGTATGTCAATGTCTTGGTTAACCGTGTGGATTGTATGGGTCCAAGAAGATCTTAGGAGAAGTACCATGTTTCCCATCAGTGTCTCATTATCTGGAGCCTTTTTAATTTACTTATTCTACATGGCCTTGGCCAATCACTTCATCTTCCAGATCTCCCATTTGCCTGCCATATAACATCGCACTGAGGCTGGAGAGAGTTCCACAAATACCTATAGGGGCTAAACATTAGAATTACAAAGATGTCAGCAACATTAACAGAAATGTGGCAGAATTATGTGATTACCTGCTTCTAGAAAGACCTAGAAGTGGATGAATTTGTTGGCCAAAACCATATGCTTGAGGTCAAATGTACATGTTCAAATACATTGTCTTTCTCTTCTGTCACACTGACTGACTTACTTTGGTTTAGTTGGCACTTGATACAGCAGTGTAACTATTTCATGTCTATAGTAAATATCTACAGTCTAATTTGTATAGTAAATATCTAAAGTTTAATTTGACTTACTCTTCAATTTGCCTTAAGCTGAACACGTAAGCACATGTGTATTTGAAGGCCCCCACACAAATGCAGCTATGATCCTGGGCAAAAACTGAATTCATCACAATTTCATGCCCATTTTTGACTGGCTAGAAGAAAATATTTCTTTGTTTTCCCTAAAGAAATAATTTACTCTTCTCTCTCTGTAAAAAACCCTGCCCACCCCAAGTATTAGCCGGTTCAGATGAGACACAGTGTTTCAGGGGTTGGTACCCAAAACACATGTGCCATGTTGTCTTTGATAGCATTTTCAAAACTGAAAGCATAACTTAAACCGTATAACACACCTGCCTGGGCACACAACACTTTAATTTGCTATAAATGAAGGCAATTCCAACCCTTTGGGGGCTAAGTTAGTAGCTCTCTAATAAAATAAATCAGCCCTTGTTCTAGTTTGTAGAGCTCCATTGACCTAGGGTTCTTAGAGTGGCCTGTTTACCTTGCCTGATAAATGCCAACAAAGTTTTTCATAAGGGTACGTTGGTTTTTCACAGACAAAAGTTAACAGAAGGCTCCAAACACTTCACTTGAAGACAGAGCTGAATACTGGCCTCACCTTCAGAACTGTTTCTGGTGGAAATGTGAAGGCTGTCACAGAAAAAGAATGACTTGTAAGGACACACAGCCTTGAGTTCAGCATGTGCCTCCTTTCCGGTGAGCTGGTGGAGATGGGTGCTGTGCTGGGGAGTGGCTGGGAAGGCCACTTCCTCTAGAAGCTAAATGCACTAGCTCTATGAAAGCCAAGACTGGGGACAAAAGTCCATGTGCCACACTGCCGCAGGCTGCTCCATGGTACTAGAAGCCACATTTGACAGAAGGCCATCCTTTGCTCTTAACTATGCTGAAAACCTCCCTAAACTGCACTTGTGTGCTTGAACTAATCGTGAACGAAGGGTCCTGCTAATGTTTGGAGAAAGTTGAAAACATCTCCATGCTGTGATATCATGGGTCAGATTGGGACTTGGGGACTTCTCGATGATTACACATGCTGCTACAGGCAGGAGTTGTACCAATGTATAACATTTAGTCCCCATACTCCACTGAAGCTCAGCAGAGAATACCTCTGTTATCCCTTCTCAGATGAGTGAGTAAGGACTCTGGGCTCACTGTCACCCAATGTCAATAATGTAGTCTTAATACATGGGAGTTTTCTTTACTCTTGGGAAAGCCAGTATTTAAAAAAAAAAATCTATCCTGGTATACAAGGAATACGTTGCTTCATATTTTGATGTTATGATTTATTCTTAAGAACACTGCTGATAACACTTCACTTGATAATCAGTTTTTCTTGCATGTGCATTACTAGCAATTCTGGTAATTTATTTGGAATGTGACCTTCCTATTTTTAAATAATAGTTAGTATTTGGAAAACAGAAAAACATGACTCTCAATTCTATCTGTATAAACAAAAAGATCATAGTTCTTTACACATAAGCGTAATATATATATACATACACATAGATAGATAGATAGACAGATAGATGAATTCACGTGATATTGAAACCCTCTATTAAGTAAAAAAGAATCTAAACACTGAAATCAAAGCATGTTCCATATAAGATGGAACTTTGAGAGGTGTGAGCCGTTGTGACTCAGTGGGACGCTTCTTACCACCCAGACCCAAATCATGCTGGATATGAAGCCCAGGAGTTCTGGCAGGTCCACTCTGTGTCTCCTTTAACTTTTCTGGACTTGAAGATCCCATGATCCCGCTTTCTCCTATGCCACAGTCACTGGATACTCTCTAACAATGATTCTCTTTTATCTCTGAATAGCACATCATGTTGATTAGGTTGGGAGTGCTTTATAAAGAATACCGGTAAGCAGAAAGAGCTTTGGTTTGTTTGTTTGCCTGCTTATTCTGTGGGGACGAGAATGAATCCAGGTGGAATCCACGGTAGACCAGAAGTCTATTGTTAAGCTCCATTCTCAACTAATTTTTACATCTTCTTTTTTGAGGCAGGATCTCACGAAGGCTCTCACCCAGGATGTCCTGAACACAAGATTCCCCCAGCATCAGCTTTATTTGTATTGAGTTACAAGCTTGGCCATCCAGCCTGACTCTAGCCTAGGTTTTAATGCTTGCTTTAATTTCTCTGAGTACCGGTTTCTCTGACAACAAAACATGGCACTGCTGTGCCTATCTTCAAGAGATACTGTAATGTGGCCATAGAGATCCCCGCATAAACCTGAGCTGCAGTTCACAACTTCAGCGTGTAAATTATTTCACAAAGGAGTTGAAGAATATTCATTATGTCTGAGTCAGATATTTTGTCCACTCAATTTTTTTCTACCTTAATATTAATAAAATTCTAGTGTGATGTGGGATGCCCTTCTGCATGCTGTGAATATCTCTTATTACCATTGGTTAATAAAGGAGATGATTTGGCCAATAGCCAGGCAGAATATAGCTAGGCAGGAAATCTAAGCAAAGAGATGGGGGCTGGGATGGGAGGGTTGGAATCAGGAAGACACCTGCAGCCTCTGGAGAAGCAAGATGTGAGTTAACAAGTAATGAGCCTTGTGTTAAAGCATAGAATAATAGAAATGGGTTTATCTAAGTTGTAAGGACTAGGTAATAAGCCTGAGTTAATAGGCCAAATAGTTTGTAATTACTATTAAGCCTTAGAGTAACATTATTTGGGAAAGGCGGGCGGGAGATAAACCTCCAATTACCCTAGTGCACACATAGCTCTGAATGCCCACATTTCATTTTGCCTCCATTTGGCTACGTCAAAACCTTGAATATAAGTCTTTCTGCTGTGGTCTGGGCTGTGGCTACATGGAGGTTTGAGCAATGAACCCCCAGCTACATCAGGATGTTGATAACATATAAGGAGGGGGATGTCACCCTCAGCTTTTGGGAAGCTAGCTCTGCCGCCATGGTTCATGTACTATATCACAGGAGAAATATTTCTGAACTGGCCTTTAGAATTTCACATCACTGCAGCTATGTTTTCAATTAGTATTTACCCATGAGAGGAGATGCCAGTGCACTAAGTCCCTCTGTCCGATATGTATAGCTATTGAGTGGATCAGGTGATGGTTTGCATAGAACAGGCACTCCCTTGCATCAGACACAAGGACACACTGAGACTTCTTTTAGCACATAGTCCCGAATCACATATGCATTCCGTCTCAAGAGGCACAAGCCACATGAGACATGTCTTCATTTTGTTGTTGTTGATTTTTGGATTTTTTTCATTTTGTTTTGTTTGTTTGTTTTTGGTTAGAGTCCACTTTTTTTTCTAAACCAAAGCTCTGAAAGCTCAGAGTATTACCTCTGAATTCTCAGAATATTACCTCTGGATATAATAAAAATATATTTCTAATAATTACATCCACTTTCTAATATCACCACTGACAGTATGAAAAATCAGGTCAATTAAACCTTGGATCACATAATGACTTCTTAGAGATAGAATAGTCTAGAATCAAGTTCACCTGTATGAAATCATATTTTCCCCTAACTTATGATGACCATTCTCACTAATTATCACTTATTTCTTACTTTATACACATTTATTTTATTTTCAATTAATATTCAATTTACTTTTATTACCCCCTTTCTAACTCCATGGCAGCATTCTAGCATTCAGGTGCAGAACTCTGGGATACTATAGAATAGATTAACATGTCAGTAGAACAATGCCCTGTGAAGACAGTGTCTCTGCAGCACACCCCGGAGGGCACAAGCCATATATCACAAGAGCACGTCAACCACAGGGGTGACAGGAGCCCATCGGATGGAGAAATGCATCACTCAAAATCACACTGCAACACCAAGAAAACTCAGTAATGTGTCTCTGCTTCTTTTTGACCTTCTGTTGTTGCTTATTTGAAGATCCTGGCAACTGTCAGTGATGGAATATTCATGAGGCTATAGTCATTCCAAGACTAAAATGTTAGATTCTGCCACTTTTTCATAGATGGCTGTAGAATTTCATTTAAATAGAAGTCTTTAAAAAAAAAACACATCCTACACACATGAGTCAGTAAGAACTGTGGATGAACCATGAATGTGATTTTCATGAACGATAAATCCTGCTCGTCTTCCTACCTGGGATATATCTGTCTCTGTTTTTAATTTCAGTGATTTGACAACCTATAAAAAGATTGACAAGTTCTTGATTGTTCCTATAGAGAAAAAATTAATTAAAGGTTTCATATTAAATTGAATAGAAATTTGCTGTAATCACATGTGATCTAATAATGGGGACCTCAGCTATAACAATAGTAAAACATCTGAGAATAAATAAAAGCATAAACATATTTCCAGGCACCTTTCTTCATTAATAATCCTTTTGCTCATAAGTACATGGTAAACACACACAGGCAGTGTCTCATAATTCTATGCAAATATCAGAAAGAGTTTTCAATTTGACTTCCTCAATAGCTACATAGGATTATTATGAGTGTAATAGTTTTACGTTCAAGTGGGATTCTAGTTTATTAAACTCATCGTTAATCAAATCAGTCAAGCTCCCTCTGGAATTTTAATTTACATCTTTGCAAATTATTAGTAGTGATTAATGTGTGATTTATTCACGTGTTTGATTATTCATATATGGCTTGAAAATGCAGCTTTTACTTCTCCAAGCTGTCTTCATTTATCTTTAGCTATGCTGGAAATCTATACATGTAGCCCTCACAAGTTACAATTCATTTTAGTAACATGACTGCTAATACATTCACGATCAAAACAAAATATATTTAAACATTGGTTTGGGGGAAGGGACTCCTATTGCTTCTGAATTTCAAATGGTTGTGATATTATAGCAAAGCAACATGTGGAAAGCTTCAATTGGTGCCAGCAGGGAGCCCATGAAAACAGTTACTAACACTGAGGGCACTGGGGCACACCAATGGGTGGCGCGCTTATCTGTTCAGTCCTTGCTCAGGAAGAGTCCTGTGATTCCCTTGTAATGCCAACCACAGAAATGGAAAATCTCTTACTTCTCAGACTAGCTTTTAATGACCTTCCACCCCATGCATGACTTCATAGTTGCTTTCCCACAGAAAGCCCCATGTTTACTCCAAGGCTCAATGCTGCAAATCAACTCCAATTCAGGCTCTGTGTTTACTGAGTACTTATTACATGCATGATTACACATCTGCTCTTGAGGTTGACACACTAAAATGAGTCATATTATTTCCTTTAGAAGCTATCAAGGTCCTGAAGGTCCAACAATTTGGCAGAGGATACACAGGTAAATGCAGTCCCGATCTTATCCTGGCCCTCCAAACCCAGTATGGTGTTCAAGAAACCCCTGGTGACAGCCCCTGGATGGACCCCTTCTATCAGAGGCTGGGTGTGAACACTGAGTGAAATATGCAAGGTGCGGGCTAACCTGATCTGTTCTCATCTTTATGTCTGCTTTGCACTATCTGGTTCATGAGAGTCCATCCCAGCTTATGCTTCACTGGAGAAAGGCAGCCCTAGCAGAGCATCGTTTTAGGAAAAGCTCTAACCTTCGATGCAGGTAAACACACTCACTTCAGTTCTTATCAGAATCTAGGCATTAGAAACCAGTCCTTTGGTTTTCTGCTGTTGTTGTTGTTAAAGATAATACTCCCTTCTGGTTTTGCTAAGTATTTTGAGACCTGTCTGACTCTCACACACAACTGTGGCAGAGTTCTCAGATGAGAACTTCACCTTGGAAAGAGAAAGCTAGGTCAGTTATTTAATTACCAAAGGGAGAAATCTTACCATCTCATTTTAGCTAAGGTAAGAATAGCTGAACACCCTTTACCAAGTGGAGCCAGGAAACTGTAGTGGGAAAATCTGTGCTCTCAGATCTACTGGCTGAATCCACGACCAAATTTACCTACTTGAATGTGTTTCAATGAGTATGGGTTAAAACCCAGTTGGACTTTGAAGCTGACTCCAAGACTGTCATTTCAGAAGATGGTCCTTTCATTACCGATCTATACGAGGAATTGTTCTGTATAAATTATTTCCATCTACAGTGATCAACATGATTTCCATTTGTCCCTTCCTCTTGGAGTTCGCTTGCTCTAGTCATGGTTTGAGTAATCCATTTCCTGATGGACAAAGAAGCACCAGCAGTGTAGACAGTGGAATAACACCACCCCCTTTCCAACCAGAGGTCAGAGGTCATAAGATGAATCATGTGCTCAACCTCCATAAGCAAGATGTTACATAAAACAGCTGTTGGACATGTAATGGCTGTCATTTAAGAAATACAATTTCCAGACACACAGAAGTGGATGAAAAACCGCTCTATGTTCGGCTCAGGCAGATAAAAATACATTATGAAACATCCCAGGTATAAATATATGAAGACTGTAGTGAAATAGATGAAATGAGGAGCCAAAAGAAAATTGTAAATGAGTATGTATATTAACTTTTATTTAGCTGTTTCTGCTTTAAGCTCTTTTTTAAACTGCTTTCCCAGCTTTGGGATGTTTATAGTTTCTACGGACCACTTTAAATTATAGAAACACTCATATCTTATGTTTTGAACGTGTGCTGATACCATCTATTGATATTTCTGGGGTGCATCTCTTCAGACAAGAGACTTGCAGGGCAATACTACATAAAGCATAATCTAATCACGGCAGCAAAATTGCCTAAGATTGATTATCTATCTGTCTGTCTATCTATCTATCTATCTATCTATCTATCTATCTATCTATCATCTATCTATCATCTATCTATCTATCTATCTATCTATCTATCTATCTATCTATCTATCTATCTATCTACCTACCTACCTATCTTTCTCTCTCTCCAATGTGTGTAGCATACCAGATGATACCTACAACAATAAATAAAGAATAAAGACAAATAAGGTAAAATGAGACAATATGTAACTACTAAAGTTTCTGATAAATATTTAGATTTTTGTTGAAATGAATTTTTACACATACCAAAGGGAGAGATTAAAAAAAATCTATTCTTCTTGTGTGCTTCATAGACTACAGGTTGTTTCTGTAGCTCACACAACTAAGCATCCATTCTTTCAGCCTTATACCTTGGAAAGCATCGTCAGGATTATGAATTCTATCAAAGGCTGTTCTTAATTAGAAACCAATGTAGAATAGCTTATCAAATATTTTATTTCTTCCTTCAAAAATCCACACAGGATTGTTTGGTGACTTTGCTTTGAAGAAAGTGTCTTTTATTACTTATTTTAGTACAACACATTAAAATCAAATATCTCCTGTAGCAAAACGATTCAAGTCCCTGGAACTCAAATAATTTTCTAATAAAAAATGCATGAGACAAATAAATGCACTTTATGTTCCACAAGAAAAGGCAGTTTCAACAGGCTAATGCTCAGAGAAAATTCATTTTATCAACCAGCCATTTCATTCTTTGGTGCTGTTACAAGCTCCTTCCAGTTGCTAGGCAACCATAATTCATAGTACCTTTTAATGGATACTCTGCTACTGCTGAGAACATTAAGGTGAAGAGAATAAATGCCTTGGGTGAATCTTGAAATCTTTCATTATGCATGTCATTCTATTCCTGTAATGCTATAATGCTGAAATGTTTCTGTGGCAGGAAGCGCAGTTGTAGTAATTGCATATTCCACTCCTATGTGTTTTGTAAGCAGAACAGCACGTACTTGTCTGAAATGAGTTATTTCAGACATGATTGAAATTGGACTTTTCTACTTCTAAAGGTAGTAAATAAATCTAAAGAAAGAATGGCTTTAGAGTAAAATGTCTGGAAATTTCCAGGAAGGATAAAGAAATCTTACAGCACAAATCAAAAGTAATCAAGCAGGCTCAGGCTTGATCAGGGCAGTTTATAAATATGTGCTGTGTACGAGTTGAAATGTAAAAATACAACAATAGGCAAGGAAGAGCCTGTGAGCCAGGAACATATAGGCAGGTTTCATAAACAGGTGTATGGATGCAAAAGACGTTTTGGGTCTAAATTTTATAGGCGAGGGCTAGCATATACCTGGTATGTTTACTACAAGTCATGGCTATAACACATTGGGAAGTGTATTGTTTGTAAAATACACTGTTTTGGCTTAACTAAATTTTGTGATATCGACCCCTTATCTGTATGTTCTTAAATATAGGTGCATTTTGTACTATCAAAACTAAACCTGTGTTTAGAACTCGCATCAATCTTCCTTTGAATCCATCTCACCTCCCACTCCGTGACTTCTCTCCACACTTGCTGCACGTACCCCTTGGAATGTAAAAATGCCACCCTTTATCTGCCAGATTCCACATTTGATTGTTTCTTCCTCCATTTGCTTATTGGCCACCATCAATCTCTGGACTGAAAAATGACATCTGTCCCTCTGTCTTTACGCAGGAATGACAAATAAATACTTGAGTCTCCATCTACGTGTTGACCTGGATCTTTAATGGTGTCGCTGGAGGAGGCCTATAGGGTAGTGTTTTTTGTTGTTTTTTGTCTTTTGTTCTTTTTGTCTCTTGCAGACCTGTGGAATCAGAATCTTGAGGAGTGAACAGTGGCAGGGGAGACATCTACTTGGGAATTGAAATGCAAACTCAGAAAACAGTTTCAAATCTGGTGGCTTCTCCCAACCAGAATCAAGGTACGGCTTCTGCTCCAATCTTTGCTGCAGAGAACTTCCTTGTAGTGCAGAGGAGTCCACTGATCAGGTTATTTGTAAAAGAGGAGAGGGTGAGATAGAACTCTTTCTGTCCTCTGGACACTGGAAATGTTGAAATTAAATTGTCTTCCACAGCTGAATATATTATAGCCACCATTTCACAGGGAAATGTGGTCCTTGTTTCTTATGCACGTGCCTGTACTTAAGGCAAGAGACGTTGTTTTCTGTGTGAAATGTCTTTGTACTTGGAAATTCAGAGGAACTTTATGCACATCTACTTGCTTAGAATGATGTCAGCTAGACTAGTTCTTGATAAGTGTCATCGCTGTCACCAGGCCTTAAAATGACTTTAAACTATCTTCTGCCACCTTATTAAAAGCTGGCTGGTAGCCCGGACTGAAATCTGAAAACGAAAGTAGCTGTCCTAAATAAAAATAATACTGTTTACCACCAGAAAGCATCTTTGGATGGAGCTTAACCTTTAGTGAAAAAGAAACAAAACCACCAGTGGACTGACAGGATTCATACCTCTACTTTAAGTAGCGATCATCGGGATAAAGCACTGCAGAATTAATCAGACTGAGACTCCAGGGTCAGGACAGAAGACAGGTGCATAAGAACGGGAGCTATGGAAACACAGCCTTGAAAAACTGCTCCAAGACGGGCGCTGAGGGAGGTGAACGTGTTATACCTGTCTAGTAGAGTTGCTGGAGTTGCATTTGGTGTTAAAATTGCAGGTGTCACTCACACGCCATCAGCATCCCATGGCAAATGTCCTTGTTGTAGGAGGGGGTGGTTACTCAAACACCTTTGGACAAATTCCAACAGTGTAATTAGATCCGGTCTAAATTGCCCCTGTAGCTTCACCTGAATGAGATATTTTTTACTTCTAAGCAAAATCCACGTGCAGTTCTTTTCTGCCCTACTGTTGTGTTTCTGTCCCTAGTGATATTGGAAATGGAATCAGATGGGTTTTTCCTTTGAGTCCAGGGAATATTTCATCTTGGCTTCCCAGCCTTAATAACGGATCTTTTGAATGCTGGCTCATATCTGCATTTACTGAAAGCCCCACTGAAGCAGGGGTACAAGGTAAATTGAGAAATTTCAAATGGAGGACTGATGTGGACTTTCCCTCTGTATGCTGTGATTACCTTTGATTAATAAAGAAACTGCTTTGGACCTATAGCAAGGCAGAACTTAGCTAGGTGGGGAAAACTAAACTGAATGCTGGGAAGAAGGTGGAGTCAGAGAGAAGCCATGGAGTTGCTGCCGGAGACAGATGTGCTGAAACTTTGCTGGTAGGCCACAACCTTGTGGTGATACACAGATTAATGGAGATGAATTAAATTAAGATGTAAGAGTTAGCAAATAAGAAGCTATAGCTAATCAGCCAAGCAGTTATTTAATTAATAATATAGTTTCTGTGTGATTATTTGGGGAGTCTGGGCAGCCAGGAAACAAACAAGTGGCCTTCTTACAACAGAGGACAACCATGGGTATCACCTACTCCAGTGTCCTTCCTTTGAGGGAGAAAACTGAACTGCTAATGAACTCACACAGACCCAGGGTCCATTCTGTGGACTTCAAATGCTTTATCAATGAGCTGGACAAAGTTCTAGAAACATGCAGAACTCTTAACCTGATTGCAGTCTGTTCACCCAACATTCTTATCACAGCCCTGCTATGATCTTGGCATGTTTCTAACAGGAGGAAGAACTTAGTTCTGCCTCAACTTGATGTGCTATGCTTTGTTGACTCCCACGGGAGGCCTGCCCCTTTCTGAATGGAGATGGAAGAGGAGTGGATGGGGACAGAGTTAGAAGGGATGTGGGGGGAGGGAATGGGAGGAGAGAAGGGAATAGAAACTGTGGTTGGTATGTAAAGCAAATGAAAAAAAAATTTAAACAAAATTGTAAAAAATAGCCAAATAGATAATTCTAAAACCTTAATCAACTCTAAGAAAGTGGCCTAGAAAGTGGCTCGGTAGTTAAGAGCACTGGCTGCTCTTCAGAGGACCCAGACTTGATTGCCAATACCCTCAAGGTGTCTCACAACTGTCGGTTACTCTCATCACAAGGGATCTAACACCCTCCTTTAACTTTCACTAGCACTCACTATATGCAAGTGGTACCAAGACAAATATGTAAGCAAAACAGTCATACACATGTGACGATGATGATGATAATGGTGATGATGATAATTCTATATTTAGAAAACTGGGTACAAATCACATTCTAGAAAAAGATGCCTGATGTGTTCCAGTGAAAAAGGCATTAAAAAATATTGACTTGAATTATACCATTAAGCAACATATTAAAATGCTGAACCAGTAGACTGATAACGTAATAAAATGTAGAAAATGCTTTTATGTTGTTAAATGGTATTTTTTTATTAGTTAAATATCTGTCTTTCATGCCCAGCTATAGATGTCATGATTGGAGGGGACTACCAACACACATGCAGACACACACACACACACACACACACACACACACACACACACACACACACACACACACACACACTGACATACACATTTTGTTTACTGCTCAGTATGCTGCTGAGATGCAAGCCATAATCCCCAGCAGGAGGCACAACACAGACATCTGTTAGATCCATTGCAAATTTTGCAGATTTTAAAGGAAATACTTCATCCTCCATTCCTTCCCTCTACTTCCTCAGCCACTGGGGCCTGCACACTGCTTCCGCCCCTGGCAGTCTCTGAACTGCAACAGTTACCTGTGTTCTGTTGACACAAACTGACAAGCCCTACCAGCTGATTCCAACCTAGACTAGAAATACCAGTTACCTGCCAACAACCTCTTTGGTTTTTCACTCTCAGGCAGTGGCCAGCAGGGGCCTACTTGAGTTAATGACCCTACTGCCCATGCTTCCTGTTCCCATGAGGCATGGGCTCAGAGTGTATTCTCTTCAGTGTTTCTGCAAGCTTACCATGCCTATCCCAGGGTAGTAGGCCTTTGCGCATTTGCTGAAGGAGTAACTAAAAGGATCAGGAGCTGGGTGGATGGGACCAGCATTTTGTGGACCAAGCAGAACAAGATCAGAGTTCACACCTGTTCTCGTCATTGCTCATCAGGAACTCAGGTCACGTGGTGGTTTGAACAAGAACACCCTCCACAGGCTCACGTATTTGAATGTGTGGTTCTCAGCTGGTGGAACTGTTGGGAAAGAATTAGGAGGTGCATGGCCTTGGTGACAGAGGTGCCAATGGAGATGGGTTTTGAGGTTTCAGAAGTCCACCCGATTTCCAGATAGCTGTCTCCTACTGAGGACCTTTTCTGATTTGTTGAAAACATGATTGCAGTGTACTCAGAACTCACATGCGGCTTGCTCTGTCTTGCAGTGGAGTTTATCCTTGTGAGCAGAGCATGGGACAGGGAGCCCTTCCGTCTGCTCTTGGTTGAGAAGTAGGCTATCATCTCTGCTGAACTTTCTTTGGATTCTAAAAATTGCTTCTACTTTCTCTTCGCCGTGTGCAGTGGGGGGTCTCCAGCGCATGGGAGCCATGCTCACACTGCCCCTTTGTCTTGTCAGAAGTGTTCGGGTTATAATTCTGAGTCTCTCTTCCATCAGTGTTGGCACTGGGGCAGCTTAGTCATATGTTCCTGAGGAAGATCAGGCTTCCTTGTCACAGTCCCAATGGAGACTTGAAGCCAGAAGCCCGAAACAATGTATAAGTTTGTCCAGCATAATTTAGGCCATTCTCCTATTAATTACTGTCAAATTCAATTTCATACCTTTTCATTCTTTGTTTAAGGATGCACTTTCCTATGAATGTAAAATATTAACTGATATTTACAGTCTGCAATAGCTTTCTATTAATCCTTCCCTGAAACAAATTTAATGTAATCTCAATATTAATTTCAACTTGATGGAGATGACTATTACCTAAACAGAGAAAATGAATTTCCTGTCAAGCAAAAAATGCTTTCTTCAGTCCTCTGTCTGCTTGAGTGTGTCCACCGAGAGGATCCTTAATAACCAGAGAAGAACATGCAAAAGTCATATTTTAGTTGTGCAATGAAAAAAAAAGTCACTGTCCAATATCATTTGTCAAAGTAAGAAGAAAAAATGGAAAAACAAAAACGGAGACCCATCCAGTGAAGGTCACAGCCAATAACATTTCAGAAAACCAAGAGAGAAGCTGGAGCATCGGCTGTAAATTGCCTGCCGTCTGCTGGAGAATTTTAATGGAGTGCTACGTCACATTATAAAATGTTTAATTGTAACCCCATTTTAATAACAACATCTGATTAAATGAAAAGACGCCTTGCTGATCGCAATTACAATCTGTCAAACTGCATATTTATTTACAGTTTGGTTTTCTAAAACCACGAGATAAAAAAAGAAAACTCTATTCAGCTTGTCAGGAAACTATAATTATTGTGTACCCTTCTGTCAGTTTCTGCATAAAACTTTTGGTCCTAAAATGGATCTAATTATATCTACATCAACATTTTTATAAATGCAACATTTTTTCCCTCCATCTCAGTGAAATCTTTGTCATTAACTAGGAAAAGCATATTCTCTTTTTAAAACGCATTAGCTAGGCTTGTTTGCTTTCTTGCCTTCAAGATGTTATGAAATAAAACATCCTTTTTAAACACAAAAATATTTGCTTATGTCCCCTTTCTTCTGGCATGAGATTATGAATAAATCCAACAGTTTGGGGTTTCCTGACAACATTGGTTTTATTGTCTAGGGTACCATGGAGTTTCTTCAATCTGTAGCAATGAAAATATAAGCCTTTTCGTAAACATAACTGGGATGCAAAGCTTAGAAATCTACAGAAAACAGGAGAATCGCGATGCTGGAAGCTAGAAGGGAAAGAGCTGCTCAAATGGGCCATTTGAGGTCTTCCCACTGTCCGTCTTCTGTCTTTCACTGTCCACCGACTCCAAAAGGGCCCAGTGGCTGCCTTCTTTTTGGTTATTCACCTTGCCACAGAACCAATGAAAACGGTGGATATAGTGATGTATGCTTATAAACCTGGCATTTGGGAGGCCGAGGCAGGAGGCTCATCACAAGTTCAAGGTCAGCCTGGGTGACATAATAATACCTTGTCTTAAACAAGCAACAAACAAACAACCCATAGACATGTCCCAAACACTAATGCATCAAATCACACACACCTGCCTTCTGACACTTGAAGGACCACTTAGATGAAAGACTAGCTAATCTGGTCCTTGGTATTTGTACCCATGAGTGATAATGGCAGATATGCAGCTCACTCTGGGAACTAAAGTTCTAGGCTTCTAGTTTTTTAAAAAACTGAGTAATTGGCTTAAAGAAGCATCAGTATTGTTTGTGGGAATGATGGGGTCACACATGATGTTTTAGGACAAGACTGGCCTCTTCTCCAGTCTGACCACTTAATCCATCATCTTTGACGACGCCCCCCCCCCCGAGAGACCATTCTATCATTCCACACTAGCATAACCAAGTGAAGACAGATGTGTTTGCTACCTTTCTGTTGCTGTGATGAGCCACCATGACCAAGGCAGCTTAGAGAAAGGACGGGTGACTTGGGCTTAGAGCTTAGAGGGCTAGCGTCCACAGCAGCAGGGAAGTGGAATTGCATGAAGCAGGCCTGGCACAAGAGCAGGAAGCTGAGAGCTCAAATCCTGAGTCACAAGCATGAAGCAGAGGAAGCCTTTTGAAGCTCTGGGTCCAAAAAAGCATTCTTTCTTTAAGTTGTGTTAGCCCATTGGTCGAAGGAATAAGAGCGTATGTAGCGTGCTCTGCTTTGAATTGGGGTTGTCAGTGGTTACTCCAATGGTCTAAAATCCCACATCCAAACCATATACACGTAAGAGGTTCCAGAAAAATGCTTTTTAAATCTATGCAAATATGACTAAGACTCACAAAATACAAATGCACTCAGCAACAGCGCTTCCAGTTGGAAGAGGGGTGTTCAGTTTGACAAACCTTGAATTTTCAACAACAACGAAGCTAGAAAAATTAGATAAGCTTTAGAAATTAGAATGTAAGTAGGTTGGAAGCTATCATAGTGGGCAGGCTCAAGGACCACGTGACAAAGAGCGCCCAGACATTCGCTGGGTCCGGTACAAAGAGATATGTCTAGCTGACATATTCTGTAGCATAGACAGTCTCAATCCAGCAGGTGGCTCAGTTTGCGGAAACACATTGTAACAATCAGTTACCCAGGAAGTGGTCTCTTTTTTTTTTTTTTTCTGAAATACAGTTCTGAAAGTTTTGAGTAAGCTAAAGAGTGTGGTTTAATTTTCCAAAACCTATGTTACAGTCACCTGTTAAAGAGACCATTTCTTCCTTAGCGCCCAGGCCCTAGGAATTCCACGCACAGAGAATTTAAGCCTTGCAGAAGCCTGATTTGTGTTCTTCAAGTTCAGCTGTCTCCATCCTCTACACTAGGAGTTTCCAATCTGAGGCCATTGCTATTGTTCACCAAGGAGATTACCCCTAGACAGTTGCATACTGCATGGCTCTGGTTAGGGAGGACCATGGGACCTCAAGGATAGCTCTTCTCCTAAAGGTGTTTTTATATATGGGCGCTCACTAAACATTTCCCAGTTTACCCCCGTCCCTTTTCTTTTGATCTAGAGAAACATTCCTTCAGATGATGTATTTTTAAGTCTTTTTTACTTTCATTGTCATGTTTCCTGACCTCTTGGGTATTTTCCAAATTCTTTTGGGAATTTATTTCATGAATTAATATAGGATGAACCATTTAAAACAGTACCCTTAGAAAGGCTGACTGAGCCTGTTTTAGGTGAGCATCACTTACTTGGGCCATGGGCAGTTATTGACTTTAGTACGAAGTCCATAGTTGCAGAGGTCATTACACCTACCCAGACACATCAATGACAATACTTGAAGTAGAATGGGGATGTAAATAACCTCAGAGTAGCTGGTTCTACCTTAGACATTGTTTCAATGCTATACTCCTTCACTTACTACGAATAGGTGTGTATGTGTGCATTTATATATGTATACATGTATACATATATAACTTTATAAACCTGTATTTTCTGACTATATTTACTGTATTTTAATAATGGCTTAAGTTAAGGAAATGAATTATTTAATAATAGATGAGCCTCCAAGGAGAATTCTGCTGTTCAGAGTTGATTAGATGATACACGGAAGCTGAGACTGACCATTTTGGACATTAGTTTAAGATGACAGAAACATCTTGAGCAGAATATGGAAAAATACACACAAGGCTCAGTTATTTTCCAGTACAACATCCTGTGCCGCCCTGATCCCAGGCTTCTGTTGAAATAAAAGTGGAGTATTTGTGATCTAGAAAGGAACATTGAAATGGAATTAAATGCTTTCTTCATTCTTTCCTGATTCTAGAATTTCATGGTGTTTTGTTTCCTGTGTGTTCTAGTCTATTTTGTTAATCCAATGAGTTTATGTATTGAGAAAAAGAAGCACAATTTTCTTTATTCCTGAAATGGATTTAAATTAGGTTTTTGCACAGTCTGATTAGTCTTCCAGGCATATGGAAACATGCTTAGGTAACAGAACAAGATTTAATTCTTTGCATTTGTCATGATTGGGTTACATCTTTAAAAAAAAAACGTAGATCACACTCTGTCTATAATTCTTTGCTTTGTACAGAATGGTAGTACATTTTTTCTTTCCCTGTTAAAGGGCAGCTTGACTACATCTGGGTTTAGTTCTAGTCTCTCTCGGCCTAAAGTAGAAATAGCTTTTATTTTACCTTAACTCACTCTTGAACAATGATCCTCAAATTTGGGTGTGTAGCCAATTGCCTGTTTGTCCTGACACCCACAGTTTCTGATTCAGAAATCTGGGTAGGGCTGTATGTGTATGTGGAATCAGGTCCAAGATGCTGCTGATTCTGAAACTACTACAGATCCTGGGACATGAGTGCTCCTGGGCCCAGCAAGGTAAATGGCCGGGATTCCCGGCTTTCTTTCCCCATACCACCATCATTTTTATATGACGTGAGCACTGCTCCTTTTCATTCCAATGTGGTGGCTCTGATGAGCTTTTGTTTTTGAGGTTGTGACTTAAGGTATGGCTTTTCTCTCCAGTCACAGTTGGGTCCCATGTCAGAGCTAATATTCACAGGTGAATCCCCAGGGAGACAACAGTCAATTGTACAACTCTCCCCTTATCTCTCTTATCACAAGCTGCCCATGGCCCCCACTGATGAACAAACCAAGCTCAAATGCCTTGTCTCCTCATTCAGGGTTCTCAATCCCTTGGCCCTAACCTAATTTCTCCTTCTCCTCCACCTCCATAGAACTGGGGCTTGGTGAGGTCTCATTCCTTGTTGCCACTCACTGGATGATGCAATGCGATGCAAACTTTGGTTGGCTGGTTTCTCTGCCCTTTCTGGGTCCTTCCTTTCGCATCGCTTACCAGACAATATTTTATTTGTGAAACGCGGGAAGTCATATCCATTGCAGAGCACAGGGCTGTAGGAGCGTGTCCCCGAGAGCGGGGCATGGAAGCTTACACGGGTGCTCTTAGGGAAGGTCCATTTTCTCCTTGTTCTTCTCTTGTCACAGTGTTTTCCCTAGAGGTCATTGTCAAGTCACCTTCGAGCTGCCTACTGCTTTCGGTGGCTCGTTGATGCGTCCCTTCCTCCATGTACATTGCATAGACTGCTCACGCTGTCACAAGAGCAACACAGCTTCCTTACACGTTTCTCACATGTAGATTCTCCCTACACACGTAGAGTGCTAAGGACTTTTATTACCAATACTTAAAATTACAAGGGCATTCTACAACACTCTACTTGAAATGCAAGAAACATTTACTGTTTAATTATTAGATGCTCATAATAAAAGCACATGTTGGGCTTATTTAATTTAGAATTTAGCAACCACGGGCTCAAAGTCAGTTTTCACTTAGCTGCTTTTTAAGAAAAATATAACTCACATGATAGTTATCAGAGTGACAGGAAACAGAGCAGTGAGTTGCGTGTGCTCAGTGGCGCGGATAGAACTGTCTGGCGGGAGCCCCACCCCACCACTCTGCCATTGACCAAGCCTTGGAAATGGGCATAAGTACTGCCAGAATGGTTACCTACAAAAAACGGCGAAGGCCGTGTCCTCGGCTTTGGGCTGTCAGTAGCTATGCCTCTTCGATCCCGAAGCAATGAGCATGATGGGAAGAACCCAGAGAGTGTCAGCTGGTGTGCGTCCAGCCTTTCCTTCACTGACTGTATAACCTGAGGCACTCTTGATTATCCTCAGGAAGTCATGCACTGGACTGCGGTGTGAAAATTTTTCTAAGGGAGCTGTGGTAGTTCGGATAAAACTGGCTCCCATAGGCTCACATATTTCAATGCTTAGTCACCAAAAAGTGGCACTATTTGAAAAGGATTAGAAGGTGTGGCCTTGTTGGAGGAAGTGTGTCCCTGGCAGTAGGCTTTGAGGTTTCAAAAGTCCATGCCAAACTCTCTTTCTTTCTCTTTCTCTCATCTGTCTGTCTGTCTGTCTGTCTGTCTGTCTGCCTGCTTGAGGATCAGGATATAACTTTCAACCACTTCTCCACCACCTTGCCTGCTGCGATGCTCCCCATCATGATGATAATGGACTAAATCTCTGAAACTGCAAGCAAGCCTCCAATTAAATACTTTCTCTTGTAGAAGCTGTCTTAGTCCCTGTTGTACTGTTGTGAAGAGACACCATGGCCAAGACATGAGCCTCATTATTTGACCCTATTTTTGTTCCCAAGAGACTTGGAACATAAGCAAGAATTTCTATGTTTCCCTACAAACTCCTTTTAGGGCCAGCCTGTGCATCCCCCTGACTACTCTGGTCCCCGCAGACTAACATGTTCTTTCCAGAAGAGAAGTTTCCATTTGCAGGCACTTTGGCCCCAAAGGCCTTCCACAAAGTCTGCAGAGTACATTGCTTTTATCGCTATGGAGTGAAGTTTGTTGGGTTCAGGCCAGCACCGTATCTAAGATCCTACAAGGCAAAAGCACTACCCTCCGCCATCCCCTATTATGGAGATTATTCAATCTGAATGAATTACTCAACCCAAAATGTCAATTGTGCCAAGGTCAAGAATTTTCAGCCTGGGAACTAAGCTATATAGCACGTAGGTGAGTTACTGTGAAGATGTGTGCACCATGCAAGCGGACACCAGAGGTTGCTAATGGGTGTCTTCCTCAATCACCCTGTACCATATTTTTTTGAGACAGAGTTTCTTCCTGAACTTGGAGCTCACTGATTCAGCTGGACTGGGTAGACAGGGAGGGCCAGCAATCTCCCCTAGTGCCGGGATGCTAGGTGCATATCACCTTGGCTAGCTTTAATATAGGTGTTAGTGGACCAGACTCAGATCCTTCTGCTTGAAGGACAAGCACTGTACTGACTGAGCCATTATCCCAGTCTTTACTTTCTAGCTTCTGGAATAATTCTGAGACTATAGAAAGAATTGAATATAAGTTTATTAAGTCTAAAAAAAACCTGCTTCGTTTAAAAAGCACGTGCTATTCTCAGCTCATTAGTCATCCCTTTGAGATAAGATTGCACAGATCCTTGTAGAGACACATCTGTGACTCACAGATGGGTGACTCAGCAGCTGATTAAGTTAAGTGTCTAGTCATTGCTGAGCACACATCCTGCTGTGTGGAGAGACAAGGAGCCGAGACGGAAGCAGAGCCATGAGGTGGTCCTCATTGAGAAGCCTCAGCACCCCGGATCACACATGAAAATGCAGCCGGAGACTCAGCCTTCTTGGCAAGCCACATTAGCTCAGTTTAAGTTTTAAATAAAAATAAAATTTTTATTTCCCGTTTACTTGTCTTAAAGTGGTCAGTTTTGGAAAGTCCATTACTGATCTCTTGACGTTAAGCCTGAAGTAACAATAAAGTCACATAAAAGTTCATAAATAACAACAAAGAATACAAAGTTGATTGATAGAGGAACCTGGACAGGAATGGATAGGAGGACCCAAGTGTCCCTAATACTTGTGAATTTAAATGATAATTTATACATTTACTGATAACAAATTAATAAACACAGAGTGTTGTGACCAGAAAGGTATCTATTTCTGTAACTAGAAAGCTATCTACTAGACTGCGTTTGGGTTAGGAAGTCGGTGACTTACCATAGGTTTTGATCCATCCATGCATCCAACATGGCTAACAACTCCAAAATGAATCCTTTCAACATTCAGTCAGCATTGTTCTCCAAAGCAACTCCCAGGGGCCAAAGTTAGAAAATCAAGGAAAAGACTTCAAGTATTTTTCTGACTTTTTCCTATATATTTTGAAGATACTCATGAAAATCATTTGCCAGTCTACCAGATCTCATCAAAACCGACAAATTTGAAATTTTTATCATAAAACCCCAGGTAATTAGAGTAGCTCTTAACTTCCTTTTAAAACCTTAAAGATCATGGCTTCAATTTTCCAAGGCATTTCGCCAGATACGGTCATCTTAACACTTCTGCTTTCAAAGTGCCCTGCGAGTCCAGTCAGCAGCACAGCTTGCCCTATAGGCCAGATCCCTGTGATCAGACTGTCACCAGATGCCTTGAGACCAGAAAATGAGTTGTGTGACAGTGGTTTGGTCCCTGAACGGCCCCCTATACAAAGCTATAGATGCTGTGATCCGTTGTCATATAAGGAATGGCGGTGGAAATAACAACATGCTTCATTTAGGTTCTTCCTAAATGCAGGTACCATACAAAAACAAATTCACAGTGGGATCATTAATGTCATTTGTAGACAAGCTCCCTGGTGCTGCAGTCATGTCTGTAGGTTGTCTTGGAAAGTCCTCAGTGTTTTATTACTTTTATGCCCCTGGTATTGAAGTTTAAAAGTAAGACAAGAGAGAAAGGAAGGACAAAAACATATTTAAACTATTTGTGTGTGTGTTGTCTATTTACACCTCCCACATCCGCTTCTGTAATACCCATTTTACTAAAGTAGAAAGTACAAGTTTCCTTATAGCAGCCATTTTTCAAGGACTCTTAATCCATTCAGAGCAACTTTCAGTATGTATGTCATTCAACAGTGCCATGACTCTGACTCTGCAGTGTCCCTTCGACCTCTGGGGTCTCTTCAGGGTTACACAGTCAAGATTTCACCTGCTATGGGGCTTCCCATCGAGCAGTGGGAGGCAAATACCACCCTCTAGATAAACCACATCATCTCATGCGTCAGTGTTTCCAGCGGTGGATAGGTCTGCACTTGTGTCTTACCGGTGTGCTTTACAGTGGCGACCAGCATCGTAAAAGAGGACACTGTGACAATGAGGGAGCAGCAGGGCAGGGGCAAAGTGTCACTGTAGACTCCTGTTTCCAAGGGCTGACATTTGAGTGAGAACTAAACGTGAAAATCTTCGCAAAAGTGTTCTCAAAACGGAAGAACAAACGCAAATGTCATCAGGTGGGAGGCAGGAGACAGAAAGTCAGGGAGGCTGTGCCTCTTAGGGACACAGTAGTGTGAAATCAGGTTAGAGGTTAAAGGGAGGACCCAGAGAGCTTAGAGACCAAGAAATATGGACGATTTTTCTCCTTTGTTCTTGGTGCAAGAAAGGAAAAGCCAATTGTAATCCATGCTAAGATGGTCTCAGAGACATTAGCGGAAGATGTTTTGTGGAAGGGGCATGTGAGAAGAGCAGATCAGTTTGGGCGCTATGATGTAATCCACCAAGAAGAGGGTGATTCGGCCTGTGGTAGGAACAGAGAAGGCGGCAAAGAGGGCAGACTCCATACAGTTTGGAGGTCGATGGGCTTGTCCTGAGCCAGTTGTGGGGACTGAGGTACAGCCAAGAACAAGGGATGAGTCCTGGGTTTTCAGGCAGAGGGTTGGAGTGGATGGTGATTTGTTTCACATCCTCACTCAGTGAAGCCTCCTCATTTCAAAACAGATTCTTCATTTCTTCCTGCCAGTAACCAAATATGCCTTTTTCCCACCCTGTTTTCAAAGCTTAACTTCATTAATTAAGATTTCTACTGACTACTCAAACCATACTTTAAATTCTACTGCATCACAGTTTGAACTGTTACATAATTTAAAATATTTATATTGCTTTATTTTTGAAGTGTATGTGTGTATGTCCATGTTTATGTGTGTTTATGTATATGTGCGTGTGTATGTGTGTGCATGCATATGTGCATGTGTATGTGTGTGTATGTATTGTGCATGTGTATGTGTGTGTGTGTATGTGTGTGTATATGCATGTGTGGTGAAGCATATGTGCATATGAGAGTTCATGAAGTCTAGACAAGTTTGTCAGATCCCCTGGAGCTGGAGTTACAGGTGGTTATAAGCAATCTGATGTTGGTGCTGGGAATTAAATTCACTTACACTCATGTTCTCATCAAGAACAGTAGCTGCTCTTAACCACCGAGCCATCTTAGTGGCCTTGTTCTATAGCTTCCGAGTCTATACCTTGTTTCTTTATTAGGCATCTGAGAGCAGGAACCATTCCCACATTAAGTTTTGTGTCCCCACCACGAGCACAGTGTCTTCTATGAAGTTACAGAGGCATAATTCCATTTCCTTCATGACACTCCTAGCTGTAGGCTTGATGAGAATTTACACAGTTCTCTCTCATTCTGTGTTGACTCACCTATAGCACTACCTACAGCAATGCCCAATTGCCTAGTGACTGTGAGTTGCAGCACCAAAAGAAAAAATATGGGGTTCAGTTTTGGAGTCAATGTTGGAAACTTTTACACTTAAAAGCACTAAGGGACTCGATGTGGAAGCCAAGACCCTGCACTCGGAAATTCCCGCTCTTTCAGATTGGAGATGGGATGTGGTCATAAATGTTACATACTTGATGAATTCTTTGCTTTGAATATCTTTGTGTTTGAAGAAAACAATTCACAATTTATTGTGGAATATTTGTTTAACTATGCAAAGATGGGTTACATTGGTTTAGCTATGTAAAGATGGGTTACATTTGCTTAGCTATGTAAAGATGGGTTACATTGGTTTAGCTATGTAAAGACGGGTTACATTGGTTTACCAATGTAAAGATGGGTTACATTGGTTTAGCTATGTAAAGACGGGTTACACTGGTTTACCTATGTAAAGATGGGTTACATTGGTTTAGCTATGTAAAGACAGGTTACATTGTTTTAGCTATGAAAAGACGGGTTACATTGGTTTAGCTATGAAAAGACGGGTTACATTGGTTTAGCTATGTAAAGATGGGTTACATTTGTTTAGTTAAGTAAAGATGTGTTGCATTTGTTTCTGTATGTAAAGAAATGTTGTTATTTTACCTTGCTTGCCTAAGGTACCTGATTGGTTGAATAAAAAGCTGACCGGCTAGGAGTGAGGGAGGAGGTATAGGTGGGACTTATGGGCAGGGAGAGTAAATAGGAGGAGGAATTTAGGCTTGGGAAGAAAGAAAAGGAGATGACAGGAAGATGCCAGGAGTCAGTCAGACATGGAGGAGGCAGGAAAGAGGGACATATAGAAGGAAAACCCCAAAGTGAAACACAGATGAATACAAACAGGTTCAATTGAGTTAAACGAGCTAGTGGGGCAAGACTAAGCTAAGGCCAAGCATTCATAATAATATGCACGATAAGTTTCTGTGTCTTTATTGGGGAGTTGGCTGGTAGCCCAAAGAAAATTCCAATGATAGTAATTGATATCAGTGTTACTTCTGTATATTCAGTAATACTGTAGTTGTGGAACATATACGGAGAGATTTCCAGGATCCACAGTAAAAAGGAATTGACTTCACCTTTATATTTTTACACCTAGCAGAAGTAGAGAGGGTTTGAAACAGAACACCCTAACCACTCTCAAAATGACTGTTGTTAAAAGTGGTAACTCAATGATTGTTAAGGAAAAGCACCTGTGACCAGGTCTATTCCCTGTCCAAACATTTAATCGCTTCCTTGTGGGTATAACCCTAGTCACTTTCTCTTTTTGTTCATTTTATCTCCAAGGGCCCTCTGGCCAAGATCCTTTCTCTGCTGTATAGTACAGCCCTGTGTTCATGAGGTGTTTATCCAATAACCGGTAATAGGAGGAATACACTATTTTATGCATCATGAAGTTGTCACCGAGGTGCCTGAGGGAACCCTTCTGTGATCCATGATTTAGCTACATGCATTTGTCTCCCAATGGGTGTTTGATATTTTCTCATTTCCAACATATTTTTCTCAACATTTTGATAGATTGCCCAGGGAAATTTAATGCCTATTTTTTCATTGTTGTTGTTATTTTTTGTTTGTTTTTTTCTGAACTGTTCAGGAAAGCCCTAGTTGTTGTCTTTCTATAGACTTTCTTTGTATTTTTGGACTAGTTCTTTTACATTTTTTTATAAGATTGTTCCAGGATATAAGTCAAGGCGCTTTTTTAAATTTGTCTTTATTCCATTTAATGTGCAAGTGTACAATTTCCTTGATTAATTTAAGGAAATTTAAAATTTTTAAATCTGAAAAGCAAAACTGTAGTGTGATTTCTAATTGGTCTTTCTTTTCTTTTTTAAAAAAATTCTTCTCATTTTAATTGTTTGGATAGGATTTCTATACATTTTTCTCCACTCCTTTTCTGCTCTCCCCCTTCCCCTCCTACCCTCCACACTCCCAGTTTACTCAGGAGAGCTTGTCTTTTTTCCCCGTTCCTAGGTGGATCCATGTATGTCTGTCTTAGGGTTTTCTTTGTTACTTAGCGTCTCTGGGGTTGTAGCCTGTAGGCTGGCTGTCCTTTGCTTTATGTCTATTATCTATTTATGAGTAAATATATATTGTATTTGTCTTTCTGGGTCTGGGTTACCCCACTCAGGACAGCTTTGTCTAGTCCCGTCCATTTGCCTGCAAATTTCAAGATGTCATTGGTTTTTTACTACTGAGTAGTACTCCATTTTGTAAATGTACCACCTTTTCCTTATGCGCTCTTCGGTTGAGGGGCATCTAGGTTGTTTCCAGGTTCTGGCTATTACAAATAATACTGCTATGAACATAGTTGAGCAAATGCTTTTGTGGTATGAGTATGTATCCTTTGGGTATATGCCTAAAAGTTTTATTGCTGGGTCTTGAGGTAAACTGATTCCCAGTTTTCTGAGAAACCACCATACTTAGTTCCTCCAATACCCAAACCACACAAAGTCACAACTAAGACAGAGAATTACAGACCAATCTCCCTCATGAACACTGATGGCAAAAATACTCAGTAAAATGCTGATGTAAGACAATGTGAGAACCAGGACCTCTTCTTTGCTGGAGCAATAAATTTCAAAGAAGCATGCCCTGTTAACCTGGCATTCCCCTTCCTATCCGCATCTAAGTTTCTAATGACAAGGCAGAAGAGAGCTTATATTTAATTCAAATGCTTCATTCAATAACCCTGGATCCTTCAGGAAATTTGAATCTGTTATCGTTTAAATTAAAAACACCAAAATTTACAGTAAATATGGCTAAAAAACTACTGTGCAAATTATTTCAGTGTAATTCTCATATGTAGAAGAATTTCAGCTTTTATAAATTGTCACATTTACTATGTATAATCTCATTTACTCCTCATTAAAACAGGGTGGTGGTAAGTACCATATGCCAGACCTTTCCCCCACTTTTCAAACAGAAGACTCAGAAATACCTTGCTCTGGTTTCTGAACCCAGGGAGGGCTCATGCCTCTAAGCACTTGGAATAATGGTTGGTGTTTTGGACACTGTTTGCTGGAAAAATGCCTCGGATTATCAGTTTAAAAAGAGAGAAGTTTTACTTTTGGTTAATGGCTTCAGAGGGTTCATTCCTTGGTTGTGGACTCCATTGATGCTGGGCCTCTGGTGACATACTGAAGCCCAGTAGGAGCTCACAGTGGAGTGTGTCCGACCATCCCCAGGCAAAGAGAGAGACGGGAAGCTACCAATTTCCTATTATCCCCTTCAAGGACAAGATCCCAATGATCTAGCTTCCTTCCACCATTAGCCATCCTTGTAAAGTCCCGACCACCTCCAGCCACCAGCAACTGTGCATAAACCTTCAACACTGGGCCTTTGGGGCCACTGCAAGTCGCGGCACGCCCCATTCTGCTAAGTTTGGGATTCTATATCTTCAGGCATAAACAATCTCAATAGCATTCTTTTGAATTTTCAGAACATTTATATCTGCACTGAAGGTTTTTGAAAGACTTCCCTACCTCTCTCTGTCTTCTCTTCCTCCTTCCCTCCCTCCCTCCCTCCTTCACCAGTGTGGGGGGGGCTGGGGAGTTGGTATGGGGTGCATGCACATATCATGGCCTGAATATGAAGCTCAAAGGAAAATTTGTGGGAGTCTGTTCTCTCCTTCTACCACATGGGCTTTTGGGACTGGACTCTGGTCATCAGAGTTAGTGAAAAACATCTTGAACCATGGAGAAGTCTCTGCATCCGCACTGAGAAATATCTTTTAAATTATTTTGAGAAGCAGATTTTCCATAGTTAACGGCTGTCATTTTGGTGAGCATTAGCTTTTCTTTTAACTCCAATTTAATTATTTTATTGTTTATGGGACAGGGCCTCACTCGGCAGCCCACAATGGCTTCCACGTCACGGCATTCCTCCTTTCTCTGCTGAGATTGCAGCACATCCACTGCAATTGGCACATGCCACCAGCGGCAGTCAGCAGGCGCTGACCAGATGCCACTTATGATTTCAAGTGAGTTCCTCCATATTTGAGGGTTTTCTTTCCCATGGTCCCATTTTTTTTATCATGTCTTATATATAACCCTCACCTGCCCACACGCATTGCCACGGTGCCTGGTAGAAGTTGCTACTATGAGTCGGCACAGATTCTGTTCTTGGAATGGAATGCCATCATCATGTGGATCTCCCATCATCCACAGGAGACTGGAGCCTGCCTACTCAAGAGATTCCTGCAATATGCTTAGTGTCTGAGCTGACCTTAATATCAATTACTGTGAACATCTCACAAAACCTGGCATGTCCAGACTCTAGGGTTCCTCTTCTAACTAAGCATAGCCTTGGCAGGCAGACAGCTTCTGTTCTGGGTGGAGATATCAGTGGGATGGTGCTAGAGTGGGAACATAGGGGCCAGGATATGTCACATATACATATAGAGTGGGGACATACAGGTGAGGAGGAGGCTAGCAGCCCATTTGCGTGGTTATCTTATTGGGACTGACATTCCGTATCAGGGATGTCCTGAGCCCTTGGGAAATACTTGATTTTAAGATTCCAGTCACATATATATATATATCACTGCTCAGAAATGAAGACTACTTGGTTGAAGGTCATTCTTAGAACATTGTTCCTTTCACCTTTTATCAATTCCCTGTTGCATAGAGTATTCGAGTTTCTGAGAAAACTCTAATTGGTAGGAACATAGCAGAAAAAGTAGCAGATTTATCGGCAAGCTACCTGGAGTTTCCTTCCTTTTGCTTTTGAAAAAATTTAGATGCCTTCTTTATTAAGTGTCTTACAATATGATGGAAGGGAAGTAGTCCTTCAAAGGTTGGTCAAATACAGCTGTGTAGCGCTGGGCACCAGCCCTGTTCCTGGCCTGAGGCCTAGCTACAGGAGACCTTGCCTGTGAGCAGAGTCTGCTGCTATTGGAAATGACACTGTGTTCCTTCCAGAAGACTGGGACAGTTCCAGTCACTGGGTGTGTGGTCAAAGATCCTCAGCTGCAATATTAATGCATTGTACATGGTATAGAGAGGGCACCTAAGCCCGGAAACATCAGAAATCCCGTTCTTACATCTCAATCCCCATCGCCAAAGAGCAGCCTGAATATTATTGTTGTCACACCTCCCTCACTTCTTCAACAGACAGAGGAATTGAGATTCAGCAAAACCATGTGATTTGTCCAGAACCCCAGGCAGAGCTACACACACACCCCTTTGTCTCCATGGAGTATTGGACTGCTTTTCCTATACACTCATTGCTTCAGCAATGTCAAAGGAGTGCGAGGTTATTTAAAGAAAATGCATATGAAGGCAGAACATTGGTGGCGTGTGGGCTGGCATGTTTAGCTCAGTTTGAGCAGCCAAAGCACCAATGTTGTCAGGACTCCTTTCTCAAGACTAAATGCAAACCCAGCACATGGCTACCATGTGTGAAGCCAGGCCCTGTCATGGTATACATGCTGATGACGTAAGCACTGCCTAGGACATATCCTGTTCCCCTGGGGCAGGATAAAGATCACATCACCTGGTGTGAACAGGGGTGGGGTGAGGTGATTTATAAGGAACCTGTAGACTCACATCTGGCCAGACTTGATATGTTAGCCAGATAAATGTCCATGGGTCACTGTAACAAATAGCAGAAGTACCAACTTATAAAGGGGAGAAACTTATTGTGGCTCCTGACCTCATGGGCATGTTGCCCGTATGCCTCTGGTGGCGAATTACGGGGTATGCGGCAGAGGTGAAAGCTCTCTTCCTGGTGGCTATGAGAGACAGCAAGTGCTAGCAACCCAATATCCACCTTCAAGGCTATGGCCCTCTGACTTACTCTCCTTTCACAAAGTCTCACATCTTACAGACTCCACAGCCTCCTGAGAGCTCCTGCCGCTGCCTTCTGAACTGTGTCTGGAGTCCAGGCCTGCATCTCTAGGCCTGCTCGGTTTAATTTTTGATAGCCTTGGCAGAATAGCATCTTTAGCAAGAATCTTTAAGAAGCCCCCATCCAGAGAAGTGTGGGCTTGTTTCATTCAAGGAAATTGCCAGTTTCAGTGTGTGAAGGGAGGCCCTAGCTCTGTTTAGAAACCATCAGTCATATCTGCTGTTTAGTAGAGAATGTGATTAGACAGACAACTGAAATACAAGATATGAGATGTTTTTCACAGTCTAATATGTTTTCAGGGTTGGGTAATTTTTTTATTAAACAAAACGCCCTGAAATGTTGGTGAATAAAGCTTTCCAAATGTAACATGGTTTGATAAAGTATCTTGCTTATCAAAGCCAGAATGAAAATCTGAATTTTGAGAAGGAGTTTAGTGTTTTCTGTTTAAACAGTACTTCTATGTCCCTAGGGAATTTGTACAATAATTAAACTCGGGGATGGTCGACTATTGATTTCATGAGTACACGTTTATCACGATGTCCACTACATGTATTAGGTAAGGGGAAAAAAAGACTCTGTTGTCCAGATGACTACAGTGTCTGCATCATTTTAAAGGATCAAAACCATGAGAGTCAGATCTATCCTTGTGATGCAAACAAATATCCAATCCTAGCAGCTCTTTGTACTTCCCCCGGTGCGGCATGTACCGCTGCAGGCAGAGTTAGAACACAAATGGCTGACGCCCAAAGATAAAGATTATCATGTTCCCGCAGCACACTTGTCCACATCAGAGAACTTGTAGCTTTCAAACTAGAAGAAAAGGAAAATTAAAGTGGAAAGAAAAAAAAAATAAAAACTGTAATAGAAAAGCAAACCTACTCTTAAAATCCTCCAGGGTGTTCTGGGTAAGAATAGTCAATGAACAATGAAGGCAGTGGTGTTTTGAAAGGAGACTTTTTCATTGTTCTCCTGAAGCACATTTTAGAATAATTCCTTCATGACTCCATGACAAGATGGGCTGATAATGCAACATCTTAATGTTAATAGTCCACTTGAACAAACCAAGCAAATGGTGAGTCAAAGACAGGATTCTTTTGAAATAAACAGAACATTGATCATACAGGCAAATCTCTCAAATATAGGCATCCTCTACATTCCTATCTCTGTCCTTTGCCTGAGACACTGAGAGAAATGAGTTCCTTTTGAAGTCATAATTTTGTAGACAATATTTCTTCATAAGACGATCTCTCTCCTCAGAAAATAAAAGTATTTATCTAAAAAGGAGGATCAATATACGCTGTAATTAATTGACGAATGCATCAATTTAATTGCAGTATGAGTTAGAATAACTAGCAGTAGCCGATTAAGTCTACAAAGCTGAGTTTATGTTTAGGCTTGAAACTGGCTTAATTAAATGTGTTTAGACCCCATGATGCATGCTATTAGTGTATTTAAAAACTGGACTATTTGAGCTGAGCAGGATGGCACACACCTGGAGCTCATTCCTTGGAAGGCTGAGGTGGGAGGATCTGAGTTTGAGGCCAGCATTGATCTACAAAATGAAAAAAAAATGAATAAACAAAAAGAATATTTGTATCATTTATAAAGACTAAGTTGCCTCTTCTGGACAGGTCCCAAATGAGTGCTGAGGCAAAGAGCACATGCGGAACCCCAGCAAACGTAGGGACAGCCCTGTAGGTGCCTGGGAGAGAAGCACCGCTTTCCCACGGGAACCTTTGGGCTCCGCCACACGCTTAGCTAGAAATAGTTGTGCTAGGTTTTATCCTTGTGTGTTTGTCAACTTGACAAAAGCTAGAGTCATTTGGGAAGAGGGCCTCTCCGTTGAGGAAATGCTTCCCCCAAACCGGACTGCAGACAAGCCTGTGGGCATCTTCTTGGTTAGTGATATGGCTAGGGGCAAAGGGCAGCATATTTCCTGAGATCTGCTCAGCAAAGTTATGGACGCAGAGAAGCAATATGCCATACAAGAGGGTTACGAATTGCTGACTGGTATTGCTATCACTTAAGAGGGCTAGAGAAAGGAACGTTTCTCGGACTAGAAACAGTGAGCAAGCAACCTGTCAGAAGCCCAGTTCTAGAAGCGGGCATGACAAACAGAATTGCAGAGTTCTGCAGAGCCTCCACATACACCACTGTGGTTCGCTGGGGTTTTAGCCCAGGGTCTGAAGTCGTCTAAGCACACGTTACATCACTGAGCTACACTGGGGCTCGTGGATCTGTTCTGTTTCTTGTACTTAGCTAACAGTGATCCCGCTTCTTTGCTGCCTTCCTCAAATCTAACACCCCAGAAAGCATTCTACAACAGGGAAGAAGCAGAAGCTAGGTTCAAGTCTGGCAGTTGCTTTTTAGTGGCCTATTGAGGAATCTGTCCATTGTAATTCTGTAGCTCCATTTTCTTTCCTCTTTCTTTGCTAAGGGCTATTTAACTAATGGATGCCCAGTGCGGGAAGGATGTGGGCCTGAATGCCATGAAGAACAGCCCTAAGAAGGCCTGCCCAGATGTTTGCCTTTAGGATGCAAAATGAGTTACACAAACACAAGATGCAAAATTGCTGGCCAGATACCAAGGCTGCAAAAGACACTGCATGCAACTAAGAGTGATGGATGACTCAAAGTAAAAACATTAGCAATCAAGGATGCTATTAAAGACCCTGTAGAAAATCCATGAGGAGGCAGAGAACAATTTAAAAAATTCGAAAATTATCCTCCAATCTTTGTAAGTCTGCCTTCCATTGTTGCCAGCATTCTTTAGGATTATACATATTAAAAGGAAACAATCATGAAAAAGGAAGCTAATTCGATTTACAGGTTGAAACACAATGACCTGTGAGGAAAAGTTCAAGAAACGGGACTTACTTGGCATAGGCAAAACTCAACTACCAGAGAGACTTAATAAATGTCAGCTATTTGAATTCACCTGCTCTCTGAGCGTTCCAACAGGGACAGCCCACGGAGCAGGCATAAACTGCACTAGGAGATTTTGGGCTAACTTTAATAGTCATTTCCTGGAAGGACTCTAAATCTCTTACTGCAATTTAACATAGTGTTACAAGGTTAATCAAATACAAACAGGCTACCAAGAAAGCTGTGGAATCTTGGCTCTTGGCTAGGAAACCACACATCTCAACTGGCTTCGGTTGATGGCTGCCTAGACTGGAAAGGCTGAAGTGAGTGGTCCCCCGTTTCTCACAGAAGATCAAGTAACTCATTTTACAGTTGTTTGACTCCTACTACATGAGAGCGAAGTGCGGATTAATGTGAGTTCCAGAAATGTAGAAAATGGGCAAGGCCTATACCCCAGTGAAATCTGACTTTGATTGCTTGGTCTACAAAGGGAAGTGTTGTTTCTCAATTGGCTCCTTTCCCAGATGCTAGCAATGACAGCCCTAGTTTGGAATATTTTATCCTAACACTAAAAGATAGCCCAAATCATTAGCATAGTGAAGCCATAGAACTGCTTATCAATTCCCCATTCAATGTGCTCTGCTCTGAACAGTGGAAGGACTTGCATAGAGCTTAATATTTAAACACTTGTTAGGAATTATTAGGTCTTATTAGAAATTATTAGGTCTTACTAGGAATTTACCAAACACAAAAACAATCAAAAAAGGAAAAAAAAACAAACAAAAAACAAAAAAACACACAATCTCACTTATTCCTTAAGCATGGTCAAATATGAGAACAAAAAGGCAGCCATTTTTCCCATGGTCTTAAAGAAGTTTAGGAGACTGCTCTCCATTCTATGATACTGAAAAAGAATAATTCTTCTGTGTGGGCATATGGCAATCAATAATTTTGGCAAATTATGGCATAATTCTGAATAATTATCTGTATGTTTTTTTCTCCTGTCATGGTGGGTAGCATCATTTCTTTTTATAGCCCTTCTTGTATTTTTTAGAGAAAGAAACAAGCCTCTCTGACATCCCCTTTCTTTTAAACGGATGCATCCATTACTCCATAAGGCCATGGGGTGACACCACCAGTCCTGTCTTTGCTGGTAGGTCTTCAGCTCTGTTCACGCTACAGACTTCACACATTACATGAAAGAAAATACCTCAAGATTTTTGAAAATATTTATTTATTTTTTTTTAAAAAAACAGCAAATTGTCTGTAATCACATTTTTCTGCTTGGCCTTGAAAGCTGCATTATTCAGTATGTCAGTGGTCCTTCCCATAATGGCAACATCTTAGAGGCTCACGCTGTTCGCATGCGTCTGAACTACTTGATGTACCGCGCTCCCCATGGGCCCAGAGGAGCGCTCTTGCTTCCGTTTCATGAGTTTTGTATGGTACCTACTGAAGTGATGGTTGTCAAAACAGTGGTACAGTGGCCTTTGAATGCAAAGTGTGCCATGTCTGCATGCTACCAATGACAATAAATCTGAGTATATACATTATGTTGGCTTTTGTTGCCTGGAAAAAGGAGGCATTTGGGAAATAAACCCCCCAATTTTATTGCCTTTTAACATCTTTTTTCCATTTTAAGCTCCAGAACTTGAAATTTGAAGCATTCAAAGAAACTGAAATCTCCTTTGTTGCTTTTCTCATTGTAAATTTCTATAATGTGCCATTAGAAACCACACTCCACAAAGCCAGGCTTCTAAACGAATCCTTTCTGCGAGGCCATTTGAAAACTTTGCACGGTTTTTCTTTGCATGAAAGGGCTTCTGTTGAGTGCACAAAGAACAAGCGGTTGCCACATATAGGCCAGGCCGAGCAGCCGGGATGACTTTATACAAGGTGGCCTTTTTCCCTTCCACCAATCCATGATTAAGCTCAGCAGTGACTGCTATCAGGGTGAGGAGCCAAAGAGGGGCGCTTGGTTTTAATTTGCAGAAATCAAAGGATTTTTCTGAAGTCATGAATATTGACCAGGGGCATGTTCTTATTTTTCTTTCTTCCAAACTAGCTTTCTAGTTTCCTTCTAACAACAAGAAAACCTCATCTATCTACACAAAGCAACATCTCTTCTTTAAAAAATATTTTTATTCATGTTACTTGTATGGGTGTTTTGCCTTCCTGTATGTCTGTGCACCATAGGCGTGTAGTGCCCATGAAACCCAGAAGAAGGCACTGGATCCCATGGAAACCATAGTTACTGACAGGTTTGATTGATCATGTGGGTGCAGAGGATCAAACCTGGGTCCTTCCTCTGGAAGAGCAACTGTGTTCCTAACCATTGAGCCATCACCTTCTTTATAAGAGTGAAATGACATTAGCCCCTGTTCAATATCTTTACCACTGATTGACCTCTCAGGGGAACACTTAAAACTGAGATGGCCAAAGCCACAGTAAGAAAAAGTGGCCAGGTACAATGGGGACAAACCTGCTATCTCGCTACTTGGAAAGGCAGACTTCGAGTTCAAGGCTAGCCTGGGCTACCCTGTAAGATCTTGGCAGAAGCTCGACAAAGAAAAGGAGGAAGCAACAGGAAAGAAAAGTCATTAAGTAACTGGGATGTTCAATCCTGATATTCAAAACTCTACAAAATCTAGAGTCATCTAGAAGACAAACTTAGGCCAGTGTGGTTCATAGCCTTCCAATGCTGCAACCCTTTAATACAGTTCCTCATGCTGTGGTGACTGCCAACTTTAAAATTATTTTGTTGCTACTTCATAACTGTAATCGTGCTACTGCTATGAATCGTAACGCAAATATCTTCTGTATAAACTCCCAAAGGGGTGGCGACCCACAGGTTGAGAACCACTGTTCCAGGAGGCTCTGTAATAGAGTTTCTAGAGTGAGAAAATTGAGGTGGGAAGACACATCCTAAATGTGAGTGGCATCATCCTCTTGGCTTGGGTCCTGGACCGAATGGCAAAGAGGACACAGCTGAGCACCCTCATCCATTTCTCAGTTTCCTGTCTGGATACATCTTGACTGGAGCAGCATGTGCCTAGGGCCGCACAATCTTCACCATGAGGGACTGTATCCTCAAACTGTGAGCCAAAACAAGCCATTCCCCTGCTTCAGTTGTGCTTGCCAGGTATTATGTCACACATACCTGTGACATGCCACAGCAACAAGACAAATGGCTAATTAGTCTAGTGACTCTTAAGAGTCTGCACAAGGGGTTTGTGGTCTCAGAAGGAATCAAGAAACTGGCAGCCTGGAAGGGTTCTTCAGAGCCCTGAATCATCCACTGGCGGGTTTCTGCCTGGGGACAGAAACTTTTGTTCAAGGATGCCTTTTATAAGAAACGAATCTAAGCGAAACGTGAGGCAAACTCTGCTTTATTGCCTTAGAGTTGCCCTTCTTGGCTCTAGGGAGCTGAGCTTGTGCTGCTGGGCAAATCCACCCCTGTTGGTGTGGAGAACAGGAAGACTTGCTGGGGGTCAAGGCACCAATCTGGCTCCCCTGCCCCACTGTGTCTCCAGCCAGACACACTTCTCAGGAAGTGCAGACGGATTAGATCCCCACCATCAAACCAACTCAGGGGACTTTTGAGGAACTGGAGCTCCGGCCTATTGGGTTTTGAGGGCTGCTGAACATGAGCGTAGAGAATAAGAATTAATTGACACCCACCAGCCAGTGTGTTCTACAGAAATTTATGTGCTTTATAGCCTGTTCTTGGAACAGGCAGACATCAAGAATATGTAACCATTTCAAGAGTGCCAAAGCCTAAGTTGTTGCTGGAGCTCTGAATAACTACTGGGTAAGGAGTCCCAGTGGACCATAAAATGGCACAGGCAAGAGTTTTCAATACATAAATAAATGGAGGAAAATTTGGGAAGGCTGAACCTTCACCTTGTGTGTGCTGTACCCTGTATAGGACTTTGGTAAATTATAGAAGGCAATACAAATTTTCTACTCTGGTGAAAAAGTCTATACATTGAAAGGCATTTTGGTAGAACAGACTTAAACCTATTGTGAACCAGGTACCATTTAACAGTTATAATCTACTGTAATGATCAATGATTACCTTAATGATTACCACACTGTGGGATTCAATATTATATTTATGTCCTTCTAATTTTATGCCTGTTGTTTTAAAAGATGAGGTGTCACTGCACTGCTCGGGCTGGCCCCAAACTTTTGGTTATACTTCATTCTCCATTCTCAGCCTCAGAAGTACTTGGGCCTACAGCCCTGGTCTACCATACCCAGCTGCAGCAATGCAATCGGTGAGAATGCTAGAGTACCAGTCAGCCACAGCCATGTGATAGGTGAGGATGCTGGAGTACCAGTCAGCTGCAGCCATGTGATAGGTGAGGATGCTGGAGTACCAGTCAGCTGCAGCCATGTGATAGGTGAGGATGCTGGAGTACCAGTCAGCTGCAGCCATGTGATAGGTGAGGATGCTAGAGCACAGAAAGATTATTTAAGTGGCTTGGGGTTGCACGGCAGATAGGTGGCAGTTCCAGGATTTGAACTGAGTTGATCCAGCTCAAAGATGGCAATGTTAGTTGCAGTGATGTACAAGGGTACTCCAAGCAAGGAAAGGAAAGACCCATCGTCCCCACCTAGAATCTTTACCAGCTGAGCCATTGAGAAACCGCTGAAGAACTTGAAGCCCCCACTTTTCATTGGTAAAACTGGTATACTAATGCTTCATACAGATATATATTTTTAGCTATGAACTAAATGTTTTGTTTCTAACATGTTAGATGCCTGTAGGAAACTCTTATTAACAGCGAGACTGGCACTTCTGTTGCCAGTAGCAATTAGAAACAAAATATATACGAGAAAAATTTAACGTTAAGATACATTCTCACTGAAGATTATGCATTATAACACATCAAACAGTAATGTGTATGACATATATTAATGTATTTATAGTAAGTATCACAATATCTAAAATATACACAATTTCTGAATAAGAACTAAAGTATTTCCATCCCCTTCCTGCATTCAAATACTAATGGGATGGGATGGGAAATGGGAAAATGCTGATACAAAGTTGGGATCACAGCTGTAAGAGCAGCAGGTTCCATGAACTTAAATCTGTAAAATACAGTTAGGGCTAGTTCATTTTTATCTAAACTGCGGCTTCCAGTCATCAGATTTCCACAGCTCACAGCAAATTCCTCCCTGAGAATCTGCACATGTTGGCTCTTATCAGCTGTGTCGCTGTTGGAGGAGATCTTGAGAGATCTCCAAAGGAACATTACAATTTCTAGGATTTTCACTCTGAATTTTTTTTCCTCTTTCACACATTTTTTAACCCCTCCAAAAGAATCTCACAGGAACAGGCTAGTGAAGCACATGGCATCTGAGCTTTGTAGCAATTAGAGTCTTTAACCCAAGCTTCCTTTACACGTGAACACCTTTCCAAGCATGGAAACCCCACTGAAGTTCTGTGGCTTCTTCGCTTGATTTTAAAATGAATTTTCGAGGTGGCACATGATGTTTGTGGACCACACGGGGTTCTCTGTGATGCCCTGCAACGTGTGTTCACATGTGTGATGTTGAATTGTATGCTTGCCTTTGTCATTTATTTTTCCCATGCATTTTCTAGCTGCTGCAGGAACTTTGGGTAGATGTGTGTGGGGGTCCTCTGTAACTCACTGCTGAGCATACGCCCCTGTGTGATACTGAACAGTTTGGTGGGCTGTGAACCTATGGGCAGGGGCTACATTCTTAGAAAAGCGTTTTAGTTGTTGGCAGGAAGTATAATGATGTGTCAGGAGACAGCCTCAACACACAGTCTTTTCCAAAGAAAATGACCCTTGGTTTTTTTCTTTTAATAATTAGAATCGGGACTTATAAGGAGCTGTTCATCTTGAGATCCATATCTGCTTGGGGATGATGCAGTCATGGTGTCCTAGCCCCAACACCATCCCTGTCCTCACTGCTATCCCAGTAAAGTTCTTCCAGACTTCTGTGATCACTCACTAGATCAATACTGTATAAGATTGTGGCCACTAGGTTCATGCAATCTATGTCAAAATTATAAAATCAAAAGAAATGAAAATGTTCTTGTAACTCCAGGCACAGGGGGTCTGATGCCCTCTTCTGGCCTCCCCGGGTATTTCATACACATGATACACAGACATTTATGGAGGAAAGCAAGTAGACTCATAAAATAAATTACTCCATACTTAAAAATTTTAAAATATGATGATGATGTTGGCATACATTTTTTCAGATTTACATATTTGCATGCATTTTTAAGTATTCAACTTCAATTTTTAGGAGGAATATCATGTAGACAGTCCGGTGATGGTAATGTTTCTCACTTCTGACAATATCTTGGCCGTGTCTACAGAGGCTGGGTTCAGCTCTGTCCACTCTGTGGTGTTAGGGTTCCCAGAAAAGCCCTGTTGGGGTTTCTTTCGACTCTCCTGTCAGCCATCCCAATTCCCTTACACTCATGTTTACCAGAAAAATTCCCGGGAAGCCACACAACACAGACATTTCTACACACATGAATGAAAAGTCACTGTTAGCCTGTGAGGTAGGCTTGGTGCTCTGTTCTCCCCTGGCCACATGCCACTGACCTCCCTTGTTCCCACTTCTTGGAGTGTAGACCAAAATTATGTTTGTAGACGACATTAAAAAGCAGAATGAAGACATTTTTGAAAAGCCAGTGTTTCTCAATTATGAGATGTTCCCTAGAAATACGGAGGCCCAGACTTCACAGGAAGGCCTGGGAACTCAGCTTTTTGCTAATTTCTAGGGGTAAGATTTTCATCTTTGGACACTTCAAAGTAACAGAATACCCCACTGGCTGAGACATCTTGATGGAGACCATTTCAATCAATGGAATTCCACTTCCAAAGCAGAAACAAAACAACTGCTTCCTTGCTACTCTTCAAAGCAAATGTGCAAAATTTCAGAGAGCAAATAACAAAATTGAGGCTGACATCGGGCACTGCCCAGAGGACGCAGCTTCTCACTTGTTGCTAGGAACCCAACATGAGCCCAGAAGCAATACCGCGTATAGTGACCTTTTTTTTTTATCTGAAATCTTGCAAGCCATTTTTCCTAACAGCATCATCAACAGTATTTGGTACCTTAACAAATATGAGAGATCCCACAAGTAATTCACTGATTTCAATGTAAAATAAAAAAAATGACTTTAGAAATTTGCAAGGTCTACAGAGAGCATTGCTGTAGCTCAAACCTTTCCCTGATTTTAGGAGGCCATTAACACAATTTAAAGACCCTTCCATGGAGCTTTCCCTTGCATTTCCTGTGCCATCCGAGCCCAGCACAGTTAGACAAACCCATTCTTACCACAGAGATGGAGTTGGTGAGCAGTGTGCCGTCCTGGCCCAGCATGTTGGACACGGTGATCTCTGGCAGGTCCATGTTTTGTGGATGGAACGGGAGCAGGCCATTGTGGTTCATGGGGTGACAGAGGGAGTGGTACCCAGACTCCACCTCATTCAGGTGCACCAGAGAGTGGTCGGGAAGGGAAGGAGGTGTGATGGGTGGAATGTTAAAGTCTTCACTTTCCAGACTTGGACCAGGGTAGGACTGAAAAGACAGGAGTTATACAGATGGCAGTTAGCATCCCCTTGGTCATTACTGTCAAGTGCAGGGGCACAGTGGCCCTCTGGCTCTACCTACCAGAAGCATTACAGATTTGGCTAAGATATTCAAACATTGGGATCATCCTGGTGCTTTGTATCTCTTATGTATGGAAGAAGATGCCAGTGTTACATCCTCTGCCCATGAGACATCCTCTTTTGGTAGAAAACCTGCCTCTGTTATGTGGCTTTGTTTTCCTAGGAAGTTGAACTCAAACAGATTTCAATGATCCCATTAAAATTTTCTAGAGTATTAATCTAACTGAGTACCTTTTTTCCCCCTGAGAACTGTGGCAATTTATAAAATTGTTTGATCAAACATGTTTCATTAGACTCCCTACTGCTAAGATTATGGGATGTAGTAAAAATGAATTCCAGAAGTCTGGGGCAGTTGCTTTTCAGTTTGAAAAACCTAACAGCTTATAATTAAAAAAAAAGTTGTTAGTTAAGAAGTAAGCTAAGTCTGTGCCTAAGGGTATATTCACTGAAAGTTTGTTACAGTTTTAAAATGCTATTAGGTGCTAATTTTGCCACTAACATTTTACCATCAAAATAAAAGTGAAGATTGCTCTCACGACCTCTGTGAACATTTAGTTGATTTTCTCCTAAAGGCCGATAAAACTGCAACCATTTAAATTCATCCCCCTACACGGTTAAAGAGACAAACAGTATTAATATTATATAATACTGATTGTGAAATAAAAGTTAACCAGTAAGATAAATAGCATTAACACATCAGAGATTGTTCTTTTATGACGTAGCTTGGAAATAGGAAGAGAATGAAGAGGAAAAGAAAAGGTATATGAAGACAAGGCTGCTTAAGAAGAGAATATGGGGAAAGTTGAAAATTATAGAGCGAGCTGAATAAACATTGTCAGCGATTAACATCAATATACAGGGTCAGAAAGAACTTATTTTGTTAAACAGGTGTCATAATAGGAAAGGAAACATTCTGGCCCAGATAATTCTTACAAGTCAATCTTTCAAATTTCAGGGGCCTTCAAGGTTGGTGTGCGTGGGTAACAAAGATTCTCTTGTCTAACTATACAGGGCCTGCTACAGTGTGTAAGATTTGAAACGAGCAGGCAGCGTGGAGGAGCCAAAGAAAGTAGTGTTCTGTGTTCACTGGGTGCTCAGCCAATAAGCTTTATGCCTCCCTGTCCAAATGCCTGGGGTTATTTTTTCCAGATGGCGTCTATTTGTCTAACAGAAAGAAAATCTTCAACTTGCACTTGCTAAATGTTGAACAAGTTTTGATGTATTTGCTTAGGTGCCATCAGAAGGCACAATTAAACGAAGAGCTACTTGGAACATCTGGAGTCTGGAGGTGCTCATGAAGAAGAATGTACAGGTATCATCCAAAGGCTATGAAAGGAAGATTTGCAGCCTCTTCACAGATACTTTTTCTTAAATATACAACATTCTGCTAAACACACACACACACACACACACACACACACACACACACACACACCACCAGTTCTAAAAGTTTAGTGACCTTTACTAAAGTCTTTCATTAATAGTGTAAATTTTTATGTCTGCAAAACAATTTAGTGCCCTGTGTCAATATTAGAAGTTTGATTACCTGGAAATACAGGCCCCAGCTTGCAGCTCCTTGTAGGAGTATTCAGTATAAGATACAAAAAGGCCCAGTGAAGAAGGAGGAAACTGTATTTAGCCACTACTGTGTCACATAATGTACAGCAAAAGCCCTTTCACTGTCCCGTCTTCATGAGAGCCTTATAACCAGCCACCTTCTCTCTGTATGTGGCTCTTGTTCCTCCTTTTGCTGATGAGGAAACTGGGGTCCCGAAACTCTGTAGTGACTGACTTAGTCCATGTGTGGGAGAAGAGTCAAAAAGGAAAGAAGCCATTTTACCCCTTCCCTCCCTCCTTTCTCTCTCTTTGTTGGGATCCAACCCAGGGTTTTGCAGATGAGAGACTGGCACACCTGAGCTCCATTTTATCTGACCGAATGATGCAAAACACCTTTGTTACACAAAATGTTCATACTTTCAGAATTACGACCACCACCAGCTTACTTTTCCTTGTCTTAAATCCTACCCACCAAGATGAACTATTTGCTTGACATAAGCTCTCTCTCTGCCAGCATTGCAGATCATGAGGTTTTGCTACACAGAGTTTAAGATGTTAATCGGTGCCTGTTTTGAAACTTTCCTTCATAAGGCAAAACTAATACAGCAGTAAGGCAGAAAGCTGGTTTTAATTTCAGAAGTGCCATTAACCCTCTGAAAATACTCAGGGATATTTCAGCCAGGGTGTACCATGACTTTACATTCTAGAGTTTCTTCGGTAGTTAAATCTTAATTTGTGGAGTTTGAAGGGAAGGTTTAATTGGTATCGACTTACACTCGGTGATAACAATTGCACTTCAATTTAGCTAAGCTACATGGTTTATTTTCATGTAATTACACATTAAGGTTATTTAATCCGTACAATTATATGCCAAAGCCGCAGACTCCACAACTTAACTGGTAATGCATAGTTATGTGGGTCAAGAATTTTAACAACATAAGGTTACTTAGCAGTTCTGTCCCTTACATCTGAAGCCATGATGTGGTTATTTGCCATGAGCCTATTAGAGAGTAACTGATGCCCTATAAATGTACCATTGTAATTCTTTAAGCGTCAAAACATACCAGGAGTTTTTAGAATTGCAACGGCAGATTTTTTTGAATGTGGAAATGAATCTCCAGCGCTGGCTTCTATGACATGGCAGGTAACACTGATTCCAGACCTTACTTGGGGTGTGTTTAACAAGTGAGCTTTATATTACATCCAGTTTGCAGTTTGGAGGGACACAGCACAATAGGGTGTGATTCAATTCTTATTCTCACTTCACATGAGAGTGCTTGTTAGAATCCGCATTAAGTATTTGTTGAATGAATAAAAAAGATCACCAAATGCATGCATTCATAAATGAATGAATGCCAAACCGTGTGTTTAAAAGCATAAAGCTTGTGAATATATTTCAATCATTTCCCAGGCTTAAATAATTACCTTCTGTACCCAACACTGCCCTGCCCAGTTCATAGCACAGAGGACAGCAGTCACCTCACACTGTCAAAGACCAAAGGAGGCTGGGTGCAACAGACCAAAGGAGGCTGGGCAGAGGAGTCTGATGGCATTGTCCTGTGACTTCATGGTCCAGTGTCTGAGTGTCCTATGACCTGACTCGGAAGTGACTTCTTTCCCATTCCAGAGAACATAAATGATTCATAACACAGTTTATGAACTTTGGCTCTCAGAACTGTTGGCACCTAATTCTCTGAGTGTCATGAGGGCACCTGGGGTGACAGCTAGGGAGCCTGAGGTTAGGTCATGGCAAGTCTGATGCCCCATCCTCAGAGAGAGTCTGCTGAAAGGAGTGAAAATTCTGATCACAACAACAGAACATTCCAGAAGGACCAGCTTGGTAAGCCTAAGGTAAGGCCATCCTGTGCACACAGGACCAGATGTAGTACTTACTCACTAATATGGTCGTTATCTGTCACCCACTTAGTTTTCTCCTCCCATTGTGGCCTGGATTCTAAGCAATCAACAATTTTCAAACCATCCAGGAACAATGATCATGTGATCCTTTCTAAGGTCTCCATATTCCTATAAGGCCACAATGCTATATTTTAAAAATAGCTTGACATAGAGGTTACCTTAGAGTTTGTCCCATGTTCTAGGAGGCTCCCTTGGGCTGCAGCCTGGCACAGAATGCGGAGTAAGATAGGTACGAAGTTTCAAAGTGGTACTGACTTCTTGGTTAGCATCTATTGTCTCATATCAGAGGCCAGAATCTAAACCATTTGCCTCCCTTGCTCCCAACAAATATGGAAGTCACTGATCACCATCTCCATAAATAGAAGGAAGTACTCAGGGGCAGTGAGGTAAAATACATTTCTATACTTTCCATTTTACTGTTGAAATTTACCTTGATAAAAGGTAATTTGGAAACAGGCATGCAAATAAAATAATCTACACACATTTGCCATGATCCAGTGACGCAAAAGAACTCAGAACTCCCTTGACTGAGGCTCTTCACTGCTTATAGACACAAGGAGCTCTCATGGCAATACAGGTGCTGAACCTCACTGTGTCCTGCAGAATCCAAGCACCATTGAGCATGGGGTGGGACAGGGCATACTAGAAGGTCTCGGTTAATTCTGAAAAAACAAGTGAACTAGGCTGCACGGGGATTGTTTGAAGCATTAAAGTAGCAACTTTAAAATGTTCTCCTCCTCAAGAGAGTATGTTTGTAGTTGTAAATAGCGGAATCCATGGTTATTGCAAGTCACTTTCTTTTTTTTATTTTATTGATTTTTATTGAGCTCTACATTTTTCTCTGCTCCCCTCCCTGCCTCTCCCCTCTCCCCTCTCCTCTTCAAGCCTCCCCCAAAACCTGAAAAGGTGGCATCTGCACTTTTCACCCAGAAAGTGCCACCTCATTCTCTGATGAGACTTGGATGTGTTGCGTATGGTAATGATTCCTTTAGTGACTAAAAAGAGTCACAACCTGTTGGAAAGTCTTGCAGTTTGGAGTTCAACACTTAAGCCTGCATCTAGGGTCTTTAGAGCACTCAGGAGTTTGGTGTCTGAAGCAAGTTTTCTATTTCTCTTGAGCCTATTTTGAAACTCAGTTCATGGAGATTTTAGGAGCATTTAAAACATACATTAAATCCCAATAGTTTATGTTCTTCAGATAAAGTGTGCCTGGAAAGGGGCTGTTGCTAACTAGATTTTTAAGTGTCTTAGACTGGGTCATGTCTGAATGTCTAATAACAAATACTTCTGGACAGTCTGTTGGGGGTTGGATATTTAACACATGGAGATTATATAGGCATTGCTATCTATTTGCCATTGATAATGGAGAAACATATATCCTATTTATACATAATGTTTTTTAAAAAATATTAGTGTATTTAAACAAACACCCAAAATCAAGTGTCACACTTAATTGAATGAAATTAGATTGCATATCTTTATTGTCATGTGTGTGCTTGCATGTGTGTATGCACACCAGTAACATATGTGTGTCTATGCTGTAGGCACATATTTGTGTGCACAGGGCATGCGCATGTGCAGTACATGTGCATGTGTGTGTGTGTGTGTGTGTTAGTACAGACCATAGATCAATGCTGGGTGTTTTCTTCAATCCTCCAGCTTAAAAAATTTACTATTTTTAGTTGATATGTATGGGTGTTTCGCCTGCACATATGTCTGTGCAATATGTGTCAGCATTGCCAGAGGAGGCCAGAAGAGGGCATCAGATACCTTGGGACCAGAGTTACAGATGCTTGCTGTCTGACATGTGGGTGTCAGGAACTGATCCTGAGTCCTCTGTGACAGCAGCCAGTGCTCTTAAGGATTGAGCCATCTCTCCAGCCCCTCCACCTTAGTTTTGGAAACAAGATCTCTCACTAAACTTAGAGTTGACCTATTGAGCTGGCTGTTTGGCCAGGGAGCTCCCATGATTCTCCTGGCTCCATCTTCCCAGCTCAAGGAATACAGGCATAGGGATCTGCACCTGGCCTTTATAGGGTCGGGGATGCAACTCAGGTCCTCATGCTTGTGAGGCAAGCACTTGACCGAGGCCTCTGTTCAGTCCCTCCAGCGCATGCTTTAAATCAAAGAACAAAATAATAAGGAGCAGAGAGTGTGCAAGGAAAGCTGAAACGATGGGACTGACTTACTGGGACAGCCAACAACTTGGTTACTTAAGGAGCCCTGCAGCCATGCACCCCAAGACTACCAAGTTCCCATCCAGGCCAAAGGTGAAAGCATTTCTGAGTCAAAACGACTGTGCCAAACATGCACAAACAATATATTGCCAGCCTCCTGGTTGTGTCCTGGATTCAGGGTGTGTGTCAGGGGTCTCCCGGGGCAATTTTTGGCAAAAAGGCAAATTGCTAAGGAAAGAGTTCAATTCTAAGCCTACAAGCAAAGAGACTAGGGTTAGGAAAAAATATAGAGAACATTCTGCTCAGCTTGCGGATTGGATTGATCTGCTTGCGGGGGCCTTTTTAGTCATTTGACTAAAGCCAACATCTATTCCACATGCGCGGCCTTCTCCAGGCCCCATTTCAGTGCAACAGGAAAAGGGAGTTCTCACCTAATTTCTGGAAGGTCTCAATCTCCTGACTGTTTAATTGCATCAGTACTCACTTCTTGAGTCATTCTGCTTTACATATTCCATGCCCTGAGTATCCTGTTTACATTAATTTCTCCGTCTGCAGCCCACATTTCCTTTTCTACAGCCTGGTCTTTATTTTGTCCTCCCATTCCACATCACTGCATCTGCAAGTGGAATGTTAATTATGCTGACTTTATTTTGGACTGTAGAGATTTTAGGTTTTCATATCATCCAGTGAGAGAGTTAAATTCATGCCGACCAGAAACAAATAATAAAGAGTTTCTTGCAGTTTGTGTCTTTTCTTCTCCTTCCAAAAATCTAATCTCTACCAGTGGGGCACTATATTTTGTGGATCCCGACCACATATTGCAATCATTATGCATAGCACTCAATCTCTGGTGACAAGAAGTCCCATAACTCAGAAGAATTCAAAAGATAGCATCTTGTACACATCTTTAAATTATGTGATGGACTCATGCAGTCATGCAAACACCAAAAATATGGCTATAGTTATAGTGCTGTAAAATATGGTTCTCATATAAAACATTATTTGGAAGATAAATAAATACTACTGCCATCAAACATATCCAGGATGCCTTAATTTTTAATCTGTAACGTAATTCCTGAAAGTCAAGGACAGAAAAATGCCAATGTTTAAACATGTTTTATCTTCTATTATTGAGTATTCTCACTGCATGATTCAATAACTCAATGGAAAGCAAAGTGAGCCGAGAAATTTAGCTGAAAAAAAAATCCAAAAACCAAAACTAAACTAAACACCCCCCAACCATTCTCCATACACATTCTGAAGTTCAAATACTGCAATGCAGAGGTGATTTTCCCCAAAGGCTTTGAACAGCATCAGCTCAATCTCTAATTTCTTTAGAGAAAACCTCCAGAGTTAGATCTTTTTCTGATTCCTTCATGTCTGCATGAACAAGGGTTGATAGCTTGCAACTAAAATGTATCACTGTAGAAAGCCTTGGTCTGTTACATAAATCATCTTAACACTCAGCAAGAATTGTCCAACAGTGCCGTTGATGTGCCCAAGCCAACGATCCTGAAAACAATTTTTTTCTTTCTTCACATGCTAGACAATAGCCATAAATCATCTTCATATAAAAACACACAATCTACTAATTTTTCAACCAGTAGTTATCAAAATAAAATTTTGGGCAGAAAGCATAACATTTATTTTAGTTTTGCTCATTAATTTTTAGAACCTTGTTAAAAATAGGTAATTCATGCTCATTGAATATAGAGACGTTTGTTGAATGCCTAGTACGACTATGATGTTTAAGACATTCTGCAAAGAGCAAGTTGAACTACCAAAAAAAAAAAAAAATCAGAAAACAGTCTGTAGGAAGGAGCAAACTGGAAGGCAGAATAGGAAATCCAAGCCCCCTGTAAAGGCCATATGCTTGAAATGTCAAACTAGGTGATCACAGAAGGCAATGGAAGGGGAATTGTGTAGCGCCAGAATGTTAAAGTGTTGCTATGAGCAGATTACATAGACCATAGGGCGTGCTGATCAGATCTTTCTGTTCAAATGTGATGAGGGAGGACCGTGACGTGGACCCAGGCCTGAACAGACAGCAGCAATGAGATTCAAAGCAAGGCCTTCCCCGGCAAGACCAATGTCCCCAATCAAAGAAGAGTGGGGTATGGACTCGGGGCACCTCTGCTGGCACTGGGGCATGAGAACAAAGCTTAGTCAGAAGAAAGCCAGGATACAAAGCTTGTGTGAAACCAGAAAATGGGGTCAACCTGAGCACACCCCGAGAATCTGGGAGCTACGACTAGAAGAGCTGAGGTCAGATTAATAAACTGGACCTTTAAACATTCTGGGAGCCACAAAACCAGCACTTACACCAGATGTGCATGGGACATAGTTGCCTGACCCACATCTGTCTCTCATGGCTGTCACTGGCAGCAACGAGCTTCTCCTGCCGTTATTTATTAATGATCTTGGAATGGGGAAGAGAATCGCTTCCTGTTAGGGTGTCCTCACAGTATATTAAAGGACATTTTAAAACCAAGCATGGGGTGTGGCTGTCATAAATAAGGGAAGACAAATGCGAAAACAGTAACCGGTTCCCTGGCACCCACTACTCATGTGAGTGATGAGGGAAAGCCGGCCAAAGTTGAGGAATTGCTTCAAGACTGCAGTTAGGGTCCTACCTGATTTTCAGCATCAGGCCACGTTCCATGCTTGCTGTTTACTGGGATAAATGAAGTATTTCATTCAATGTCTAATGTATAATCTTAGGTAAAATGTAACCTACACTTTCTCAGCAGGTTTTTTTTTTTTTTAATTCCTATGACTGGATACACCCGGAGATCTTATTTCACAAATTGTTTCATATAAATAACCCAAGTAGACCAAGTTTTGAAAGAGGAGAACAGCTCTGAAATGTCCGTCTGTCTGGGACCTTTCTACTACACACTTGATATTCCATTTTGACCCTGGTTTTCATTCTTACTAGGAAAAATCCTATCACAGGGGTCTGATTTAGGAGTTAGAAGTGCCAGGCACAAATCTCAGAGAACCTCTTAGTGAGAACTACCATTTTGTTTCTTCAGTCCTCAGACCCTAAGTCTATACACTAGAGACAACAGTGATTAGTGCACGAAGCGATTGTCACCGTGAAATAAGAAAATGAAAGAATGTACAGGCTATGGGTGATGCTCTCTCTCTGGTTCAGGAGAAAGCAGTCAATACCTGTAAGATATATTTATTTCAACACTTTGTAATTCAACCTTTTCACATATAATGATCACGAATGGGTTCCATTGCTAATGAACAGCAGTTAGACCATTGTTTAAATCCATGTATATTATTTCATTGTTTGGTAACTTATTTCATGTGGCTTTAATTTTGACTATCTAGACTTTTCCCATTTTCCTGTTATGAATCGCTGTGGTGAATCCTATCTATTTATTTCCTTAGAATATCCTAGAATATCCTACAGTTCTATGTTTATGCTCAAATGGAATCACAGGGGGCTAAGAAAATTTCACGTTTAAAATAGTGTGTTGAAATCTAATAAATTTTGTCAACTTATCAAATTAAAAAAACTTACGGACTTCTCCTCTTCCTAAGTATGTGTAAAACAAGCAAATCTATTAGGATTTCTGGGCTTCAGTCTCGCTGTCTACAGTGTGTACCTGCAGCGGTGCAGAGACGAACTGTCCAGTGAAGAGAGGGAGGAAGCAATCACCACGCATGATAAGCCAATCCAGATGTTGCAAAGAGTCACCTTCCATAAATATAAGGCTTTTATATGGGAACAGAGATGCATTTGCTGACTGTATAGCTTAAAAAGTTCAATAAGTTATTGTTTCATTTGATCCAACCTAGTGTTTCTCTAAGCACCCTACACACACGACACTGTGCAGTTCTCTTCATGGGGGAAAGGACTGAGGCTAGGACACCAACAAGTGACACAATTTTAAAATAGAATGAAGCCTCATTGGGCAAAGGTGGAGGCTAACCTTCCCGAGTCCAAAGAGTTCATATCAAATTTACTTTTTGGTGTTTTCCACATCACTCAATCTCTCTCTGCCTCCTTGACCGGTTGTAAGGATTGAAGGAGATGTCGGCAAAGGTTTTCCTCAGTTTCACTGGCAGAACTTGGTAGTTGGCAGCCACTTTCAGTTTTATGAATCTAACTCATACTTGACATGAGGATGGAGCATACTAACTTAATCTTTCAGCAAACGTAAAGGTCCTACTAAAATTCATCATCTGCTTCAGAGCATAATAAATAGATGACAAGTGAGTGGAGCAAGATGGCGGCCGAGTAAGATGGCCAGCCTTGTGACTCTCTCCTCAATGGAGCAAGATGGCAGTCGAGTAAGATGGCCAGCCTTGTGATTGTCTCCTCAATGGAGCAAGATGGCGGCCGAGTAAGATGGCCAGCCTTGTGACTCTCTCCTCAATGGAGCAAGATGGCGGCCGAGTAAGAGGCTGTCTCCTCACAGAGACGCTAATATGACCAGCTATACAGCCACTAAGCTGCCTTCACAAAAACATGGACCCTGGTAAACTGGCTGAGCCCGCAGTTTCTGGTTTCAGAAATGAAGACCCCCTTTGAGTACAGATGAGGGTGAGCTGATCTTCCCACAGGTGAGTGCTGTGTGGCGCTGCCCCCCCACCCCTCACGCCCTCCAAAACCTTTCTGCTTTATGATTTCAGGAAATAAGAACTCACAGTAGGCTTAGTTCTGAAAGAATGCCCTTCCCGCTGTATCCAGAAAAGCCTTCATTGTTGGTCTCAACCTGTGACCCTGAGAGATCTGGTGAACTATCCCATCTCAGTAATTTGGTGCTGATCTTAGCAGTCACTTAGCTTTCCTGGTGACAGGATCAATAACCAGAACCAACAGACAGCAAGGACACTATGGAGAACACATTCTGAGGCCACCAACTGAAACCAACCTATCAGGGATACTACTAAATATTTAAATATCTATACTATTAAATAAGATAGGTGAGATGAAGCAGAGAAAAATACAGAAATAAATCAAAATTAAAGTGAAACCTCTTTGAGCTTCTGGGAAGTCTAGCTGGTTGTGTTTCCAAACCCAGGAACTGAAACTACTGAGGGAAACTTGACACTTCTGAAAGGTGTTTGGGGTGACAGGTGAGGGGACAGCAGAAAGAACCAGAGATCTGGGGTGAGTGGAAAAAAATCCCTCGGGCCTTGGCATTGTTCTAACATGAACATAATCTTTCCTACTTGACATATTAAGGTTTTCGTGATTGTTTAGAACAAACTTTAATTGTCTTGGAAACAGCTGGCACACACAGGCATCGTGACTCAACACTACTGTTTGGAAACTGAAATGCCACTATGTTTTTAGGCATTCTTTGGTGACAAGTTTATTAGGAGTGACCCAAAATAGTGTGCTATAAACACACATTTGAACACAAAAGGTCAGGCTCATCGAGGTGTTATTAAAAATATTCAAAGTACAACTGTGAACAAGGCAAAGAATTAGTTTCGAACTATCAAGTCTACTGTGTGGTGGTCAGCTGTGTTCTACTGCACAGGCCTCCTCCCATTGCCTGCATGGCTCCCAGTCTCTGGAGGTCCCCCCATGGAGCCAACGTAGCTCCAAATGGAGCCAACGTAGCTCCAAATGGAGCTTGGCATTTCCAAGATCTGTTTTTACCACTAATGCGGTTCCATTCACGGGTTTTCATAATTTTTATCACTAGAGATGCATTTCCCTAATGCCTGAAAAAACAGACTATTAGACAATTATAATGAAATGCTCAAGCATGTCCAGCAACAAACATTCATTTTCTGAAAGTAAAAAATGAGTCTTATATTCACAAATCCCACCGCTTGGAAATGTATATGATACACAACATTTAACCTGTCAGCAGCCTCATTAGTGTCAATGAGTAGAAACTGGCAATCAGGGGATGGTGAGCTTCACATGTGTTTATGTTTTAAAATGTTCCCGAAATAGCTTTGCTGGCAGGATTGAAACACAAGCCTTCTCTGGGACAAATGGCACTCAGTCTACATTTTACGGTCTATTTACATTTTTAAGAAATTTGTATTTCACACATGGATCGTCATTTGTAATTAACAGAGCCAACAGTCTGCAAAGTAATAATAAAATAAAATAGTAATTAATAATGACGATAAATTTAAGTTTAACCATGCTGGTACAGAGGTGTTCCAGAAAATATGCAAGAAGACTGGTGCACTTCTAACGAGCGTGAGTTCAACGATATCTGTTTGCAGGGCGCCGGTATTCAGTATCCATACAACCATTAAGACATTTTCATAAAGTGGAAGAAATATGTGAGCTATTTCAAGATATAATGAAGAGAAACAGACTTTCATGTAAGAAGCCAATTTAGGAAGAAAACAACATAAACAATAGTAACTGTGTGTTCAAGTGAGGCATCTTTTAAATTTTGAGTAATGAAGATGTCAAGCCAAATGCTAGAGTAGTTTAACTTAATTAGGTGGCCTATTTTTCCAGGCATCCTTTCATTTCCCATTGAAAACTCAACTTGTATGCGAGGCAACAGGAGCAATTTTGTCTGTAATGAATACCTCAGGGACCGCATGGTAATCATGTGGATGTGAGATTGAGGACTGGTTTGAGTAACTAGTCTGTACTTGCTAAGATGCCAGACTCTGTTGGGCTAACTAGATTACTTAATACATGCAGCTTCATCATTTTATTGGGCCAATGGTCAAAAAGTCAAGTTTACTCCAGAAAAAAATTCCAAAAGGAACCAATCTAAAAGCAATCAGTCTAATCTTTAGTTCAAATTTATGACACAATCATGGTCATTTTTATGACCCATGTTAAAGAATTTTTTTCTTTAAAAATACCCTTAAAACCACCACCCTTTCTATACTCTTTTGGCCATACCTCATTTACGCTCTGATCTAAAGTGTTTTCTCATTGGGAAAGCATAAATTACAAAATGGTCATTGCCGTGTCTGCAAAGCTTAGAACATCATTCTAAGAATAGGTTTGAGAAACATTGGTGCAAAGATGAACTTGGGGAGTCAAGTGGCCACAGGGCTATGGGACTGTTAACTACAAACAGCAGCAAGTTGCTGCGATGGAGGTTCCTGTTATTGCAGAAGAAGAAAGAATGGGGAGCCATGACATAGATCCAAGAATAAACTATCTCAGGGGCCACAGAGGGCGCCGATGAAGAAAACCAGATGATACACATCCCTGTGATGTCCTTAATTCAGAAGGTCGCTGACATCTTAAGACACATCTAAGAAGCAATGGAAGGGACTGCATTGCTGCTGGGAGCCAGAGAGAAGAACTTAACGTGGTGAAGCATCAATGAGGGCTCCACAGAGGGTGGAGCTGAGAAACCTGATGGAAGGTCCTGATGGAAATCCTGCTCAGGCAGGAAGCCCAGATCCCCGCCGCCATACTATGCTTTCTGGCATAGCAGTCTAGATAAATTCTAAAATAAATATTGTTATAACTATTTAAGATATACAGCACGAAATGTGGCACATATACGTAAAAATGGTTACAAGGATAAATGTGGCCACCATCACAGAGGAGCCCTTATCTATGTCTGTGGCAAGGACAGCATCTATCTCGGGAGATCTCAAGGATGTTAACGATGGTCTTCAAACTCCATCTCCTGACTTGTTCTCTCTCTGTGTCTGCTCTTTTGTATCTTAGTCTAACTCTGCTGTCTCACTCAAGGATGGCAAGAAGGCTGACGCCTCTGAGGGACTTTGGTCCCCTTCTCATCTGGCTCTCCTATAGTCTCTTCACACCTTCTCTCAAATTGGACAAGGCTGACCCTGCAGGATCTAGCAGCGTGGTCCCTTCAGACAGGGTTCAGAAATGTACAAAAAGAGATAGGGCACTGCATGGAGTCAGATGATTATATTCCAGGTTAAAACAAGTTAAATAGCTTGAGTGCCCAGAACAGCTACACCTGCTAGAGCAGAAAACAGTCACTTTTGCAAGCATGGTGTCAGGGCGCGATGGCGATGTTAAGGGCTTTTATTACATACTGGTCAGTCTTATTATCCTGCTGTATTCCATTTAAAACCCGCCTATCCATTACCAGACCATATGCAAAACATTTTAAGGGTCTGTATACACTAGTTTAAGAGGTAGAGAGTGCACTCAGCAGATAGGGCAAGGAGCCCTTTGAGACTGTCTAAAAGAATATCATTAATTTTTACAGTGTTCTTTCATTTCTGGAGCAGTTCCAGCCTAGGCTTTCTATAAAAATCTTCTCAAGTTAAGGATTATGCTGTATGCTTGCAGAATCATTGCAGCAAAAACCCTGTTCCATATGTTGCTACTTAGCAACCTAGTTTGTTCGTCCCACAGCAGGCACTGAGCTGAAAGCTGAACAGGAATTAAAATGTTGAGCGATGCCATGAGGAGAGTTGTCCGGGATTACTAAGCTGTGTGGCTGTTTGATGTGAGACAGGAAACGGAACAAAACTCTTTGCTTTTCTCCAGGATGATTGAGATCTTATTTATGGTTGCCTCAAGGATACCTTGATTGAAATTCCCCCAAAAGAACAGGTAATGAATTCTTGAACACAGTATATTGCAGGAAACAAAAAGAATATTAAGTGTAAAATTTAGCAAAGGCCTTTTGACTTGGGTAATTTGTGAAGTTCATTTGTATTATCTTTCAATAGTCTAACTTTTAAAACAACTCATCCTAAATGCAAAACAAAGCAAAGCATTTGCATACATTCTGCATTATTTACAAAAAAATACCTTGCTGCTGGCTCACTAAGCTGCCATATCTTTAGGAAGCACAAAACTATTTGCATCTCTTTATTCTTTTATTATAAACAATCACTGCATTGGAAATATTCTTAAGAATTCCTGACCAAAATATTATGAAAAACAGTGCTGGGGGCTTAATTTTAGTAAGGAATTAATATTCTGCACTGTAGTCAAATTTAGAAATCTAAGGAGCTGAACTGAAAAGATGCAGATATTCTGAAGTTGCCATTCTTTATCCAAAACTCCTTAAGACGGACATAATGATTCTCTGCGAGCGAGCAGCTGCTTTATAACAGTAATCATTTATTGAGTTTGTGTTTCTACTGTTTCAAACAAATTCAATTAGCCTTCACACTTCAAAACCCTAAAGGCTCAAAGAGATGGTACTGGCTTGCTTTAATCTAATAGTAATACTAAACTTGTCAGTACAGTTTTGGGATTGATGGTTAGAAGCAAATTAATAGTAACATTTTTCATTTTTTAATCAAACAGTCCTATTCAGAACTACCTATGGGTCCTGGAGGGTACTTCGCGGAAGGAATTCAGGGGAGGAAGGATTCTGCATTCAAAGCTTGCCTTTCAGAGAGGTCCTTGCACCAATCTCCTTGATAGCATGGGAGTCGGCAGTCTGGGTCTCTGAACACCACGACGACCTTTATCATTGGACAATATAGTGGAGTGTCCAGAATGTCTTTCAGACACGGCAGTGGTCAAAATGACTTCTAAATAAATGTTGAGTTCGTGGAGGTGTGTGCAGGCCTGTTGTTAGTTAAGCAGGAGCCATTTGCTCACAGGCAGCCCTCCTATTATGTGCACTAGATTGCGTTTTCTGACAACCACCATGAAAGAAACCGCTTTTGTAGGCCCTTTGCAACCCCTCTCCTCTCAGTGGTCAAACAAACTCGGGCCGATGAATAGGCACTGAAAACTACTACCTGGGAGTTCATGCTTTCAGTGACTGGTATATGAAATCCCCGGCAAACATGATTTTTACTATTGAAGAAAAAAATAGGTTCGTGTCCACGAGATGCTCCCGTGAACTCTCCCCACTCTCATTTATTCGCTTATTTATTTGTGCTTATAGTGCTCTGATATTCTGTGCTATCCTGGCACCTTAGGGCAGTTATAATTTTGCTTTAACTGCCCTCTCTGGATTAGAGGGCCCGGTTTTAAGTATCTAAAAATAAATAGCCAAGCATTTACTTTTATAAATGTAACTATTTACATTCACGTTCCACTTTCGCTGTCACTTCCCATGATTAAATACCTTGTCAACCTTTCCCAGGGAAATGGACACAAAGGTGCCCTTGAAAGATTTCAATCACATTTGTGCTTGGGGACCTAAAAGCCAGTCTCCCCCCGCCCCGCCCTGCCTGAAAGTCCTAAAAGCGGCCATCTAGGACTCACTAGCCATAATACCTCAGTGATGAATAATATGCATGTTTGAAAATGGTCCCAAACAGTTGATAATTGAAGCTATTGGTGGCATGTGTAGCTTCCAATGATAAACTTATCCACCGCCAGCAACACAAATAACTTGCACCTGTAGAGACTTTATTTCCTAAAGGTAACGCAACTGTTTGGGAAAGCTCACGCTGGCAAAACAGCTGCTTGCCATTCTGGAGGGGAAGCAAGGTAGCATCCTTCAACAAATGCCAAAGCTGGTGTTTTATCAGCTTCATCTCATTAACTGGAAACAAGGCTTAAATGCTTTGTTTATAAATTATGATTATTCCTGATTGCGGCAGTTACTGATAGTGCTACTCATTTGCAATGCAACTCTTTGAATTTGTTTAATTACAATTTGAAACAAGGCAGAGAAGATTAATTAACCCACCTGGCTGGCTGGCACATAGTCCTGGCTCGGCTCTGTCATGCTCATATACATGTTCTCACCGTCAAACTGCGAATGAAATAATAGTAAACATTGAGCAATCTTGACTGTGTGTGTGTTTGTGTGTGTGTTTCTTTCTCCGCCCCCCCACCCCAACCTCCCCATCACACTGGAAAACAGTAGCCACTAAAAAAAAAAAAATAGCATGGCTGAGAATATGAAAAATCTGTCATAGTAAGTGGGCCACATCTTTCCTTTGATGTTTCTGTTGTCATCTTTCCTGACCCTGTGTGTCAGTGATTTGGAGTAATTAGTGCTCTAGTAATTACAGCAAGCAAGCAAGAAATGAATGGTTCCCTTTCATCTGCAATCTGTTTTAAAACAAAATGGCTCATTTTGCACGCCGTGTATACATACTGCAGTTGGGCTGTAATGAAGTATTAAATGAATGGCGTGCTTTCCGAAGAAAAAAAATAATGGAAAATACAAGGAGGCACAGTTCCGTGCATTCTGAGTTTAGCTCTCAGGAAAGAAAAACTGCAGAGTTTCATAATGGACTAAAACTGGCTTCACTCTAACAGCCTTTTGATTAGAAAAGCATTTTAAATTTATAGTAGCATTCAAAGAAAGCATGTGCCACCATAACCGTGGCTAGGAATGGAGTCTAAGAATAACAAAGAAAACCAATAATAACATACAGGTACCATGATCAAATTTCCTTTCCTGAAATTTTTCAAATACATAGAACGAATATAAACAGACCAATGCATACAAATTGACCCATATATTTGCAAGTTAGGAAGAAGAGAGGAGGAGGAGGGTATTCACCGGGCAGCCCCGGTGCAAAACTGCCACACAAGCCATAGCCTTTACAGCAGCACAGGGCCCTTGGTGACGCTGGGTTTGAATCACCTCCATTCAATATGCCTCTATCTTGAGTCACTTAGTAAATGGGGCAAGTATTCCAGTCACTTGGTAAATGGGGCAATTATTCCTCTTCAGTTAAAGTATGATTTTTCCTAAGGTAACCATCAAATGGGCTAATCAGCTTCAATCCTGAGTGTAGATACATGCTCAGTAATAGGCTTCTCAGACAGAGGAACTTGCAAATGTGAGGATCCATGTTTCAAAACGAAATGATCATTGATAGAAATACAAGTTAATGGTAACATGGAACGTTTTACATACCACCAAACTGATACAGGAAAACAGAAAGCCATGAGTCAGAGGCATGCTACTCTATCACCTATGGGTTACTAGCCCTCTAAGGATGCTATAGAAGCCCCCACAGATGTATCAGAGCCTGTACTATACTCAGCAATAGAGAATCATGAAGGTAAAAAGCCCCCCCCCCCCCAATGACACGGGAACACTCATCAGGTTCACCTCAAATACTGAAAGGATTTCTTCATGTGCCACCATATAAACACATCTCGTATCGTGCACACCACCTCTCTCGGAGGTCACAGGATCCTTTATCGAATGACATGGTTGTTTGTGCAATCCAGAGTTAGCACAAGCAAAGAGAAGAGCTACGCCACTCTGCTGCTCTGCCAACAGGTTTGGAGTCTTGAGACCTAGTGACTTACCAAAGGATGACGCTCCATTGGTCAGGTGAGTTCCCCTAACACCAATCATCCAACACATCCAACAACTCAAATCCTGACAAAGAGCTCGGTGGGGAATTCTCCAGCGTGGCCTGCTGTGGGTACTCTGGTTTGTTTGCAAATGTTTTCAATGTTAAGATGCCAAAGAACCACTTAAAATGTGGACAGTTTTTTGACTCTGACAAACTAAACGGAACAGAAGTAGTGAAGTGAATCAGACGCTCGGCGGCCCATGCATATTCGAGAATGTGTTACTTTCTATCTCATCTTCTCAAACTCATTTTCTAAATCTGGCAGCAGCTTCCAGCCAGCTAAAGCTTTGAAGTTTTGGTTTTAGTCTATCCAAAGTGTGGGCTAATTGAATGTGTTCATGTTACTGTTCTGGATGATGTTCCCTCCAAATGTACCAAAGTGAAGCACTTTTGAGCCAAGGCTGAAATAGCATTTCACAATAAAATGTATGCAGTTATAAACATTGTCAGTTTTTTAGTATCTACCATGCCCCTTCTACCTACTCACATTTCTGTTGCTATGCATTAACTAATTTAATTTTCTGACTACCAAGAGTTAAGTTTTATTAGTAGTACTTGAATATTGTAAAGGAGCATAGAAAAGGGCAGAGCAGTTAGACTAGATGCTGAACTACAGGGCTTCTGTGCGGCATGTCTGGGATTAAGTCGAGGCTGACTGGCACATGCACTCACCCACCAGAGCACGTCAACATATTCGGAGTCAGAACGGTGAGCTAGCTACCAGTTCTGAAGACGGCACTACCGCAGACTTGTGGCACTTCAGGCTGTGTATCCCTAATCTGGAACCTGGAAGGCCAAATTGCTTTTAAATACTAGAGGTTTTTAGTGCCACCATGCATTTTTCTACAGTCAAAATAATGCAGGCACACTAAAAACAGTATATGAAGTTGCCTTCTGATTATGAATATATAGGTAAATAAAATATGTCTTGTATACATTTAGGTTATCTCTCTCTTTTACATAGACACTCAGGCACACAGAAACACAGACGCGCACATACACACATACACACACACACACACACACACACACACACACACACACTCCAAAATTTGAAATAGGAAATTCGGAACACATGTCATCTCACGATTTCAGATAAGGGCTATTTAACCCGTATCTCTACAGTTTTGAGACACTGCCCAGAATTTCCATGGTCTAACTAGGTGCTTTTTTTTAATGCCCCAGAAGACTGTTTGGTGTTAAGCTTGTCGGAATGTCATTGCATCCTCAAAAGACTATGGAGGTTTTAGTGGTTAATTGTATTAGTTAACCTGGGTGTTGGGGTGCTCAGGGATCTGGTAAAATGTTTTTCTGGGTGTGTCTCTGAGAGTACTTTTGGATAATGACAACATTTGAATAGGCACACTGAGCAAAGCACACCACTCCCAATACGCATGGGCTATATCCAACCTCCTGAAGGCCTGACTTCTCCAGTCTGGTGCTAAAATGTCACACCAGTGTTTTCTTACCTTCATAGTCATCAGAAACACTGGCTTTTCTAAAGTCTCAACCTGTCGATAGCTCTCTCCAGACTCTGGCTTGCTAATTGTAGATTTTGCAGTTGCTCAGCCTCTGTAACTCTATGGGTCAATTCCTTATAGCCTGCCCCACTTACTTACATACACACACACACACACACAAAATCATCTATCTATATCTGTCATCTATCTATCTGTCTATCATCTATCTATCCATCTATCATCTATCGTCAATCTCTATGTCTATCTATGTCTGTCTGTCTGTCTATATAGATAATATCTTTTAACGGTTTTATTTCTCCAGAGAACAGTTAACACAGGTGGCTCTTTACTTACTACCACACTATCCAGAACTCATTAAGATCATATGTTTGTTGGGCACCCTGGTACACATCTATTGTCCCAACACTCAGGAAACAGGAGCAACAAGATCTCTAGTTTGAGGTTTAAGACCAGCCTGGCCTATACAGAAAGACCTTGTATTTTGGGTGGAGTGGTGAAGAAGAGGTAGAGTGGGGAAGCAAAGGAGTGAAGAGCACATGCAGTATTTCTGGAGAGCGTAGCACACAGAAACACTCAATTCTTAGGGGCACTTTACTTGCTTTCTGGAGATCAGGGCCTAGTTTGCTAGAAGAGTTTTGCCGTTTTGCTCAGACAGGCCCTGAGTCACTTTCCCACCATGCTACTTACCTCCTGTGCCTTCCCATTACCCATGAAGTTACTCCCCTTCCCTTCTACATCTGGAAGCATTTCCTAGGGTCCACTACTTCCATAAGTCAGCGCCAGCCATGCTCAGCCTATGGGCTCCCCTGAATAGGTCTGGGTTTCTGGGCAGGTGTCATGGTTAGGGATGAGCTATACTAGATAGTGGGTGACCTGAACACACTCTTGTTACTCTTTGGGCCCCCATAACTTAGGATCAGCATTACATCAAAGATATTTATTATCTAATTAACAAAATTCAAATCATACTTGTTTCACTAAACAAATTATCTTCCCAAAGAAAGTGACAATAACTTTAGGAGAGGAGGAGGAGTCAGTTTTCAGACAAGGTTTTGATGGAGTTTTGCTTGTTTGTTCTCTGAGTGGAGTCTAGGGCTTAGACATGACATGGATACTCTACCACTGAGCTACATCTGCAGCCCTCATGAGTGCTTTGAGGGTGATGCATTCAAAGTTTGCAGTGGATTAAAACTGGCTGAAGGACTGGGGAGATAACTCGGTCAGTTCAGTGCTTTCCATGCAAGCATGAGAACCCGAGTTGAGTCAACAATGCCCACACAAATGCCTGGTGTGGTGGCATGAACTTCAAGTCCATGCCACCTGCGGAGGTGGAAACAGGCCTGTCTAGCCTACCTGGTAAACCCCAACTCTCAGAGAAATACTAGGTCTAAACGGTAAAGTGGATGACATCTGAAGAAGGACACGTGAAGATGACCTCTGGCCTCCACAGGCACAAATGTGTATACATGTGCATGTGCACACACATATGTATCTACCCATATGAAAATAGGCATGTGTATGTGTGTGTGCACATACACATAACAACTGATTGATTTATAATCAGAACCCTTAAGAGGAAAAGAAGAAAAAGTACAGAAATGGCAAGGACGCCATCATTCAAGTGCTGTCTCCAGTTCCTCAATATTCTGATTTGTAAGACTGTATTTAATATAAGAAACAAAGGTTGGCTGGGAGCCAAGAGCCCGACCCTGTATAAGAGGCTCCCTCCATATGAGTTGTAAAACAAAATCTGTACATGTCCAAAGAGGCCTCCTCCATCTCCTTGTGGTTGAAGGCTTGCAATTGAACCCTGGCTGAAAGGGGAGAGGGCAAGGGTATCCTGACCCCGATCTTCCCCCATTAGGCTGATTTTTCATAGCTCACCGCACCCTGTCCTGGAGCTTCTGCCAGGGGCTCAGCAGGCTTCCCACTACTCCAACTATCTTAAAAGGCATCCCATGTTGTGGGCTTAAGGCCAGTTGTCATTTGAAGTAGAATTATAGCTCAGAGAGTCCTAGAATTTTGGGTTTGGAAAGCTCCCTGAAGACATTTATCTGAATTTCTCACATCACGATGGAAGGAATAGATGCTTTGTTAGTCACATGGACCATCTGGGAATAGAACCAAGGTCTGGATTCTGAACAGAAAAGCTTTCCACTATAATATACTGCTTTATTTTCTATTACCCATAAAAGGTGGGAATTGGGCTGTCCCACTACAGATGTTCCACAGCGTGCAATGGAGTTATGCCCTGATAAAATCATTGTCAAGTGAGTGAAAAAATACATGGACTACACCTAACCTACTAAACATACCAGCTTAGCAACAGAACACTCTGCAAAGTGTTGATTGCTTCTGCCTGTGATTGCATGGCTGACTCGGAGCTGTAAATTGCTGTCGCTGCCCAGCATTACCGCAAGAACTGAACTGCATGTTGCAAGCCCAAGAAAACTACAACATTCAAAATTAGGACTAAGGGGCTGGGGATGCTGTTTAGTAACAGAGAACTTGCTTAGCATACATAAAACCCTGATTTTTAGCCCTGGCACCATTAGCTAAACAAATACTATGATTGTGGTGTCTACTGAGTTCACATCGCTTCTTCATTCTCATAAAGCAAAGAAAGAAGTGTTGAGTTGAGCTGTTGTTAGTCAGGGGCTGTCTTACACGTAATGTGGATTTGCGGATTTGCAGATCTGGAGGCATAGCGGGGAAATTATTATACTCTAATGACCTCAATTCCCTCTACATGGATCACATATTAGATAACCATTATTAGATTATTAGTAATTACCGCAATAAAGTTGTTTCATTAAACATAACTAACTGTATTTACCCATGCCATATGTATATCACAGTCAGAATTCTTGGAAATCAACTGGATCTAGGCATTAAAACTTTTCACAATGTATATGACCAAACTAGAGCTTTTAATTTCCATGCTTTCTCAATTTAAAACCAGCAGCAAAGTTTGAAAGAATAAACAGACTGACTTTTTAAAATCTAAATGTAAATGGCACCAACTCAAGATTAGCTTTTCTGACCAAGCGCTTTTATATTCTTTATCGTCCTTTCATTTCAAAGCACCAGGGGATGCAATCACATAAAAAGTCATTTATAATCTTCTACAACAGTTTTGGGAAATTGTCTTTAGAGGATATTAACCAAGCCTATAATCCCAAAGAGCCTTTCAAACTCGGTAGTCATTATTTTGTCTGTTTAAAAACAGCAAGCAGGATCTAGACCTGTGTGAAGTTAGTCAGTGATGAGCACCAGTGGACATGGAAGGCAGGCTCTCCAAACAGGAACACGGGAGGGCTGAGCGAGAACATGAAATGCACACGGGTCACGGGCCTGGAACGTGGCATCTTTTCTTATGGCAACTAAAAAAGATAATGACAATATACTGCTGCTAAAGGATGGGGGGAAAGAGGGAGGAAGGGACACACACACACACATACACACACACACACGCACGCACACACACGGGGGGGGGATCCCCAAAAGAATTCATGCGAAGATACAGCACTGTGTCTATGAGGGAAAATCCACACATTTCTAGATTATGTTTTCTGTAGTTTATGCTACTGACAGGGATTAAAATGATATTTCTTATGAAACCCATTATATTAATCATAAGAAAGTGCAATAATTTTCAAAATAAAATTGCCATTTCTGTATTATTTGGTCCAACATTAAAAGCTGCATTTCTTTCTTCATTTATTGTAATGAAAGAAATAACTTTGGGCAGCAAGTTCAAGCCTATGGCTGTTTTGTCTGGAAGCAAGTAGAGCTGGGGATTCCCTTGAGCTATGACATGGCAGGAGAGCAGGTACAAGAGCTGAACTGGAAAGGGGATCACTGCCACCTCCGACTCCTGTGACTTGAACTAGAGTGGTGAAGAGTACGCTGCATAGCTGAATGGCATGGCATTGAGCAGGGAAGAAAGAATACTCCATCACCGCTTATAACCTGGCTTCTGCTCTGAAGGCACACATGGACCGCCTTGCATTTCTGTCTGAGCAGAACATTTACTTAGGGATGCATGGATAATGCCGAAACCTGAGATTGTTATTATCAGGCATTTCTCTCGAACATGTCTTTCAGTACATCATGCCAGTGGTGTGACTCTTACAGAGAGGCCTCTAAATTTCAGAGCATGGTTATCACGCGATGACTTTGACTCTGAGTCAGGGCCAGAGGAATCCTGACCCTGCCTCAGCATCCACAGGCCTGGATGCAGAGTTATTACAAAAGGGAGGAACAGAACCCTGGTGTTTCCTGTGGTCTTCCTGGACCTCACACCCCACACCTAGTGAGCCATGGATGCTTGGGAGTATATGTTGTGTGATTTGTTCCCTTTTCTTCCTCCCAGACTTCCTTCCATTCCATCAGCTGGGATGCCCAGGGCCTTCATTGCCAGTGTTAACCCGAGAGCTTGCATTCACCCCAGGGTGGGCTAAAGCAACTTCGAATGGTACTAGTGGCTAAGTGACAGGTCTGCAGGGCTAATGTCACCCAGTGTTTATTATGTTGCCATGGTATTATGGGTAAGAGTCATTAGTTCTCCCTTACATTCCTATGCAAAGACAGAAACCAGCTTGGAAGTCCATAGGTAGAACAGACAAAATTACCTGCATCATGGACAGCATTCCCTCACTTAAAAGCAAAAGTTCAAGTTTCTAGAAGAAGCATCATCTATCCCAAACCTTCGAAACCAAGTGATCCATTTTCATTATTCATTGTGTCAGAAAGGAAAGAATGTGTGGATGAAAGCTTTCACTACCTAGCTGTTCTGCCGAGTTTAATGAAAACTCATTCAGTTCAATCATAATACTCATGATACGCTTACACATCCTTATAAAGTATGCACCTAAAAACTGCCCGTGTCAGCTAATAAGGAGCAAATGTTTCCAACACTATGCAGGGACCTTGTCTCATAAGGAAATACCTACGTAATTCTGAAATTCTATAAAGCTTGAAGCCATAAAACTGAGCTGCTCCAAGTGAGCACAGAGCCAAACCCTTGCTTCAGAACGTTCCCTGGCTTCCTCTTGTGTTAGGCCGGTTCTTTCTGAATCTATGAAAGGAACATTTGAAAAGCTCATCAAACTTGCTGACAGCGCTTAACTAAGCTAACTTACTTCCGCATCCTATCAGTTATCACCAAGTTTACCCCAGAACCTAAGTACTACTTCAGTGCGGAACGAGAAGCGTGAAGGCAATCAGCACGGGGCGCTGGCTCCTGCCTGGTCAGCCTCCCTCTTACGCAAAGGACAGTTCCATCATCTGACGAATAGAGATCGAGTAATTTGGAGATGAAAAGTGACTCTAAAGAGCATCTATGGGGGCTCAGGGTTATGAGCCCGAGAGTTTCATCTCTCTATAGGAAGGACTCGGACAAACAGCATTTGCATTGAGTTGACAATTACATTACAGGAATGGACTCAAATATTTCCACCTACCAGCAGCCTGGGTGTGGGACTGCATGTTGGTGCAGCCAGGGAGAGTCTGGCCAATGAGAAATGCAGGTGGCTCCACCGTGACACATTTTGGCCACTTTTTCTTTTTAGAGGCCAATTTTGATTTTGCTTTAGAGTCTGGAGTTCCTCTATTCTAAGTGAAAATATGATGATCTTTTAAGGATTACAGGAGAACACCCCCCCCCCCAAGTCACTGGCTTTGAGGATGGCTCTGTTCACCTCTAAAGGACCACATATGTCTCTTTGGGAGATAGTAAGGCATGGAAAGGGGTGAAATTGTGTGGTTTTCTTTAACATCTTCAAATATCATGTGGTTCGATACATTGCTGCCATTTCTTTGGATGATCTCATGGCCTTGTGATCTAATGGGACTTACTTTGATAATCTATCCACAATTGAATGGAGATAGAATTAGTTTGTGTGTGTGTGTGTGTGTGTGTGTGTGTGCGCTTCTGCTTAAGTTTTATATATCAGGTGTCCTTTCCCCAGAGAATGCCCCCTACAAGTGTTCTGAATTAAGGTCTGAAGGTCCCCTATGGTCCCCTCCTTGCAAAAGATCTAACTATTCCACAGAGTCATTCATTCATCCTCCCGCTCTCATTTCACATATTTGGGACCATGTCCCAAATATTTTAGCCTCCCCTTTGCAGAACCTGATACTTTGTCAGGGACACACTGTCCCAGATGTTGGAACTCCTGTGTGAGGCAGTGTGTTCTTTCACCCAAAGCCTTGTTCACTCTATAGTGAGGGGCAGTTGGCTGCCTGAGTCTTTCTTCTGGAATGGCAACTTTTATGGAAAAATTGAGACTGGAAGATAATCCTATTTGATGCTAATACTCAAACCTAAGATGACCATGGCAACACATCAAAATTAAGCGATAATCCATGTACCTCTAGATAACACCGTGATAATGACCCACTGTTTCTCCATCAGATGCTCACTTAGCACACACTTATGTGTGCAGGGCACACAGACACACACATGCACACACACAAACCCATAGTACAGGCAGTTTTCATATCATTTTACCGATAAGCAGAATGGGTGTTAATCAAATTGTATTCAATGTTTCAGACTCATTCTGTGTGTACTTTCTCTTCAGTTTTCTCTAGCAAATCTGGACTCTGTTTGCTTCCTGATTTGCTCTTGTCCAGCCAGCTGGGCTCCTACCCCTTCCCAAGAGCTTCTCTGCTCAGAGTTCCTCTCTCCTCAGCTTCTTATTCTTTCTGTCCTTATTTCTATCAATGTGATCATCACTGAATTTATCAACTGATTTGGGACATATCGCAGTGTGAGCGGTGATACTGAGCATGAACATGGATTCTCTTAACCAGGGAGAGGTTTCCTACCAAATGCAAACCTAGATGTCATTGATAGTGTCCCTTCTCTGCCCCTGCATAAGCTCTCTATAGCATCCTGTCTTACGTCAATCTGCATCTCACTGTACTGTCCCTGGTTTCACGCTTATATTTGACTATGGGCACCATACGCTCAGAAACTTTCTGACCTAGGCCTACCACAGTTTTACTTACCCAGGGCCATTATAGGAATTAATAAATAAAACTCGAGTGCAATATTATAGCAACTATAGCATTGGGGGCATCCGAGGTCTCTGAGATCCTCCAATAATGTTTATTTGCTGTGCATCAATTTCCAAACAGTATCTGTGCATGGTGACTGACCCTCTGGGGCCATGGAGCAGAGGTGCCCAGATCGCATATCAGTTTTCTAATTTTTATGAGATGAACTTTCTCCATCCACTCTATGGTTGGAATATATTGGAAGGAAGCTCATCTTTCAGAAGCTTAGACAACAGTTACAGTCTTTGTGGTGTAGAGTTGACCAGGTTTCAAGTTTCTTCATCCTGGTATTAGCCAGAGATCAGATTATGACCAAGATGCTCCAGGTCAAACTGCTGTGTGATTTCACACTCAACATGAAGCTGCAAGCCAACACTTCACTAAAGCTCATGACAAGTTGACAGGACCGGTAGACCAACCATGCTTCCTTCTTTCCCTTTCCCACGTGATTCAAGGGTAATTTCAGGATCTTGTCCATGTGTAGGCATGGCATAAGAGGACAGACAAATCAAAGAGACGTCATCTTGGAGATGACTAAAATCAAAGACCCAGATGGGAACCTGGGCCTGGTGGTTCCTCTCAGATTGGGTTTGGAATGGAGAGCGAAAATTCTAATTTCCTTCTGCGATTTTGTCAGATTCAAATGAGATGTGCAAATGTATTTACGAATTGTGAAGTTATAAACCCACACAAGCTGGGTTCTGTTGTGGTAACCATGGGACTTCCCCACAGGCCAGCTTGTTTAACGGTTTCCATTAGTGACTGGAAACATTAATAAGAGGAAAGCAGTAGAAACAATCAACTCAGTGTGCCTAAATTTGTCTGTCATATATCTTTAAGATAGAAAATTATATGTAGACCTAAGTTTATTGCCATAAATACAAGTTCAGTCCAACATTACATGATAGTGGGAAAGTAAGGGAAGAAAAAAATAAATTAATAATTAAGTCCTGAGATCAATAACAAACCAGAGATCATCCCAGGTATGCATGTGTAGGTAAGGATGTGTGCTAAACATGTTATTCAAACTCGTACATACTAACCTCCTGCGTGCACAAAATATTATAAGTTTTTATAAGTTATAAGTTTATATACATAAATATATATATAACATATATATAACTCTCTTATAAGTTTTTAATCAGCTAATATTTACATTATTTCTAACTATGCTTGTGGGAAGCTTTTGAGGTGCACTGCTAAAAAAAAACTGCACACAAAACTGAAAAAGTCTGGAAGGGCAAAGCCCTGTGCAACTCTTCTCTTGTAAACAGAAAATATTACTCTTCCATAGCAAAATACATCATGTCTCAGCCACAGAGCTAAGTTATCCATTTGAACTAATTTATTTTCTTTGAAAACTAAGACACCAAGTAGTTTGTCCCAAAAGTACAGGAGTATGTGCCTCAGCGCAGTTGTATAATATGGGGGCATAGATTTTTGTGCATTTTCTTTTTTATAGCTTAGTAGTTTGCAGCATGAAATAACCCACAAGCTAACAGTACCTATATTCCATTGACCTAGATGACCATTTGCTGTTCCAGGTGAACAGGTACATGATCTAGCTAGACTCCAAGGCATTTCAGTGATCAACGGCCACTCTTCAATGGCCACTCTTCTTTTGCTACAATAGAAGAAATGACATCGCATCTAACCGTCTCTGTTCTATTATTCACCCCTGCAAGAAGAGATGTGTTATTAATATCTCCTGCACATTTCATACTTGCTGTGAAAGATTTTGACATAATATATTTTTATAGTCATTAAGTAAATTAATATTAATGTTAGATTAAGTGGTTTCCAGAATTTTTGCTAGAAATGCCTTCTGAGCAGCTCTGGGCAGCATGCACATATTTTAAATATGTCTAATGAGACTTGTCTCCAAGAAATCCTTCTATGTTACTTGAGACATTAAACCTGAACAAATACATTAAACACCCGAAGTAAGAACAGGATGGAAGTTAAACACGAGAGCAGATTAAATGATCAAAATGAATTTTTATTCTCAAAAGCAGAACAACGTTGCCTTTCTTCAGAGCTCATACACGTTTCCACCAAACGTCACCGGATTGTGTCTAATCCTCATTTCACATAATCTAAGAGCAAAGCTCTCCGGACACAGGGCAGAAAATAGGCTCACAGTGGTTATTTAAAGTCTGTATTTTATAATATGGCTGCATTCCATTTTCAGGCAATGTGTGAAGGTCCATCTGCATTCATGCTTCCAGAAGCTAACATGTTTCTCAAAACACATACTTTGCAACCTTGAAGCGCTCTGTAAACTGTGATTTTTAAACACTGCATTTCACATTGTTAGACTGTTGATGGGAAAGAGTTTATGGATATATGCTTGCAGAAGTGCCCCTGAGGCTCCAGGCCTTTGCTATTTTCTCAGTAACTTCTCTATATTTTCTCCATTAGCAGCCACTGAATATGGTGTTCAGTCAAATGGTTTTGAGGATTAGACTTACTAAATATATGATGTAAAAGATACCACTATTTAAAGAGTAATTAGTAGTTTCTTCCCTTTTTAATTTAAAATTTTGTTTTGATTATTTTTTTAGTTGCTTATCCATAGATTTATCTATTCTTATTAAAAATATTATGATGGACATACAATGCAACTCACACCTTCCATGGAAGTGGTTCTTAAAAGGGATAATTTTACTCCTCTCTGGGGTGGGCATTTGACACTTGGTAATATCTAGAGGCGTTTTCGATTGCTGAATGGTGGGTATTTTTACGATTAGGGGACTGAGGTTTCGGGTTCTTTATATTCTTCAGTGCACAAGACAGACTGCCAAGAATGGTCTAGCCTCATGCAGGCAGTGTTGCTGCTGCTGTGAAAGCAAGGTCTATGTTGAGCAGCTTGTGGGTTGTGTCATCTTCATGACCAACCTACAAGAAAGACGGAATGAATTGTGAAATGTCTCATGTGAAGGAACAAGCGTGGCCGCTTACATTCTACATCAGACAATATGTCATTTTGAAAAGTCACACAGACACGGTCTTAACAATATGGTGTCACCACAGAACTCTCCACCTGGCCTGCAGCTGTTGCAGGTCGTTGGGGGATGGTGCCCAAAAGAATGCTAGAGCCTTGAGGGACTTAGATATATAGCCTATCATTTCAAGATGGACAGACACTGTGCTGCGTACACATTGCAGTTAGAGATCCTCTGAGTAAATAGAGAATAAGAAAACAAGTTCTTCAAATGATACACAAAGCGGTCACTTGCCATGGTTAAAACCTAAGAGCTCTCGGAAAAACTAGTAATTTGTCCATTGGCAGTCTATTTATAATCTTTCCTGTACAAATCTAATCATTCGTTTGCAAGATGCTGCATCTTCATTAAAGTCATTATTATTCCAAGTAGATGGTTGTACTAATTTTCTAAACGGAACTGGAATTTCACTGCTGTGTTTCCAGCATCTCTTACAAGTGAATATTCCCACAAAATATAATCTGTTTCAAATGAGTAATTGTGCCGTATGTGGGAAGACAGGCAATATCACTAATCCTGGTATACAAGCACACCAAGACCACAGTGAGACAGGACTTCTCTTTAGTTAGCATAGCTACTACCAAAATGAAAAAAAAGTTACAAGTGCTAAGATATGGAGGGAAAAATATATTCATTTTATATGTAATAAAAAGAAAACACAACATTTGTCAGAATGGATATTAGTTCAACCCTTATAGAAAAAAATGTGCAGGTTGCTTAAAATACCAAACTAGAACTAGTTTGTGCCCTAGAAATCCCATTCCTGGGCATAGGGAGAAAGAAAATGAAGCCCCGAAGAGACAGTTGCACTGCCTGCTTATTGCAACAGATCCATAATAGACAAACTGCCCACCAGCTGAGGACTGAATGAAAAAAATGTGGCCCACTATGGAATACTACCTAGTCACAAAAAGGATAAAACCCCATCATGTGTGACAACATGGATGGACTGGAGATAAATAACACACAAAAGATAAGTATCTCTTGATCTCACTCACATGCAAAGTCGAAGAAAATTGGTTTTGAGAGTGGCATAATGAGTATCAAAGTCTGGCGAGAGTCCAGAGGAGTGGACGAGACAGATCCATGAATGGGCCAGAAGCTATCATTGGGAGAAAGGAGCTTCTGACATGCAGACCTATAGTACTGTGACTTAGAACGATAGCATTTGCATGTTTTTAATAAGCTACAAAAGGACCTTTAAATATTTTCACTATGGAAAAATGATAAATGCTTTAGAAAATGGCTGTGTTTACCCAGATATGACATAATGTTTGGGCATATAGAAACATCATATGGCAGCCCATAAGTTTATCAGTTAAAAATTGAAAATGGGCAACGCCTTACAGCAAACAAAGCCAGTTAAATTCAAGCCATACTATCCAGGAATTTTCAGATGGTCTTATTATATATAAGGCAAACATTTATGCTGTGCATATATAAATATATGTAAATTTTGCATGTAATAAACAGTACTGAGGGTGGAGATTCCATTTTAAAGAAAAAAAATCCTCTTCTTGTTTTCTAAGGAAGTAGAATCCATAATCAAGGTGTCTCCTAGGAGAGCAGGTTTGGGACATATTCTACAGACTTTAGGCAGTACATTTGTCTCTGCAGCTGTAATTAAACTGGTTGGAGACATTACGGTTGTGGACTTGTTCAGTTCACGTGCTGCGTGGGCAGAGGAGAACCTCAGCAGTACGTGGCCATGGCTGCTGAGGGAGCCTTTAGATTGCCTCCATCAAATCGATGAAGTGAGGGCAGCCAGAAGTGAGGATGGGGGCCCATGGTCACACTGGTCTGAGCAAAGGACAAGGTCAGCCAGGTAGGAGTGTTCAGATGACACCAAGAATTCTGGGAAGGGTTGAGCCAAGTTCTCTTAACTATCTTGTCAGGCACTCTCTAGGCTTCTGGGGCAATCTTTCAAACGGGTTAGACAGTTTTCCTTAAAAAGACTATGAACTTGCTGGCCAAGTACGCTGGTGATCTCAGAAGACATAAGCAACTTCATGTCCATAAGAGTTTGAACATTCTTAAGCAAAATTCCTTATGTATATTTAATTTTTAAAATAGCTTTAAAAACTTATCAATTATTTGTTTATGGCGTCAGTGCACTACATACAGCAAGGACTAAGGATTCACATGCCTTGCTATACGTCTGCACCCATCCCATTCCCGTGAACGGCACCTTCCCCAGGAGCAGCCTGCTGACCTGCTGCCACGCTACTGAGCAATGGAGAACAACACGTGTTTGCCCTCGTGATGTCATATAGGAAAAAGCTCTGACTGGGATTGTCAGCGTAAATGTGTTTTTTCTACACATCTTATGTTAAGAGAATTCTTCGCAGCCGCTCCTTCCAGCTCTGCTTCCAGCAGGGACAGGAGCTGCAAAGGGGGCAGGAGGCCTCACTCTCTGCATCTGTGCCATGGCTCCTGCTGGCACTGGGCACCCACGGACACTTTCATAAATCCCTAGGAGGGAAAGGCTATAGGAATGACATGCCCTTTAATGCTCGGCTCATCTGACACGATACCTTTCTAAACACATATAACGAAATATGGGATTTCACAATGATTAAGAGGTCAGGGCATGGATCCACAGAGGCAATGCTATAGTGGTCACTTCTTGGGCTGGTCATGCTTGCACTGAATTCTCAGGAATATTTCCAATTGTCCCCCACAGTCATTCTAGGTCTCAAATGTTCACAAACGACTACATAGTTTGGATAAAAATTTCATTTGTGGATCCAGAACAAAGCAGGGTAGAAAACTGGCTATTGTCCTATGAACCTGATGTATGTGGACAACAGACTTAATACTTTAAATCTCCAGACAATACTTTCTGCTAACCAGATAACTGTCAAGACTCCGATTTCATTCTGTTTCTACAGAAAATTCTTTAAAATTTTCAGTGTCTCCGCTGTGCACTGTGCAAAACCCTTAGCATTTTAGCATTGGTGTCATGTCTCCAGTTGTGTACTGACAGGCTAAAGTGAAGCATGGAAAGAGGAGACACAATCACAGGGACCTTCTCTTGGCTCTCAAACAGCTGGCAGGAACTGGAAAGAACACTGCCAAGCATGGGGACCTAGATCAGCAGCCTCGAAGCAGGATGGCCACTCTTGGTCTGCCTTTTACAATTTGTTCAATGGTCAGTTTTTCCACAGTGAGGAAACCACACTTCTGACGTGTGGGTCAGAATATAAGGAGCAAATGAGTCAGCATATATCCCCACTTTAAATGGAGCTTACTTCAAAGTACTCTCCCAAATGCAGCCATCCTCCATATATTAAACATATTAAGAAGATTAACCAAAGCTGGTCTGGGGAGATGGTCCAGCGGGGAAAGTTCCTCTCACACAGGCATGAGGACCTGAGTTCGGATCCCCAGAACTGACCCAAAGCCTGATGCGGTCACGCCTATGTGCGATGCTAGTGTTGCTATGGAGAGATGTGTGGGGGAAAGGAGAATTCCAGGAGCTCATGGGCCAGAGAGCCTGGCACATGTCGCACAAACAAGAGACCCCTTTAAAACAAGGTAGAAGGCTAGGATTAATTATCAATCCCGTCCTGCCCTCCACATGTGCACTGGGGCACACACATGCTACATTCATACATACACACACACACACACACACACACACACACACACACACACACTTGAAAAACAACACTGACCAAAGCTATAAAGAAAAATTTGAGATAATGAAACTATTTTGAAATTGAATTTTTAGATGGGTGCATTACCATAGCTTTAATACAAAACTATTTAAGTATTTACTTATCAGGGAGGAGGGGGATTTCATGGTAAATAAAGCTATTATTTTAAAAGAAAAAGACTATTCAAGCCAATGCCCTGGGTTCCTGGGGAATAAAGTCTGTAAGGTCTGCAAAGGAAATATGAAAGTCAATGGCACTGGAGTGTCTTCCCTGCCGTATCTGTAGAGCATCTCACCTCTGTACTGGTCCATAGCCTGGCATCCTCCATCCAGTGAAGAGACAGAGATTACCTATGCAGCTCTGGCATGTGTGGCCTAAAAAGTCTAAGTACGAGGCTAGAATGTAGCTACATTTAGGATGTCTCCAGACAACAACTAAACCTTTTGTTTTCTCCCCTTTTATTCGTTAAAATCAAATACAATGAATGGGCCCACCACATGACCCAGCAATCGACATGCTGGGGACACACTTAAATTTAGGAAATGAAGTCAGCATCTTGGAGAGATGTCTTACTCTCATTCATTGTAGCACTGGTCACGGTAGCCAATAAATGGAATTAAGTGTCCATCAGCTGATGAGTGGATAAAGGAAACAGGGTACATATGGGAAATGAGGAAGCCATAAAAAGATCAAACCTTGACATTTATGAGAACACCGGGAGCTGGTGGACATGAGAGTGACTGAGGTAGGCCAGAAACAGGAAGACAAACACTGCATGACCTCATCTACAAGTCTGGACCTCAGAGATGAGAGCAAGAATGTCCTTATCATAGATGAAGGCAGGAGTGATGGGGAGGGACTGGTCAGCAGACAGTAAATCACAAGAAAGCAGAAATGAGTTTTGGTATTCTCTTACACAGCAGGGTTCCTAGAGACAGTGAAATGTGCTGTGGCCTTTTCTATGCGACAAGAAATGAGGCCAAGCGTTGTTACCATGTAGAACCAATGACTGAGGAAATATAAATGCAACCCAGTCTAAACATTACACAGTGTCTGTCGGTGTGGAGGCAACACTAGGCAGGGATTGTGTGCTACTTTTATGTCTCAGTAAAGAAAAATCAGGTACAAGCTGGAGATGTTGCTCAGTTGGGTGAGTGTTTACCTAATATGTATAAAGGCCGGGGTTCGGTTTCCAGGACCTACCACCACCAGCCATAGTGACAGGTGACCGTGATCCTAGCCTTCTGGAGGCAGAGGCAGGAATATCAGAAGCTTAAGGCCAGCCTGGAACACATGAAATTCTGTATTAGAAAAAACCAACAATGTCAGAAGGAAGGCAGGGAGGGAGGGAGGGAGGGAAGAAGAAAGAGAACTAAGCTCAACCCACAGTAGCCTGGCTACATGCTTTCCTCACTCTCGCTATCCACTGACTGATAGTTTCTCTTTACAACGGATCCAATGGTTTACTTCTTATTTTACCATCTTTCCACCAGCTCATTTTTCTATTCTCAGAACACACAGAGAAAAAAAAAAAAGGCCAAGATAATGAAATCTCTTTGCTCTAAGGTCTTCCAGCTGCTTATTTGGTCTGGCCCATCTGGCTTTGCCCACCTCCAAGCTTATTCTTATCCACCATGAGAGAGAAAAGCTTTGACAATGTATCTCTGCTAATACCTTCTCCATGTAGCCAATGCCCAAGTTCCTCCAAGGTGTGAGTTTCCAGGAAGCGCCGAAGACTGATTCTTGCCAGAAGAATGTTCCACTGCTCTTCTCAACGGTTCTTGTAGATCACCGTCTGCTTATCCTGTGTTATGTCTCAAAGCTGACACCTCTTCTTAATTAAAACACCTCTTCTTTCCGCATCTGCTCTCGATGGCCACGTTTCTCTCGCTGGTATTTACAAAAGTCGCTTCACATTGTATGGCTGCCCAGTGTTCACTTATGCCTGTGCATGGGCTTCCGAAAAGCAGACGTGGAGGTACAGACCGCGGGCCTTGTGAGAAGAGAAGGGCCTCTGTTGTCAAATTCCCTGCCTGGAATTGAACTCCCCATCTTCCTCCTTCTCTCCTTTGGGAGCCACACAGGAGTCTTCAATCTGCCCTTTCCACTGTATTTAATCTCACTTCTCCCTAGTCCTTGATCATTTGATCTGAGAGGTGAACTTTAGAGTTGGTCATTGCAAGGAAACTTCTGTAATCCTGGTGTTTTGATTTCCCACACAGTGTTTTATTAATTCTCTGAGCACTTCATACAATGTGTCTGATCATCGTCCTCCCTCTCCATTCTTCCTCTTAACTCTTCCCAGATACATTCCACCCCTAGCTTCCTGACCACGTTTTCGGTTTGTCTTTACAGTCAGGTCCAGTTTGTGCTGCCCATATAATCTTGGGTGCGGGGCTGGACGCTAGAGCATGGCCAATCTATCAGGGGCCACAACCTTAAAAACAAAACAAAACTGGTTTTCCTTCTTCTGGAAGCCATCGGCTGTCCATAGCTTGTTTGTTTTCAACATCCTTGGCAATTCTGCTTTTGTTTCCTGGGTTTGTTCTCCTTACTTTCTTACCCCAGCATCTTTCCTGTTCCTGATATCATACTCAATCTTTGCTTCAAAGACACCGTACAGAAGCAACCGAAAAGCTCGATTTATTAATTCCTCTTCGCAGTCATGTTTTCCGCTCTTGTCTTGGCTAGAATATCATTGCTCACTTTTTCCATTGATTTGCCACCGCATGTTCCACTCTGTCTATTCCAGATTTCCTCTGATCTTTGAAAGGCCTGTCTAGATGACCTCTCTGGAGAAGATACACTCTCTTAATGCCCTGAAAGCTGGCCACTCTGTTCCAAGTTTCAAAATTTGTTTGAACCCAAAGTCTTTTTGCTGCTCCCTAGTTTTAGCTTCAGGGGTGCATTCATCTCCCATTCTAATAATATTTCTCTTTCACCTTTCCTCGATTGGTGTGCAAATCAGTTGTTGCTTAACTTTCTTTACCTCCTCTGCACCCAAAAGTCTTGGAATCTTCTTTTTTTTTTCACACACAGACCATCAACTGATCACTGCATGCAACTATGGCCTCAATCATTTCTTCACTTCCCGGCATCACAGTATTGCCAAAAGATGCCGCTGAACACATTTCCCCACTACATTTATCTTCTGAGGGCTTGATTTGATGTCTTCATCCCTTACATTTGTTCCTCATTCTTTCTCTCACCAAGAACCCATAGTCAGCCTTCCTGCTAAGGTCTCTCTTGTTGGTTCTGCAATGCCACTATTGCTTGGCCTTACACAAAGCTTCCCCCAGATCAAGGATTGATCACACCAGCCTTCAGAAGAGAATCATTCTTAACTAAGATGACTTTCAGAGATATCTTTGGAGGGGTGATATCTTTGACACCTCCTATTTTTATTGTCACCCCTTCCAGAGTATCTTCAGCAAACAGACGTGATAAAATTCCAACCTGACTGTATATAGCTCAATTCTTCTTCCTTATATATTGGGTCTTGTTTGTATTTGGGGAATGGCACCTGTTCCTAAATCCCTTAAATATCTTGTGAACTGTTCTTTCTTCTTTGTATACTAATATGCAGCAGAGAGTTGTCAAATATCCCAACCCTTTATTCCCTTTTGTCTAGACTGTTGCCATCCTAGCAAATCATCATCTAATTTTCCATAGCCCTGCCTGTCCCCCATCCCTATCATCTCTGTTCTATTTCTTTCCTCTATCTGCAACTGTATCTGCATCTTCATCTATACCTCCATCTCCATCTTTATAAATACCTCTATGCTAGGCATTGAACCCCGGGCCTCAAACATGCTAAAACCACACACAGTACTATTGATCTGCATCCCTATAGCCATTGCCAGCTTCTCTTAATGCAATCGGTCAAACTTAATCATGAGAATAATCTTCTCAAATTTCAACCTCCCTCATGGTTCCCTGATCAGAAACATACAGCCTGGCTTCTCACTACCAAGAGAATAAAAATAAATTCTGGTTTCCAAAGTTTCTTGCCATTGATGCCCTGTTTTGTGATGCTGGTGCCGCTGCCACCCCAAGCTGCTCCACATGCCCTGTGACGTCACCACTGCTCTTGCCTTAACCTTGATTCATGTGGGTGCTCTAATTTGAATGTACCCATGTTTGACTATCATCCTTCTGTACCCTTTCCTGACCCTCAGATCACAGTGATAGTTGACTCTCTTCTAAAACCAGAAGACGTCATATTATGTATCCATATTTCTATGACATTGTCATAACTGTTTCCCTGCACATGTGTGTGTGTGTCTCACTCAAACTATGTGCTTGTAAGTCAGCCTGTGGGACTCAGGACTAACTCGGTGCCTGTGCACGTGCCATTATGCAAAGTGATGGTTCCTATACGTGACAGAAGGCAGAGCTCCCAGGGAGTCGAGTTGAACACAGATGGCTGGACCACTCCTCTGTGTCTGAGTCAGCAGGACAGAGATGGGGCCTGATAATTTCCATTCTTTGAAGGTTCACAGGCTGTATGTCTCCTGCTGTTCTAGGGGCCACACTTTTGAGAGACACTGGCAAAGAGTTCTGTGTCTGGGTTAAATGTAGTTTCTATCTCTTGGATGCATGGAATGTCAGATAAACGGGCATGCTTTCTCTATGCCAAGTTCCTTCAAAGAAAAAGTGAAACCACAATACTGCCAAATCCACAGTCATCAGAGGTGGCTGTTGAAATCAATCGCTGAAAGTTTGTAGAAAGCCACAAAATCAAATGTCAAATGAAGAAAAATAATTAAGCCATCCACTCTGGAATGTCAAATCTGTTTTGGTGACATTTCTCTCTATGCCTTTCTTCTTGCTCCAGGGGATGTTTTTGAGTTTTGTTCTCTAGGGAAATAATCACTTGCATTTTTCTCCTATACTGTTACATCTCTTTTTTAAGTGCTAGATAAACCAATGCTATATTCAAAATCAGATACAGCAATATATTCCAAAAAAACCTTCCTTTTGTGTCAACAAAATGCCCAGGAAGACAATCTGGCCCATTAGCTGAAAGACTGCCCTCACCACAAACGGATGACATGGTTCCACCTTTATGCGTTCCTTAAATTTACAGCCAGTACTAGGGACGAACTGAATTTTTCTCAAGAGAAAGACTCAAGAGAGTGCTAAAGAACTGAATGGCGAAGATAAATGATATTTTAAAAATATTAATAAAAATCAGTGCAAAAAATCCATTGTGACAGAAGTACATGTGATAACACTGGATTTGGCACAGTGACTTTGTAGATTCCCTCAAAAACGATGGGTAATAAAGGAAAAGACCATCAACTGGATAACATTCTATAAGCATGTATGTTCTTAAGGACACAATCAGCAATGTGAGAGAAAATGTTAATGACATCATGTGAAGAATGTAAAGAGAATTCTAACAACTCAGCAATAGCAGATAGCCAACAAATGATTTTAAACTGGAGACTTTTCCCATCAAAGAAAGAGAAATGAACAAAAGCAAACACAGTGGTACCAAAAACTAACCAGCAGACCTCTTCCAGCACCTCTGCAAGAAGCATATGGGCACGCATGCCCACTCCCCCCGACACAAACACATGCACTCCACATAGAGAAATGTTTCTACATTTAGAAAAGAAAGAAGAAAAAAAAAGGAAAAAATTGCAGGCACAGTGTGGAATATATGCATATAAACACCATGGTCATAGCAGCAGTATGCATAAGAGCCACAGGGGAAGACAATTCAGGAGTTCATGGATGGACAGACAGTTACACAAAATGTGGAACACAACAAAATATTACTCAGACACGAAATGAAAGAAATTCTAACACATGCTTAATAGGAGTGAAACTTGGGGGCCTTCTCAGTTAAACAAGCCAGTTATAAAATGTCAAGTGCTATGTGGTTCTACTTATATGTAATGTAGCCCTCCTTTACAGAGATGATAAATGGGCTGAGAGAGAAATCAGAGAAACATTACCCTTCAAATAACATAAAATACCTTGAAGTAACTCTAATCTAACAAGTAGAAGACCTTCATGATAAGAACACTAAATTTTTGAAGAAAGAAATTCAAGAAGACACCAGTAAATGGAAAGATCTTGCATGCTCTTTGGTAGGTAGAATTAACATAGTAAAAACAGCCATCTTACCAAAAGCAATCTAGAGATTCAATGCAATGCCCATCAAAATTCCAGCAAAATTCTTCATGGACCTCGAAAGAACAATACTCACCTTCATATTAACCAACTTCATATTAACTTCATTTCTAACCAAATTTATAGAGACAAAGGTATTTGACAGTTACCAGGAGCCTGAGGAAGAGAGAATGGGTTTTCGGTTTAAAGAGCAGAGTGTCAACCATGCAAGGTCTAGAATCTGGTTGTCCAACAATGTGAATGTACTGAGCATTACTGGACTGCGCTTTTTAAAATGAGTAAAATAGGGACTGGAGAGACAGCTCACTTTTAAGAGCATTGGCTGCTCTCCAGAGGACCAGGGTTCACCTTCCAGCATTTGCATGGCAGCTCTCAACTGTCTGTAACTCCCATTCCAGGGGATCTGACACCCTCACACAGATATGCATGCAAGAAAACACCAATGCATAAAAAGAAATAAGTCTTTTTAAAAATTAATAAGATGGTAGATTTTTGTTATGTGTATTTTACTATGATTTTAAAAGATAACTAAAAAATTTTTATTAATGAATTATTAAAATGTTAAATAAGGAGGGCGCAGTAATGGCCCATGGTTAAGAACACTTGCTACTCTTACAGAGAACCCTGGTGTGAATCCCATAGCCAACATGGCAGCTCACTCCTGTCTGTACTCCAGTCCCAGTGGATCTGACACCCTCTTCTGGCCTCTGAGGGCACTGTACGCCCTCAGAGGTGCACAGGCATAAATGCAGGCGAAACACACACACACACACACACACACACACACACACACACACACACACACACACACACACAGGGGTATAAAGCAAATTTGAAGGTTGAATGATGTTGTGTGGTTTTATGGTAGAGATCAGCTGTCCCCAGAGCCTCTTCCCTGGCTGGTCTTTTTGAATGGGACTTTATCAAATATCAAATATCAGAGGTGTGAGGTGCTGCCTAGCAGCCCCCTCCTAGTCAAAGCCTTCAGTTTTCTTCCCCTGAGAGAACAAGAGGCTCTGTAAGGACCCATCTAGGCAACGCATCTTTCCAGGGACACATTCTAACTGTTGATCCACATTTTATGGGATCTACTTATTGCTCAAATATGAATCTTTATAATGATAAATGACATATTTCCATTTCAGGACAATTCAATAGCTCATTTATAAATTGTCCCCAGTCTTTATAAACAGTACTTAAGGTTCATCATGTAAATTTCCTGATGGGGAAACAGTCAGGCTGGACCCAGCACTTCAGCGAAGTTCTTACTGTTTGCTAATCAGAGAAAGCCTTGGAAGCAAGAGGAAGATCTCACCAGGATTAGAGCCCAGCCAAGCACTGGTGACATCACCAAGGTGTGGCCTGAAAACCAAAGGCAGGCTTAGAAAGAGGTTTTCAGCACATTCTCAAACTTAAGTTTCTGCCCTCCAAGTCCATAGGCCACAACTGAAACCACAGGGAGAATGTAATTTGCTGCTTCCTGTATGCAGTTCAAAATAACTCAGAGTAGTATGGATTGCTTGAACCTCTGGAATCAGGAAGAGAGTAGAGGAATATGCTTTCTATCTTTCTTGTTTTAATTTTAGCTCAAAGAGCAATCTGAATTATGTGTTCTATTTTCTTTCTTCCTGTTGAACTGTATATCCAAGGTCTTTTAGGGATATAGTGTAAATGCAATGCCATGCTTTGCGCTCCTGCAGGTAATTCAGCATTTTGCAACAGTCAAGAGATTTATCAAAACGCCTCCAAGGGAAGCAGAGTTCATGTCCAGGCTCATCAATAATACATAAATAAACTAAACAATTAGGTACAAAGTGGCTATTCTTGTCAGACAACTTATTAGCCGATAAATGATACTCTCTCTCGCAGCCCTGAGTACTAGGGGAAAAGATGAATAAGGACAGGAAAAGGCAAACGACAAAGGGAGAACAGGAGCATCCTAGACTTGGCTGTAGCCTTCAGGGGTCCATTCTGTCTCATATCCTGTTGTGGAGAAATAAGATCTAAATGTGAGGGGAAGGGTCTTTGCCAGAAGCCCAAAGCCTCAGACACTGCCTTCAATAACGAGCTGGAAGAATCATGGGTAGATCATGGGATGGTGGCTAGGCCCATATATGCTCAGTCATTGCCTTCTATAAGGAGCTGGGAGGAATGGGTAGATCATGGTGAAGCGGGTAAGTTCTCAACTTTGTGTCTGAGGCAGAATGTTGTAGGAGGCTGCTTATTGGTTCCTGGCTGCTCAGCCCCGAAATAGTCACACAGAAACCATATTATTTAAATCACTGCTTGTCCCATTAGCTCTAGTTTCTTATTGGCTAACTCTTTCATCTTAATTTAACCCATTTCTAGTAATCTGCATATCGCCACGTGGCTGTGGCTTGCCAGTAAAGTTCTGGCATCTGTCTCCAGCAGGGCTATATGGCTTCTCTCCGACTCTGCCCTTCTTTCTCCCAGCATTCAGTTTAGTTTTCCCCACCTAGCTCTGTTCTTTTGTCCTATCACAGGCCTAGGGCAGTTTCTTTATTAGCCAATGGTATTCACAGCATACAGAGGGGAATCCCACATCAACAGAAAATGGAAACATTTAAATCATTTTAGACAATGACCTTTGTGAGGCAGTGGCCCTCTTTTCTGTGAATGTCTAATGACGTGGAATGCCTGCTTATGGGCATAGACTAAAAGGAAGTCAATGCCTCACAGACCTACCTGAGTACAAGGAAGGGAAAGGCCCAGAGGAGAGGGAGCTAAGAGCAGGCACTTAGACTCCACAGAGGAAGGGTGTTGAAAGACTAAACCACTCCCACCTAGCTTTGCTTTTGTACAGGATAGAGTTGAATTTGGTTTCCTAAAGCTAATTTCCTCTATTAAATACAAATACCGAAAGTACCAATTTTGAGGGTGAGCTGACATTCATTAGATGTGAAAAAGTGGAACACAGAGTTAATTCTGACTACAGCTGGTAGAGGAATCGAGAATCTCAAGTAGAGACTCCATGACAGAATATTTGCCTCGCCGGTGCATGTCGGGATTAATTCCCCAGCACAGCAGAAAACTGTTGGGAGGGAAAGGTAAAGTAAGAAAGATAGAAAAAGAAATAAAGGAAGAAAAGAGAATCCCAGGTAAGTTCTAAATCCGTGTTATAGTTAATGTCACAGAGTGAGAATTATCTTTGAGCGCACAGTTTCCAGGCATGTATAAAAGTAGCCAGCTTATGCTTAATAATGAGTGGTTAGACACTTGGTCAATTTCATCCTTTTTTTTAAAAAGATACTATTTATTTTATGGATATGAGTACTCCATCTACAGGTGTGACTTTATGCCAGAAGATGGCATCAGATCTTACTATAGGTGGTCATGAACCACCATGTGGTTGCTGAGAATTGAACTCAGGACCTCTGGAAGAGCAGCCAGTGCTTCTCACCTCTGAGCCACCTCCCCAGCACCAATTTTTCCCTTTCTTTTCTGTTTCTTTTGGAGTCTTAAGACAGGTTCTCACTCAGCTTAAGTGTGTCTTAAACACTAATGTCTTTGAAAACTCTACACAGTCAAGTATGGCCTTGAACTGCTCCTTCTGCCCCCACCAGCCAAGTGGTAGGTGAGATAAGAGGCTTCCACCAGGATGCCTGGCTGGGGAATTTCTTTAACTGTTAGGATATTGGTCAGCTTCAGCACTCACTCAAATGGCCAGAAGAACAGGCAGGGGCAAGGCGGCAGAAGCCAGGTCAGTAGAAGTGAGGTTGTATTTACCTTTCTCAAGTTGGGCAAATCATGCAGTTCATGCCTTCCTATTCCTGAGGGTTGGGGGAGATCTCTGCTCCTACCTTGAAAGGTTTTGTGTGTTTTTTTTATGCAGATATGGCAAAAGCCAAAAGAACTAGGTTTCTTGGTAGTAATTCAGAAATCCTACTTGAGCCGGCCTTTGGAATACCCAGAACCTTACTGATCTAATTCATTGTGCAGTGTGATTAGTAACAGCAGGGCCAATAGATGCCAATGATGCACAGGTGTTAGCTCTCCCATCCCCTTCGGATGAACTGCAATGCAGAACCCCAAATAGTGAACTACCCTAACAATTGTACCATTGCAAACTGAAGTGAGGCAGCTTAAAGGCTGTGAAATAGTCAGAATTTACCACTAGAACTAAAGGGTTTGTGTGTCTCCTTGGATCATGCCGGGGCTCCTTAACTTGGGCAACCAACTCCCAGCTATCCAAATGAACACAAACTCAGAATTATTACTCAGTTTAGAAGGCAGCTTTAGGAAGCTCAGTTTTCATTTCATCCCATGATGAATTCATGTGACCACTTCACACACACACACACACACACACACACACACACACACACACATACACACACACACACACACACACACACACACACACACACACACACCCTATACTAAGCTTTATATACTCCCAGACTAAAAAGTAAGCCTGAATTCATAGCATATAAATTCATCTAGATTAGAGACCCATAAACTATTGCCACTAGTCGAATCCGGCCTGCCACCTGTGTTTTTGATTGCTGATTTGATTGATATTTTATGCCACCATAGCTATGCATCTTCACCTCTGTCACCTCCAAGGCTGCCTTTGGGCCACAGTGACAGAGCTAAGAAGGTGTCACATCACACAGTAGCTATGGAACTTGCACAGACTCTATGACCCTGCACTTTTCAGGAAGTTTGCCCACTTTCCAGACAGGTCAGGCTAAAAGCCTTGTATAGTTGTGACTAACTGTTGAGACTAACTGGCCATCCCAGTTAATCAGGGTACACAATCCTTCAAGTGGGATTAGGAAATCAAGCCTTCCAGATATTAGACATTATCTCGTAAGGATGGATACAATGAACCAATGAATTTGGGAAAGGCTGACACAATGCTGGGGAATAATCCCAACTTAAAAAAAAAATAAAAGTTTACTACAGGATTCCCTAGTCTCCAGTATGCCAGTCTGCTCTATGGATATTCAAGACGAGGTGAGGGCCCTCATGTCTTCAGTGTCCACGTAGCTCACCTGAGCAATGGTCCACACCACATACTGAGAGCTGATTCCACGGTCTCTATAAGTCATTTATAAGACAGGAATTTGAAAAACAGAGCAAACACCGAGGCTGAGATGCATCTATTTCTCTGCCTGATCACCGGATTCTTTATTTATACCATGAGATCAACCAAGTTCTTCTCCAAGAGCCCAGTGGAGATGGGTGAGGTCATCTTAAACCGCAAGCATCATGTGAGATGAAACCTGCCCTTGCTAACACTGGCCTTCCTTCCGAGCATTGCGGTCCTGTAAACACACAGCAGAATTTGACTTGTATGCACCTCGCTGGCTTGGCCCTGAGGTGCTTTTGTCCAGTATTGAGAATCTGACTGAATAACCAACAGAACAGAGAGAAACTTAAAATCTAAAGTCCAGTTTCTATAGATTGTGGATTTTGTTTGTTTGTTTAAGCAAAAAAAAAGCATTAATTTGAGCCACTGAAAATTGGGGACCAACTACATTAAGCATTGCCAAGCTTTAGAAAATGTAACTCTCTCAATATGCTGGCTGTGTGGTGCAATGACGTGTCTGTCCCATGTCTGCCTGGGACTCCTCAGAGGCCAAGTGGGTGCTGAGATGTGGGGTAGCCCCTGAGAGAAGGAGAATTCTTTGTGCAAGGCTGTGGCCCAGATTTCATATATTTCCTTGCAGCTTTGCACACCATGCCTTGAGTGTTTTCTTATGAGCTAAATGTCAGCGTTCGTCATTGTTCCTCTAGTGTTAACAAAAGAACATATGCTGTTGCCCCACCTAATATTAGAGCTGCAGGAGCTTTGGTGTTTCTGTGGGAAAAAAATTAAGCGTATTCCCATTAGCTGTATTTGACAATGTGTTGGTTATTAATATAAACTGTTTTCAAATGAAATGTCCCATAACCATTCATATATTTGTAGTCAGAAAGGCAGAAGTACAGTGTGGCTAGTAGGCTCATAATCAAAGCCCCAAAAAGGTAACAGACCCCTTAGGAGCTGTGTCAGCCTTAAGGACATTATCTATACTTCAAGACAACAGCATCAGTTTGCTACCAAATCAAGGATGGGCAAAAGCCAGACCAATCAGATTTGCCTCAGAGGCACAAAGTCCTCAGCAATGAGTCCCAGAAACAGCTGACTCTTTCACTGGCTCCCATGGTTTAAATTAACCATGTTGCATTCAACTCTTAATACATCATAGTGTTTTAAACCCTAATGAAGACCTTATAATGTAGGTGTTAGTTTTATCTGCAGTTTTCAAAATGAGGAAACTGGGACAGAGAGCATATAAAGATCTGGCCTCTACCCAGGTCTAGTGACACAGCCTTGTAATCTCAGCTACTTGCTGTTACTCTGCATCTGAGGCAGGAGAACAGCAAGTTTCAGAGCTGCCTTTGGGACAGGTTGATTTCAAGGCCAGCTTCGGGACCCCATGAGACACTACCACAAAATAAAATGTAAAATGGTGGCTGGTGGGTTCAGTGGTCAAGTGCTGCTGTAGCAGGGAAGGCTTGGGGTTCAGTATCCAATTCCAATAGAAAGAAAGGGAGAAGGGAAGGGGGAGGAAGAGAAGAAAAAAAGAAGAGGCCTGAGTCCTATACCAGCCAGATAAAGAGCTGAGAGCTCAGAAAGGCTGATGTCTAGACTTTGTGCTTTAACTTTCCAGTTGCGATCTTCCCAAAACTTGTTTCATTTCCTGAATTCTTCTTCTGTATGTTAATTTTTGCTTGAATTATCTGCAGTTGGTTTCTTGGCCTTTTGATCAAAGAACCAAAGAAAGCACTCATCTCTCTCCCAACGAGATCTTGTCTATAACTGTGTGTGAAAGACCCTGAAATCTATCCCCATCCACCTTCAATGCTACCATTCTGTCATGCGGATAAAATACAGACTAGCACCAGTCGGGACCAGGCTGGTAGCAGAAGGCCCGTCGGAGCATCCTACAGACTACAGTTCTCCTTTTTTCACAGCTTGTCAACGTATCTCTAAGCCATTCATCAGCGAGGTCTGCAACTGAGCAGAAGCAAGGCTCCTAACACTCAGGCCATCCTTCCAGTTTCCTCTGTCCACACAGGGGTCAGTGGCAAAGCTGAACACGTTCACTTGCTGTTCCTTTAGACAGAACAGCACTGCCTTTCAGACTCTCAATGGGAATTCCTTTGTCTGACGGTTTATTTGTTTTTAATCTGACATGTATTCAGGGCTTAAAAAAATGGAGTACATTTCCAACAAATCCCCATCAAAGATCACATGAAACGTTACGCATACTGGATATTGATGTAGAATGTCCAAACCATAGAGACGTTTCACAGTTTCAAGTCCAAATTGTCTTGTTTAGTAACTGAAAGAAATTTGTTAACTCAGGACCCAATCAGTAAGAAAACTAAGCATGGCCTTCCAGCCAGAAAAGAGAGACTTACCCCTATCCCACAAAGCAACAGTGGAAGTCTGGCCATCCATGTCAACAGTGGTGCACTTTCTGAGAGACACCCAACAAAGCCTTCACTGACTGTTTTGTTTGTGTCCCAGAATCCTTCATCAAATGCTTGGTCATTACCTTGTTCTACCATTAGGGGATGGGGGAACCTTTCAGACACGGACCTTGTGGGAGGAAGTTAGGTTGTTGGAAGCATGCTCCTGAAAGCAATATTGGGAGCCAGCATCTTCCTCTTTCTGCTCCCAGCCACCACAAGGTGCGTATTTATCTATCATGGTGCCTGCCACAAAGCCCTGCACCACCAGAGACCCAAAGGTAAGGAGGCCATGCACATGGAGGCTGAGACCTCTGAAACCCTGAGCCAAAGTCAACACTCACTCCATGAAACTGACTTGTCTTAAGTGTTTCACTGTGGTGGTAACAGGGAAACTTAACTTAGGGAACACGGAGTACAACTGCAGACAAAGCCTACAGCAAACTCCCACTGCCGGGCTGCTCCTCATCACTGTTTTCTGAACCACACCCTGTCTGCCATCCATTAAAACCTCATTTTGTTAAAAACTGTATCTTTCATTTGCAAAGTCTACCTTTTCCTACTGGCTTAAAAAAATATTCACCAGGACTTAGTTGACAACAATGGTTTCTAAGCCCCCTCAGCCCTGTCAAAGTCCAACAAATAAGATCTGTGGAAACAATTCCAAAGAGACATAGAGGCCCATACTCTGATACAGCCTGGGTTCTTTCCTTACTTCAATGCAGGCGTTTCATCTCCACCAATGGATTCATCTGCAAAAGCTCCTCCACCACGCGTTGAGGTCACAAGCAGATGCTTGGGAAGAGGATGCATCTTGCAGCTTAAGGAGGGCGAGGGCACTTGCAGGCTGCGGTCCCTGAGCGCAGTGTCCTCGTTCCCACTGCAGCCCTGACTGGAGAGCAGCTGCTGCAGGAGGCATAGATCAGCTGGCAGGGCTGGCAGCGAGGGGCTCGAGTTGCAACCCTTGTTACACTAGTTGTACCTGGCAGGCTGTGCTGGCTCTGGGCAAAGATGAAAGGAAAGGTCCCCGAGCAACCTCAGGCTATCTGTCTTTGCTAGGTAGGCTGCCAGCGGAGACTTTGTAGTTTATGGAAAAATAGTTGTTTTCGGAAATGTAACGAAAGCAAGTCAGAGGGTGGCAACTGGAGACTGCAGGAAACAGACCTGTTCCAACACAGATGCCATACCCACAGGGATTCTAGCCTTGGCTGGCAGCCAGGAGGCAGCCATATAGTGGCTACCTTGATGTCTTGGTCGGTCTGTGTACACAATTGGTTGCTACAGGTAGGACCCAGCTGGGTGTCTCCAGTGTGAAGGATTATAATACTGTGCTTATTCCTTTCTTTTTTCCTCTTCTATAGTGGCCCAGAATGTTTTCCTCTCCAGTGGGCAGGAATCTCTCATTTAATTGCAGTCAAACACTTTTTTTTTTTTGCCTTTCCAAAGCATGCCCACACATGTGCAGATGCTTAGCTGGGTCTCAGGGCAGGCCTCAAGATACACTATAACATAGGATCAACCCCCAGCTCAGGAACAGCAAAACAAAACCCATATCTTAAACTGCTAACATTATTTGGGGGGCTTGGTAGCAAACTCTGTTTTTGTTTTGTTTTCTCTCCCAGATGGGTTCAGGGTCACCTACTCTCTGTAAAATTCTAAGCTTACAATAAGAATCTTCAGCAATAGCCTCTTTAGAGAACAGTGGTCATTTCTTCTCAAGGAAAAACATGCAAACACTTCTAAATGTAGCTACTAAATATTTAAAAACTTTCAGCTGGGCAGTGGTGGTGCACACCTTTAATCCCAGCACTCGGGAGGCAGAGGCAGGAGAATCTCTGTGAATTCGAGGCCAGCCTGGTCTACAAGAGTTAGTTCTAGGAAAGGCTCCAAAGCTACAGAGAAACCCTGTCTCGAAAAACAAAAACAAACAAAACAAACAAACAAACAAACAAAACCCAACTTTCTCTTCTGGGGAAAAACATCTTGAATTAAATACTAATCTTTTGTGTGTGTTTGTGCTGCACATGCCTATGTATATCTCTGTGTGTGCACTCAGATACATGACGTCCAGGGGACGTTCCTTGGTGTAATCTAAGTTCTTGTTTTGCTATACTGCTTATTTATGAAAGAAGGTCTCATGCTAACTCTGAAACTTGCCAACTTGATTAGACTGGACTGTTAGCAAGACTTGGGATCAGTTTATCTCTGGGTCTCAGGCCTGGCATTGTAAGTATGAACCACGAAGCCCAGTTCATTCATTTGTTCATTCATTCTTTCCTTTCTTTCTCTCTCCCTTCCTCCTTCACTTCTTTTTCTTTCTTCTTTCCTTCCTTTCTTTTTATTTCCCTCCTTCCTTCCTTCCTTCCTCCTTTCCTTTCTTCCATCAATCCTCCTCCTTTCCTCCCTCCCTCCCTCCCTCCTTCCCATCCAACAGTTCAGAGATTGTTTGGGTCCTCCTGCCAGCACTATGCTGACTGAGCTGTCTTGTGTGCGCCTTCACTTTGTTGCTGTTACTGGTTTTCAAGCCAGTGAACGAGCACTTTGGTCACAGTTAACAGCCTGACATTCTTCATTGTTATTTACTTAGAAATAAAAGTCTGAAGATGAGTGTTGGTAAACTATGGGGAAATATTCTTTGCTGTTTCTGTTACTACTTTCTTCTGCAAACCCTTCTGCTGGATACCGAAGGTGTTCTTACACTGTAGCATCCCCACTATGTGACGACAGCCTGTCATTGGATCCTCAGTAGTGAAGGGAGCCAGAACCCTGTTCTATGAGAACAGGAACTAGGCCCACAGACTGGAACTAGAACCTAAGAGAGGGATCCCTTTGTTGACAGGATGGTGAAGGACCAGCAACGAGGACTTTGGGTGTGAGAGACCCAGATAATCACTGCCCAGAGCTAACCATTAACAGAAAACACTTGGTATTCATTTAAGCTTGGTGTTATTTGGAATGTCAGGCGTGTGGTCAGGGACAGCAATAGCTAGACCCACTCCCCTGGCTCCCTGGCTTCTGCAGGTACTAATAAGTTGTTGCTGTAAAGTTCCACCAGGAGCAGTAGTAAGGGGAGCCCACCATGTGTTCCCAGGATGACTAAAGCACTGTAGGAATAGACAGGGGAAGCATGCAAGGAGCAGAAGCAGCAGAGTCATCACAGAGAGAAACGGAATGCCTAAGTGGAGGCCAGGTCTCTTCTTAGAGAAAATGAGAACAGGGATATCACTCGGAGGGAGAGAAGATGGGGTTCTGAGGCCAGTAGCATCTTGTCCTCAGGTCAGGGCTGGGGCAGAGCAGGAGGATAATTTGAGAAGCACTTCAAATTTAGGGTCACCATCCTTTGCTCTTGAGACACTAAGTGTGCTCTTACACACGCTTTGTACCCTCAGGATGTCAATGACAAGCATTTGTATATGCATCCGACAAGCCTGGTATGATCTATGATGACCTAAGGGGAAAGGCTTCTTACCACACTTCCTCCTTAATACAGAGATGTAGGTTCTGTGCCTGGCTGGGTGATCAGTTGCCATGGTAGCAAAGTAGTCCCTAAGTATAGATTTCACAAAACGTTCTACCTATGGAAAGAGTTTTCAAAAATAGAACGCAGCCTATAGTAACCTAGATCCACGTTTGCTTGCTAACACATATCTGAGATTTTCAGAGACCTGAACGAAGAGTGGAGCAGTCAGAAGGCATAAAAGTAAACACTGAAAAATGACCTCTCTTGGTGGTCAGCCCTTTAGGAAGACACATTCCAATGACCCTCTTTTCACTGGTTTATAGATTCTGGTTGAAAAACTGCAGCTCTGGAAGAAGAATCACTAAGTGTATGGGGCAGGGAGGATGCAGAAGAATCCTTTCCAATCTGAGCACGAGGACGCGTGTCACGGATGAGCGCACACACATTTCCACAAAAGTCAGTAAAGTCAGCGTTTGCAGACTGTGCCTTCCATAGGTCAACGTGCATGTGCGCATACACACGCATTTCTTTTTATTCTTTTGATTTTACTGTTTGAATTAAAGACTAGATCCTGTTAACCCATTTTAAACACAGACTCTGTGGAGGAACAGTTCTGCAGTATAGAATATAATGTTTCTGTCCCAACTAACTGTTAACTCCCGAGGTCACCTCCAGGCCCATTGAGGCAGGGATGCTGTGGCAGGTTGTGTTTTAGCTGTAAGAGCACACATGGAATGTAAAGACATGAAATTTAAAGTAGACATAAATCAAGCAAAACTCCTAAGGCACCACTTAATCACTCAGAGGTGGCCCCAAACTTGGTTGCTTTGAAGGAAGCTCTCAGTTTTCCCTTTTTGTCTGGGTCTTATTCCCTGATAAGTGGCTTCACACACCAAAGCTGGGTCAGAAGTGGAGAAGAGCTGATGGCTCCCTACCTCTCCCAGGTCACATTCATCGACCTCTTTCTTGCATTCTCCCATCTTCCAGAGCCACAGTTCCTAGGCATTGTACCGTGCTACATAACTTTATACCTCACATTTCTATTCTATAAGTAGATACAAAGCCATCTGTACTGAGAGACAATGGGCTCCTCAACGGTGGGGAATATGTCTTTATATCTATATATTTTAACTTCACAAGCAAGGTTTATTTAAATTCATTTTAGTTTTTTTTTTAAATCATGCCTACCATCCTCCAGTACTTAATTTATTTAATTATCAAGGAAAGAATAATTGCCATCTCTGTAATTAGAGATATAAATCCAAGTGGTTGGCATTTATTACAAATGCCAATTTAGTCTTTCTTTTTTTTTCTTCTTAGTATTCATAATTGAAGTCCAAATAAGAACTTCCTTCATTTCACAGAGGCCTGGGACTTAGTTCCCAAAGATTAAGTTTCTATTTCAATTTCTCAAATATAAAATTGAGTTCTAATACGCCAAACTTCTTCTAAACTTTCGCTTATGATAGCAAACAGCAAACTGATGAACTATGGCATCTTTAAAAGCCAGACTAAGCACGAAACGTGAGAACCATCTTGTGTTTTAATATAACTACAAGTGATAATTATTATTGATATCAAATAGACTGAAAACTAAACAACAGCAGCACAAATGTTCTGTTTGTGAAGATCTCAACATCCCTTTGCTTGACACAGCTGACCGAAGTGTATGATTTATACAATCGAACTATGGACACACACCAAACTGATTATGTCCAAAATGGAAAAACAAATGAGTTCATTTTAGGTGGTAAAAACATGGTGGATCAGAGGACAAAAATCAGACCCATCCCTTCCTGTGCTGGTCATGGTTTCCATCACAAAACATACATGTTAGCATTTTGCATAGCAATGAAGCTTGCGCTTGCCTGAATGAATCCTTACCAACAGGTAAAATATCATTTCCATTACTCGGTGTCATTTCAAACCTGAGGTGACTCACTCAGTAATGGGATAGAGTAAAAAGCAGTTGTTTGCAGTGGGGCTTTTCCTGGGACTGGGAAGTGTTTTAATTTACTTGTCCCAGATGCCACATTTCATCTGGTTGGTATTCCCTTCGTTCCCCAGCCATTCTCCCCTTACTCAATAAATATGGAAATCTATTCCTCATCCAGTTGGAACATTGTAATTTTTATCACAGTTTTACTCTTTCTGACAAGCACATTTCCCCTCTCCTTAGTCCTAAAGAGCGAGAAGGAATGCATTCTCTCCTGAAAGTGCTCTGCACACCAGCACGCATTTCCAGGTTTAGACTGCCTAAGGGCATCTTCTCTGGTTTCCCCACACCATCGTCCTCCCACACCAAGAAGGCAAGCAGAGGTGGAGGCTGTGGAATGACCGAGGCAGGGATAGCTGGGTGCAATTACAATTTCTAAGTTCAATTTTAAGTGTTCTCCCGCACAGGGTATCATTTCTTAACAGCAGCACCAAGCTTATAACCCCTTCTAACCCAGTCACCCAGATTCCACCCTGCACACAGATCCTGTCACCTTCACCTTCACTTCCTTTCCACCTCCTGTCTTCTCCCAGTGCCCCCAACCCATCACCAGTTTTCCTCCCAGGGCTAAGGGTGGAACTCAGGGCTCTTTTATGATTGGCATGTGTTATACGATAAGGCTATATCCCAGACCAGGTTTCTTTCTTGAAATCTTTGCTGTAAAATGGAGAACTTAACAAAACAAGCAAAATACAACCAAGTAATTGAATGGGAAAGAAGGAAGGAAGGAAGGAAGGAAGGAAGGAAGGAAGGAAGGAAGGAAGGCAGTGCCATTAATGTTATTTGACTTCTTAATAAGAAAGTACTTTTTCTTTACTTTCATGAGTTTAAAAAATATCTGATGAGCCATATATGGTTGATGCTTGCTCCTAAGCCCAGCACTTATAAGGCTGCACAAACAGAATTTGAAGTTCAAGGGCAGCCAAGACAACATAGGGACAGCCTGTCTCCAAAGAAAATTAAGATTTCTTTTTACTTAGAAACAAATATCATGACATGAAATAAACATTATAGGCAGACGATACCCACATTTGCTGCCTTTTAGAAAACTATTCTTGCTTGTTTAAGTAAAGCCACACTGAAGTGGTCTCGCCAGATTTCTGAAAGCATGGTCATTTATGGTGATGGCAGCCCCTGATGTTAGCAGCAGCCACTTCCAGAGACTGCTGCTGTGACCTTTACCTCAGCTTCTACCCTGCCTGCCCCTGTAGCATCTGCCTTAGCCTGTACGCGGCCGCTGCCCCGTCCTTACACCCTCTGCCTCAGCCTCCACCCTGTCTGTGTCTAGAACTCCACCTTCACGGCAGGGGGCAGAGCACATGGGGCGGGAACACTGGAAGATCAGCCTTACGACAGGCATAGGCCTGATGATGCCCAGAACCAAACATAGCTCTGTCCCCAAACCCCCATGGGATGATGTTGCATCCTGCACAGGCCCAGGAGGATGCCTGGTGAAAACTGCGCCACCTAGTGAAGGGCTGGCGACACAGCTCTGAGAGCAGAACAAGCAAGGGCAAAGATGGGCTAGAAATTACTCTTAGGAGAAAACTTGACAGGCAGCGAGTTCTTCAACCATCAGACTCATCTGCCTCGAGTCTGTGGCCCTAGGACGTGATGAGACTGTAAGGGTTCTGAAGCCTGTCATTAGGTTTAGAGCTTCAGCCAGGGATTGCACATCCACCACACATCTGTGTTCATCCCCTGACTGCCCTTCTGCTGGGTGCCTGTGCACATCAGGCTGCCTCTGCTTAAAGATGCCAGGCAAGTGAGTTATTTGTCTGCCTCCCATGACATGCCATGTTTGCAGATGATACCTGGACAATATCTTGTGGAGCATGCAGAGTATATTTTTACAAATAAAGGTTCAAGCTAGGAATGTAGTTCAGAGGTAGAGCAGTTGGGTAGCTTACACAGGGTCCTGGATTAAATCTTTAGCACTACAAAATAAATGAGATGAAACTAAGTTTCGGAACCACAGCTGGTTGACCATCAAAGTAATAGTTACAAGTGACTTCTTCCAGCCTTCCATTGACTGTGCATTGTAAGTATAAAGTTCAAATTTACTTCTTCCTGGGGCATAAATATTATGTAAGCAGAGTATAATGCCAGATATAATACTTTGATTATATTAATGAGATTATCAAGGGTAAATATGTACATTTAATTTAATACAAAAATGTTTCATTGAACATGAGAACGAGGATTAGTCTCACCTCCGTGACATAATAAGGTAAGATTTTTAATACATTCTGTTATTAATCTCTAGCAGCCTGGAAGGTATGCTTGCCTCAAACTCAGCATCTGTGATAGTAACTCACAACACTCACAGCTACTAGTAGCCAGGAGCTGACTCACTTTTGGTTTTGAATAGGAAGGTCCAGAGACTGAACTGGATCTTCTGCAGCATGATAGGCTGGATCCAGAGCAGGAGGCAAGCTGCTGAAAGTCTGGGTTCTTTTGAGAGAGTACTCTAAAAGCATCAGCTACTAATTCTCTTATTAATTCAATCTGTTGCTTCTGAGACCCACCAAATGTTTTCTTTGGCAACGTGTTTATAATCAAAATGTTTGCTTTAAAATGAAAACATTTGTGTTGGTGACAAGAGATTCCAAGAGCGGCTATAATTCCCTACGAGAGGAAAGAAATCGAATTGTTACAGTGGGATTTTGTTCCTTCCTTTTTCCCTTTGCACTGGTAAACCAGACTAGCACAAGAGGGAACAACGTATTTTTGGAGATTAGAGACATGACTGAAGAAATAACTGATTTTTAAAACAACCTGAATATCTGGTTCATTGAAATCAAAGATGGAGGAAATCTAACAACACATGAAATCTGAATCTTTGATCCTTGGGACAGAGTATATATACACACTCCTCATGATTGGAGCAGGAGAAAAAATTAAAGCATAGGATGGATGTTGGTTGTAGATACTTTTAATCCTAGGTCTCAGGAGGCAGGGGCAGGAGGATTTCTGACAGTGGGTGGCAGTCTGTTCTGATAGACAGTTCTAGCTCAGTCAGAGATACACAATAATATCCTGTCACAAAAACCAATCTTTAAGCACTCTGACTTGAAACAGACATGCATTTCATATGGAGTTTCAATTGATTAGTAATGGCTGGTCAGAAGGTAGTGAGTTATCTCAATTGATTATTCACAGTTAGTTATAGATTGATTAATAAGAATAAAAAATTAAGGAAACTGAGAAGTGGAAAAAGTTCTGAAAACTGAAACCTAGGGGTTAGAAGAATTGACCAGATTACTGTGAGCAAATGGTAGACTCTGAAGATATAGGTATGAAACAGCTAAGGTCAATGACTATGCACGGTTTAAAAGAATTTGTAGTTCGGATGGAACAAAAAGATGTTTGTTCTCTCATTTGAGGTAAGGTAGGAGACAGACTCCTGCCATTCTGTGCCAGGTGCCCTCTGTGTGTGTGGCAAAGGCAGGCAGAGCACATCAGCAGAGGCTGCTGTACCCTTCCCGCACAGCTGCGTAAAGGGAGCACTATCGGGGGTTCACAACCAGCTCACAAACTGCTGTCTCTGGACAATTTCTAGAGGAAGAAATTAGGCTTTTGAAACGAGAATGAGTTGCTAACACACCTCGAATGCAAAAAGGCGGATTCAAGCCATTTTGTAAGATCCATATAGAATCTTATGTAATAGTCACAGGTGAGGCTGGATTGCTTTTAAAAGTCAGATTCCTAGCAATGGCCGATACATAGCCTGAACGTGCCATTGGTACCTAGCCCAGTAGTCATCCACGAGGTGTTATCCAGCAAGGATGGAAACAGATACAGACCCACAGCCAACCAATAGGTGGAGTTCAGGACATCCTGCAGAAGAGGAGGAGGAAGGATTGTAGGAACCAGAGGGGTCAAGGACACCCCAAGAAAACCCACAGAATCAAATAACCTGGGCTCAGAGAGGCTCACAGAACCTGAACCTACAACCAGGGAGCCTGCATGGGGCTTATCTAGGCCCTCTGAATACATGTCACAGTTGTATAGCTTGGTACAGTGGAGCAGGGGCTGTCTCCGAATTCTTTTACTGGCTCTGAGGATCCTACTCCTCACACTGAACCACCTTGCCCAGCCTTAAGACATGGGAGGTGCTTAGAATTACTGCAACTTGATCTGCCATGTTTCGTTGATACCCATGGGGGACCCGCCCTTTCCTAAACAGAAACAGAGGAGTGAAATGGAAGGGGTGGGAACAGAGGCAGGTGGGGGGAGGGACTGGGAGAAGGGGAGGGAGGGGAAACTGTGGCTGGGATGTAAAATAATAAACAAACAAACAAATGTATTTTTTAAAAAAAACTTAAGGCAACATAAAATTATTTCCTTAGAATTCTGTCAGGACAAAAGTTGAGACAATAAAGTTGAGATAACATAAGAATCGTCACTTAGCCTGAATCTAAGTAACGGTTTCTTTTCTTTCTTTTATAACAATTAAGAATCTTCTTATAATGTTTTCCTTCCAGGGAAGAGAACTTGATCTAAAGAGATCTATCACATCCAGATTCAATTAGTGGGGCACCGTTGGGAGGAAGTGAGAAGAAAGGGAGTATGTCCTCCACTCTTACAGATACTAGCTGAAGGGTTATGCGATAAAGCACAACCAAATTGATTGGCAGTAAGGGAGAATGACATTAAGGAAAAAATGATAAGGAAGGAAAATTGTGTCTACGGTTATACACTCTCGAAATAATAACGTAATTACAGTGAAGACCCCGTGGGAGAGAAAGGAGGTGCTAGAGGCTACGTGGATATTATTTAAAGTTCCCTGGGAAAATGAGCTGGGTGCCATGCAAAACTGCCATTACACATTGGCCTGGCCAAAGGACTTACAACTCATCCCAGAATCTTCCTTAAAACACCCTTCAACCAACCCAACAGTTTAAGTTGGCCTTAAGAATCTTTTGAATTCTTATTAGAATATGTAATATAATTTAGCCAGGTCATTAAATCACTGGGTGGACAACCCTTCTTGGGGTTCCACCTATAGAAAGTGGAAGCTGAGAACCTGTCACATTTGACTTCTGTGTTGCAATGTTCGTTCAGTAGGAGACATACACGTTAACGAGCTTCAGACCACGCAGAAAAGAAGTCCGGTTTTTTCATTCCTCTCAACTCTCAGAGTAAAACTTCAGATCGCTTGGGAAAATGTGAAATAATTCAAGAAATTAAACTCAAACCAGCACTTTAGTTATGAGACTGAAAGGTGAGTTCTTATCTACTCTGCTTGTCTGTCTTTCTATGCATCTTACTGCTAATGTACTTAGAGTGTCTACACCAGAAGGAGACTATGGATTCACAATAGGATGATGAGAGCAAGGTCTTGTGATTATAGTGGCCCCTGCACAGAACAAACAAATGAAACCGAAACCCAAAACCCTCCTGAACAGTCTCAGATAGCAGTGTGTCTGCTAAATATTTACAAGAGCAACATTGCTCTTCTTCAATTCCAGTTATTCACCTCCATTGTGGCATCAAAGCACTTACCCTGGCTACAGCACTTAGGGAAAATATCAGGGTGTTATTTTTTTTAGTGTAGACCATGATGCTAATATGTCAAAGAAGCAAGAAAAGCCACCTAACAGCTCTTTGGTATTTCTTCTTCTAATCATATACTAATAATGCTATGCTCTGCCTGGCCTCAGGGATCGACATAACTGGAGCACTATGGGAATGAAGAAAGGACAGACACACAGACCCATGAACAGAAAAGCTGGAATCTGATGGAGTGTGCTCATTCTGATGGAGAGCACCTTATATGGAACCCTATCACCTTTATTTTATATATATGAATTCAGGGCAAGGTTTATGGTTTACAGCTGAACAGAGAGGCGGGTTTAGCTAATCTCAGTAGAAGCTGTCTGTAGAGAAGTCTCCAGCTACATCCGGTGGCTGTTGGTTGATAGTTCTAACACACACCAGCCAGCCCTTCATAAGCACTGGTACTTGGACCAGAAGGAGGCTTTGCCATGCCTCTGAGCCTCAACTGTTTTCTCATTCCCATGGACCTCAGGCATGGGGGTTCTCGACATGGCTCTGCTCACGTCGAACAATGCACTTACGAAGGATGTCACTTGCTTTGTGTAAACAGTCGTGAGTGAGATATGTGACATTGAACATTGGTCTCCTTCGCTTCTGTCTGAGTCAGTCCTCCATTTCTCTTGGTGGGTCATCAACTGACAGACTGATGGTGACTAGACACATGGCAGTATGTACCTTTTGCTGGGCCTCGGGAGCTCACAGGTGCACATAAGAGGCAGCTGTGGTTTAAAGGACAGACCTGACTTTGCAAGTTAAAATAAAGACCTTTAAACACATGGGCCCATTAGTGGAACAAAAGAAACTGAGACTTAAGAATCCTATTCTTTTAGGTAACTTTGGCCTGTTTTTTTTTCTTTTGTCAGAAGTTGTTATTATCTTCAGGAAGCAATAAAAAAACTATGTCAGTCAAGATACAAAATGATATATTAGAACAAGTTGAAGAGCAGAGTAATAAGGGATAAAATTCTCATAAGAGAAACATATACATAAGTAAGTGAGGGTTTTTCTATAAAAATAGCCTTTCATTGTCAAGAAATTTTAAAATCACCCTATTTTGAAATACTATATTTTAAAGTGTAGATCTACAATGAGACACGTACATTTAAAAATATCCCCTAACTATTTGGTATGTATATGATAGGATTAGGTAAATGAAAATTACATATTTGTTTTTATTTCACAAGCTATAAAAACCAGTCAATAAGGTATATGAATTCATCTTTTTCGGCAGGAATAAATTAGTCACAACTTAAGCAATTTAGTTACAGAATGAATAAACCATAGTTCAAGTCAGCCAGCGTCCTTGACAGCATCTGATGGTTGGAAACGGTGTCTCAACGGAGCGAAAAGGGACCTACACATATTAACCATGAGAAAGAGAAAAGGTCTACTTTTTCACTGAAGCCTATGTGGTACTGATGCTTAGATGTGTTTAAATATTGTACCTGGAAACCTCTAATTACATCTTGATAAAATTGATCCTTGGGCTCATCTTCTTCCAAAATGAAATACTTCTGATTTGTTCTAAGTCAACAACAGTCAGAACAAATGCCGAAGTAATTACACTGTTACTGGGCAGCAAAATCCCACAGCTGTATTATTTCAGCATCCTTGAAACTAACAACTCATTTGCCGCCGTTTTCGATGTGCATTTCCCATTTGCGGATTTATTTATAACTGAGCAAGAATTGGATTTTCTCTTTCAGCTCGGACTGAAGAAAACCCTGAGTTCCCAAGACTGGTGGGCTGCGAAGTTCTCCATCCTAGCTCACGCCCTGTTCTCACCTGGGCCGGAAGCACGGTCCGGGAGCACAGGGAGGGCTTTCTAGAGTGAGGAGAAAGAGCACTGTAGTCCATGGAGCTCAGAATCCATGGCAATCATGGAAAAGCACAGTGCTGGAATCTTTCTTCAACAATGAAAGGCAAGAAAGAAAAAAAAAATGAAGAATGAGTAAAATGTTTATATTTTTGAGATGCTAAATGATTGAAACAGTTTCTATTTAAATGCAAATTTGACTTTTTAAAAGATGAGGCTGCCAGTAACTGCACCCTAAATGGTAAAATGAAAATCAATTTGAAATATGGGATGAATAACGTACATGTGGACTTTCAGAGAGTAAATTTTATTATGGAAACCCTGATGTATTTTCTTTGGCTCAATCCATCTCAGACTTTGGACAGCCAGGTCTGGCATGAAAGGCAAATATTTTTTAATGTGCTTAAACGCAAATGTGGTCAGCTCATTGGACGCGTGCTCACTCCCGTCAGAGTCACAAAGTGAGGATCAACATCTTGGTGTATACAGAAAGCGAGGACAGGAAGAAGCGTTTCGGGGCAGCATGATAATCACCGATACTCACTACATGTCTTTTACGACGTGGGAAAAGTCACTTTTAAGAAATGGAAATCACTACATTCTATTGATTCAAGGGCAGAATCTTGAGATATAAGTCAGGGAGCTGACACCTTCAAATACATAAAATGTGACATCAGCTCTTACAAATGTACTCTGTAGGCCATAAATCACCATAGAGAAAAACAGCTCAATGTCATTTCAGCCTCTGTAAGCTATGGTTTACAACTGAGAGATAAAAACAGGCAGAGTGTCTGTCTGACATCTAAGCCACTTTTCTGTTGCAGTGTCCCGGGTTCTAATTTATCTCTGTGGTTACACAACACGCAATCAATTGTGAACAACTAGGGTAGTTGGAATCCGGTCAAGTGTGATTTTCCATGGCTTTATCTTCCCCTCTCTGAGATGACTTTTAGAACTACCCACAGCACACTATCTTCATCTGTGGTCAAGCTCTTAGCAGCGATTCTAAGCATCGAATTATAAAACTAATCTCCATGTCACGTTTGCATTTCATGAAATACAAGCTTTACCACTTACACTATAAGATCTGTAATCAAGAATGTTTTATTTGACTGAACGTGAGGCCAGGAGAATATAGCTTTTCTGTAAGTCTTGGCTTCCCCGCTTAACTAACTACAGAGATCTGAGCAGATATTTTTTACAGTTTCATAGAGATGGGGTGTCATCTGAAAAAACTGGATAAAGGTTCTATCTTGTGGGGAAAAGCATTATGAGACCTAACGCACTGATCAGCACTTGGCAGAGAGTGCAGACAACATAGCAGTCACTATTACCATTAGTGCTGAGTGATTTCCTACTATTACCTTGGTAATATAATAGGATAGAAGACTTTTCAGTTATCAATAGTCTTTATTCACTTCTTCCAGCACCCAAAGAGACCCAGCCCCGGCTTATGACGGGGATACATGACTGTATTTTGATTTTATTATGCTTATATTTCATTATTTTTAGAAACTTCTTCATGTAATCTGAACATGAAAATTATCACAGGTAGTTTTAAATTTTTTTCTGTAATGAAAATAATTACAGCATGCATTAGAATTATCATTTGCTTAAATATACTAGATGTTAAATTAATCTGAAAAAGACAGCACCTTCTAGAAGTCATTCGATTTTAAATGGGCAGTGAAGTCCTGCACCTGTGATGGGATCGTATACTAATCAATAATGACTTCAAGGACCACAGTGTGGAATTTAATCAGTAATAATTTTCCAAAAAGCAAATCTCCACACGAAAGCATAACTGAGGCTTCCTGGTAAAATTCAATATAAATGCACAACTGGCCTTCCAACCTGTAAAAATCCCTTTTAATCAAATGAATCTGAGGCAAAGTAAAGACCTGCTGAGCACATTGGCTCAGGGTGATAGGCTGGGTCATGGAACCCTAACTGAAACACAAGGTCTTTTCCTCTAACTCAGCGAAGGCCAGGTGAGTCTACTGGGCTGGGACAGAAACAGCACTGCTGTCCCGTGGATCTAGGGACATTGGTTGAGTCATATGGAAGTCTTTTCTTTCTCAGGTCACTCTATGCACAAACCACCCACTCGAGGGTCCACATGTGCCATCCTATTACAGCACCAGTCCTTGGCTGCCTGCCTTGCCCTTGCTGGTCACCAGCAGACACAGTGGTTGTGTCCATCAATATCACACGACTATGTTCACAGATCCTGCCTAATGTGTGAGTCAGTGTGGCAGTGTAGGCCAGGACCATTTTCAGTCCTTGGGAAACAAGATGTCCCAAATGGTCCTACTTTAGATCCATCATGCCTTGTGTTCCTTCCCTTTCTCTACATGAATGCCTCAGCTTCTAGTCTTGGCACACATGTGTAGGAATATGTTACGTGACCGCTGGGAAAGAAGAACAGAAAAAAAATATTTCACAAGAAGCCGACTTCTGTTTCCATGATGTCCCTAGGTTACTTGGTCGGCAAGTCAACGTAATTCTGTTCTCTAATGGCTTCCTTCCTTTGCCTGTGAGGAAGGAAACCGCACCATGGGGAGGCATGACATGACAGTGGAATCAGAAGAGAGGCAGAGTAAGTTAGAATTAGATATAGATATGCACAGTGTTGACCCTTTTAAGTCCCATAATCCTACCCATAGCCAAAGACTGCTAGATTAGAAGTGTTTGGAGGGCACGGGTCTTATCTCTTTTGTCCCTTACACCACTTGCCAGAGAGCAGGATGCCTCTAATCCTCTGGTAACATTCATACAGAAATCTAGCTGTGGCTGGCAATCTCTACACCTGCCCTTTTAAGCATAGTCATTAACTTTGGTCTGAGGTAAAGCCCTAGTCTTTACTTCTGGAGGCGTACATTTAAATCTAATTGCAACAACTGAGCCAAAATTTACAACAACTGGGTATTTTCTGTGCCTCGATCTCCTCCTCATCAGAAAATCATGTTCAGAGTAAAGGTTTAAATTCAAGAATTTCTGATGGCTTGTCCAATGCTCTAGTTCAGTTTGCTAGCTCACTGTGGGAGGGAAAGATCCTCTCTCTCAGTCTCATGAAGTCTAATGTTAAGGGTCTGAGTGCGGCTCAGTGGCAGAATGTGCCTATCTGGTACGAGGAAGCCAGGGGTTCAGTTCTTCCTCCCTTCTGCAAACCATAAAGCCACTAAAACTAACGCCGGCCGTAGCAGGCACCGTGGACACAGTTGCCGGTGTCCACGAAAGTGGGAAGGAAACCCTGGGGCTGCTGACATTAAGAAAAGCTGGCGGTTTCTAGTCTAGTCTCTTTTTCTGCGCCTACAAAAGAACCACTGTTTTCTCTGTGTCCTTATGGCTGGCCCTTGCCACCAATGCCTGCCTAGAAATATGGGGCCATCATCATTGCCTGCAATTACTGGGATGGCCTGAATGAGAAACGACCACTGTATCTCCCGGCATTTGAATATGTGGTCCTCACTTGATGACACTCTTTGGGGGCTTCGGAGGTGTGACCTTGCTGGAGGAATTATGGCATTGGAGGCAGAGTTGGAGAGAGTTTTAAGATCCATGCTCTTCTCTCTGCTTCCTGCTTGTGGTTAGAACCCGAATGAACTTTCGGCTCCAGCCACCATGTCTGCCACCTGTTTTCCATCATCGTGGATTCTCATCCTTCTGCAATCATTGGCCCAGATCACCCTTTCCTTTTCTACCTGGTGCTGGTCATGATGTTTAATTACAGCAAAAAGAAATACACTTCTGCAAACTTCTTTTGTTATACCCTCATTTGTCACAGTTCAGTAGAGTCAGTACCTTGAAAATATTTGTTTAACCTACTGAAAATATGTCCAAATTAGGAAGCAAGGGAAAAAAGAGGGAAACAGCACTTAAAACACAGAGATTTAAACTTTGACGCGTTCTGTGGAATGTATGTATGTAGCTGTTTAGGAAGCATGTGGAGTTATGCAGCATTTACTAACGTGAGAAGATTCTGACCTGGCAAGTGCAACCGAGCATTCTGGGAAAAGGCTGACTATGAAGTTGGACTGTTATTAGCTGGAGCTGAGCTGTTTTCTTTCTCTAAAAAACTCCACCTGCTTCCAGATTTACCAAGACACACCCTTTTAGTCATTTTATGTCCACTGACTTTAAAATTAAACAGCCATTGGTTTATTTTAGAAACTAAGATTTAAAAATATCCTATCCACTTTTGGTTTTCTTCTTAAGATTCACTTTTGATTTTATTTGTGTGTGTGTGTGTGTGTGTGTGTGTGTTTGCCACACATATTCAGGTACAAGCGGTGGCAGGTATCAGCTCCTCTGGAAGTGTGTAATCACAGATAAGTGTGGGCCACCAGACATGAATGCAGGGAACCAAACTTCAGTACTCCGGAAGAGTTCTTAACTGCTGAGCCATCTACTCAGACCCTGCTTTTTGCTTTCATGGACTGGATCTTGCCACTATATCCCCGTCTGGCCTGGACCTTACTTTCTGCCTGCCTCAACGTCTTGAGTGCTGAGATTACAGCCACACACCACCTTCCTAGCTTTTCTTGCAGGAAAAGAAAATAGCTTTAATCAGCAATTATTTCTGCCTCCTTGGGATAACCTGTAAAACACTAGATGAACTATCTGGGTCTTTGCTTGCCATATCTAAATGTACAAGTTGTCTCAGGTGTCCATATGCTGAGGTCAAGGCAGTTGCAGAATGAAGTATCTTGAGGAAATCATACAGGTTTGAGTTGCTATGTTGAGATCGGGAATGGGCCAGGGATATGTAAGAAGCGGTGGGGATTGCTTTGGATGCAGTGTTCCTGCAATAAAGACGAAAAGTGTGACTGGGGAGATGGCTAAGTGGGTAATGCACTTGCTGCAGAACCTGAGGACCTGAACGTGAATTCCCAGATTCTATGTGAAGCTCATCAGGGCAATGCATCTCTGCAAACCCGGGGCTCCCAGGACAGAAGAGGAGTGGGAACAGGCACTCTCAGGCCAGGTCAGTTACAAAGGAGAGACCTTTTCTCAACCACAGAAGAAGATGAGGACTGACTGATAACTGAGTGTGTTTGCTGACATCTACACCCATGCTCTGATAAACACCCTCCCACACACACATACACATGCATGCACATTATGCCGGCATGAAGGCACGCACGTACCATGTCCACAATATAAAAAGGCAGGGAGACTGCAATTTCATATGATCTGAGGAGGAACTGGGGAGCAGCTGGCTCATTAGACTCACTCCTATGGAAGACAAGGGCCACGTGGCAGGTGCTTCTCAGACTGCAGCAAGGCAGAACTTTCTCTACAGAGGCCCCGTGTACACCTCCTGTAACAATCACCGGTGGAGAAATCACTAACTCCTCCTGTTGACTTGGAGTATCCCTGGTAGCCAGATGCCAGCCAAGCAAGGTAGGAAACAGACACAAACATGCAGAAAACGGTGGCCAAAAACCTGCTTAGCTCTAAGTAATGTGCAATCCAGTGTTGGAACAGATGTGGAAGGAGAACAAGAAGGCTGGCCTAACTTTGCAGGTGTTGGCTTGGAATGCTGGAGTACTACAGCGTTCCCATCAGACCTAACTGCATTTCAGAAGGCTCTTCTGTTTCTGTCAAAACGCGAGAACAAATCTGATGAGTGCCAGCCAGTAGGTGGTTTATCAGATGACAGCAGTGGAAAATCTTGGCTCGGTTACCGAAAAATCTGGAAGCTCGATGGTTTTTGTGAATAAAATGAATATATAAGGTGTGCCCAATCCAAAGATCATTGCAAACATGAAAGAAAACAACGTGGATAAAATGTAGAGTAAATTCCTAATGCTTAAGCAATCATAAGTGTTGGCAATCTTCGTGGCTGTAATTGTTATTACTCATCTATTAACGAAGGCCACCAGAAAATAATTTCAAAGCTGGATGACATGGATGAAGTGTTTTAGGTTGGGCAGCCACCAGGAAGAGAATATGAAAACATTACAAGTAATTTTAAAGAGTAAGGAGGCCACTCGAATTGAAATATACACTTTTCCACAGTGCCATCGGTGGGCTAGCTGCTCCCACGGTACCGTGGATTCAGTGGGCCGTGATCCCAGTTGTATCACCTGTTCACTGCAGGAGATCGCGAAATCCATTTAACCTCTCTGAGTTGAAGCCCCACAGCCCTCTTCAACGAAACTGGAATAACAATATGTACCACATAGCATTATCAAGAGGATCGGCTCTAATGATGTGTTTGACAATGCTCTATAATGAGTCAAGTGCTATTATCCGCAGTTTCTGCACCACGAGAACACATGTATATTCCTCCTATCGTCACGACTTCTATTAAAAACAAATGGGAGCTAATTGAAAAGACTGGCAGGGTTTTTGACAAAGGATCATGGTACATGTCAACTCCATTAGCCTCTCTGATATGGTTCAGGTCACTGGCACATGTGCCCATTTGCATAGTGGCCTCACCATCTGAATAGCCCAGACAGCAAGGAAGAGGGTTTCTCATCCTTGCTTTGGGAAATGAAACAGAGCCAGGGCTCCAGGGAAAGAAGTTTGCCTCAATACTGGGCAAACTCAGGGAAAACAGTCGGGTAAAATTCAGATGTCCTCTGTTTTTACATTCCTTCTCACGTGGCTCATGGGCCACATCAGGCTTGACAATCACACACGATTTACCTACAGCACAGAAAGATACAGGTGGGGTCTGGACAGTGTAACAAAGTCAAGATAATAAAGAGACCAGGATTAGGCTGCCACTCATGGGATTTCAATCCATCAAAAACTCTTTCTCTTGGGGTGGAGTCCTATTTATTTCTATTCCATCTTTTAAATACAACAAGCAGCTTTTCTGTGCGGAACTTGCTCCCAAAAGAAGCTGCGCTCCCCCAAAAAGCCTGCCGACAGCCTGTAGACCTCACAGGGACCTCAGCCCATGTTTGCTGATACTGAGGGGAAAGCCTGAGAAAGAAGAAGAGGCAAGGGAAGTTGCTGCTTATAGGCTTGAGAAAAGCAGAGCTGGGGACTGGAGAGATGGCTCGGTGGTTAAAAAGCACTGGCTGCTCTTCCAGAGGACCATGGTTCAATTCCCAGCACTCACATGGCCGCTCACAACTGTCTGTATTTACAATTCCAGAGGATCCAACACCCTCAGACAAACACGAATGCAGACAAAACACCAATGCACAGAAAATAAAATTAAAAAAAATAAAAGAAAGGAAACCAGAGCTTCTGTGGACAGCTGGGTTGGTAGACCTCAGCAAACTCTTTTTCTGGTATCCTGAAATGTGATGTCTACACTTCTTTGGTATGCCTTTCAAGTGATGTTTCAAGTTGGGCTGCAAGGTTCATCATTCTCTCTCTTCCAGTCTGGAACTACCACCAGGTATTCAAGCTCAATCCATTTTTCCTTTCAGTTTCCTATCTTGTCCCATGGGAATAAGGGAAATAAGGTCTCAGCCCTGTTCTGGGTTTTCTTGCTGGTATGTTGACAAGCAAAAGCTCCCATCAAGGTGCTGAGCCCTATCATTTCCAAAGCATCTCCAGCTTCTCTCCCCTCTCCTCTCCTCTCCTCGAGAATCTACACATAACACCTGATTGTTTTCAGTCACTGCTCAAGATGTGCCCTGATGCTATCTATGCCTTACGAACTTGTGTCCTGCACATGATGAGGGCCGGCAGGATATGCAGAGGAACCTGGTAAACAACTTGTTAGATCTGAGGATGGAGCTTTGAAACGCTTCCAGAGGGAAGGTGCACAAGTCCAATATGGCTGGAGTCGATTTTACGCTGGAATCACACAAGGCCACTAAGAGTCAATGCATTCTCACTTCCTTCCTGACACCTACTTCCTTTCTCCTCTCAAAACAGAGGCGACTAACCTATTGTCTCTCTAAAGTGGTCACAATGAGCATAAACAAATGACTTGGAATCCAACATAAAGATTAGCATATAATGGAGTCCCTGAGCCAGCCGTTCATCTGGTACATGGAGCATGCAGTGGAAGAATCTTAGTTTAGAAAACTAGCCAAGGAACGTGCTTGGGAAAGAAGGAGGAGCCCTCAGGGAGCAGAGGGTTCAGCTCTAAGTTCTTAGCACATACTGTGAGTGGTGGGGGTGCATGAAGGAGAACTGGGCTTAGGAGGCCCAAGGCAGTAGACACTGCCAACCCCCAATATTCAGGAACAACTTGACTTGTTCCATTGTCTTGGCTGTGGCTGGCAGATGACTAAAGCCCCCACCCCAGACCTCATAGGAGATTATTTTTATTTTTTTTAAAAAATAAAACAATCCTCAGACTTAGAGCCAGAGTTGGGATATTGGTTTCTCTCTGGAAAAGGCATGGTATCCTGGCTGGGAAATGAGGTAATACTCATCCTACAATGATATCTTTGATCAACATAATATTGATCATGATCATAGCACATTTTCAAAGAATTGTCTTTATTAAAACGCCATGCTGTCCCTTTGATTTAAAAAAGTGGCGGAATCTGAGCAAGGCGGAAGAGTTCACTGTCTCTCACCTTCCTTGAAAAGGAAACAGAAACTGGGGTGAAATGACTGGCCCAGGCTTTGCAACTGATGGCCAGAAGCCTCCAGTTCCCAGGCCCTGGATTCTTCCCCCACCCACATGTGTCTCAGAGGTTGAAAGCACCCCAAAATAAACTGCTCAGGAAGTACAGGGGACAAATCACACAAGCCCATGGCTCACACCCCCATCAGTGTTCTCTCAAACATGCCTGCGACTCCATTTCTCTTGGTGCTTGTTTCGTATACTTCCATGCAGTGATAAGCGGACCAGCCTGGCCTTACTTCTAGAATTTGCATTAGGCCACTGGTGGGACTTGCTCTTCTTTATTGGTAGTTCACATCCTCTACTCTGAAGTACCATGCCCACCAAACTGGAGTCTAAGGGAAGGCGGAAGAACATCCTGCTTGGATTTTCTTGCACCGGGAGGGTTTCTATCAGTTACATAATGTACTCCATTTATAAAGGTGGGAAGCAAATCATTTACCCTGGCATAGTGCCATATGAGGGAAATCCCTGCATTTGGGAGGCTGAGGGGGGGGATCTTGAGTTTCAGGCCAGCCTGGGCTACATATCCACACTATCTCAAAACAAGGCAAGGGAAAATAATTCTGTAGGTTTAAAACACTGTAGGCTTTGAGCACTGATGACTAGCTAAGGAACTCATGTGTGGGCCTAGCCTGCCTCCAGTTCCCTCCATCTGAATTTAATTGTAACTCGAAACATTTTCATTTAATTCAATTTAATTTAGTAGTTTAAGCAGGAAAAGGAAGCTGTCCCCTTCCTTCTTTTGAGGAGAAATTGGGGAACAGTTTGCAGGATCCCACCTTTCTCTCAAGGAGTGGAACATCAAAGCTACCTTGCCAATCCTATAGAAAATGTTCTAAGTCCACTGCTCCAAGGGACTAGTTCTGTCCTCTGAAGGCTTTATTATAGCTGAGTGAAGAGGGAGAAGAGAATCATGGTCTACAAAGACAAAATGCACAATGATAGCTGAATCTCAAGCAGGTAACTTGAAAAACATAATTCATTAGGAATTGACAGTTAAAAGTAATATTAGTATATTAAAACAAGAACCCATAGGATTGGGAGTTTGACAATAGCCTTTTCCCTCTGTAGAGTACATAATATGTTAATAAATGAGGTCATAAATAAAGCAAAGGCAATAGGGGTCGATGCTGTGGCTTCCCCAAAGTCCATCCACATGCAAAGCAAGTTCAAAGTGGGATGCTGCCTGGTGAAATAACCAGTCACCTTTCTCTCCTGGCTGATCATGGCACATTTTCCTGCCCTTTCTGCTTCTCATGAGTGTGGTGCTTGTCCACTCCCTCTGGAGGGGAAAAGACTGACTATCCTGGCACAATGAACTAACAGAGCAGCTTCCCTCTGCAGATGAAGCCAGCCCCATTCCAGCGACTGTCCACATCCAAACTTGTGAAGACCACAGAGAAAAATCCAATGTGAGAAATGCTGACGGCCCACTCCAAAGCTTCAATGGCTTGGTTGCAAAGACAATGATCAAGAGAGAACAGTTGAACATCATCTGGAAGAACTTAATTCCATCCCACGACTGTGTTTATGTTTAATATTTTATTATTATTCATTAGGTACTTCTCCAATCATGGTGGTGTGACTATGTACGGAGGAATAGCATGAAGGAGTTGTTTTTATGCTTATAATGCAAAATTTACAAACACGGAGAGAAATTAGTAATACTGCAGTTATCAAAAGAAACAAGCCTAATTAAAGGACTAGCTGCTCCAAATCCACATGCAACTTGAAGACAATTCAAATGTAATGAATGCCTTTAATATTAATTACAGAATTCTTCACAATACATTGGGACAGTTCTCTTGGAGAATTCAGCTTACTGTTTAACAGTTTTTGACTAATTTTATTAACCTGTACATCTGAGAGGATCAACCCCCTCTGGGTTTAATTAGAAGGAAATTCAATTTGGATCTAAATGTCAACAGTGGTTACTAATTATGGCAACGCCCGGGACAGGACAGCCTGGCTGCAATCAGGCAGTTCCCTGGTAACATTAACACCTTCTTTCTGAGTTCCCAGAGAGTTCGGATGTTTTAAAAATAAATACAATTCAGCACGGGACACTGCTAATATCATGAGCCCCTATTGCTAGGTGCAGACATGCAGAAGTGGATGCCAAATTAAATTACAGGGATCGCTCAAACATATAGCTGAATAATAAGCAGCTACAAAACTAGGTCAGGGTTGAAAAGCTAGCTCTGAATGCCCCTCCCCCAACATGCAAAATAAATACCCCACTATCTCTGAATAGAAATCATTCTTTTGTTATGCCCTTTGTCAAGAATACATTATTGCAAAATGATATTTATTTCCACAATCTTCACAGCTGTGAGCACGACTAAATTAATCTTCCTAGAACTGATTTCATTTGCAATTTCATGATTACGATTATAAAATGTAAATTTATTACTTAAAAAAGAAATGCTTATAAAAGACATAGATAAAAAAGACAGTTCTTTATCCGTTGGCTTGTTCCACGCGATACTAATGAAATAAATAGCTGACTAACCCTGGAACAAAAACAAACAATTTAAAGAGGGTTGTGGGGGGGGGAGGAAGTGAAATGAAAGCTAGGAAGACAATTTTTAAAATGGGCTCTTTTTAATGTAACACACACAGTGATCATGTGGCTCAGGGAAGGACCAGATCATGCCTGTTTGTCTTAGGGAAGGCCGAACACTCATGGTGTTTCTGTTGCTCCACTGATGTAAAAGACAATGCAGAATCCCCTGGGTACTGCTGAGCCTGCCCCACCCCCAGCTTTCAGTCTTCTGCTCTTAAAAGTTAATTGCTAAACGACTATCTTCAGAATGTTTAATACTGATCACCCAAATAACAAATTAGTTTCAAGAAATCCATTTTTACAAGATTTATTTCTTTTACTTTTAGTAGACTTTAGTCACCAAATTGGTCTTTTCTTCTTTAAGCTATGCTGTTTCTTATAATTTATGTGTACATGCTTAATGCAGGTAGGAAATTATTCTGGGTGCTAGGACAAATGACAATTTAAAAGTAAGCACTATTCGATTTCTGCTAGATAAAAACAATAATAATGACAGGGTTGGATTTTTGTTTTATTTGGTTTTCAATATCCAGGGCAAAATAAAACATGGAACTTATGACATGTCTTCATTTACATAATTTCTCTTCCAAGCTGAAATGATCCATTTCTTAAAAATATCAATTTAATTTTTTCCCATTTAAACACGTAACTTGTGAATCCAGGCAAATACAATTAGCATGTGCATTTTATTAAATATATTCAAGTGTCAAATGCCTATTTACAGAAAGACCACTAATGATAACGTAGGCTCAACTAAAAATGGATGTCAATAAATGGTTCTATAAGCACTTACGCTCATAATAGATGCAATAGCATCTCTGAATAAATATTAACATGTAAAACTGCTATTTATCATGTCAGCACAATCAATAGAGACCATATTTCTGGACTAGGAATGCATCAGTAATCTTACTGCGTTTGCTCGAAATCACAAAGCAAAAATGCAAGCACTGTCACGGACATTTATTGTACTCAATTGGATCCAAACTAGCTGCTGAGGAAAAAGCAATTTACGCTTGTGCAACAAAATAAGCTATGTATATATGAATAAATTATTATTATTATTATTATTATTATTTTTACTGTGATTCCTTTCTATTTGCTTTACCTGCCTAAGATGCTGGGTTTTCAATAAAAGACTTCTGCATGCGACTTTCACAGCTAGTAGAGTGTGAGTCTGGTGGGGCATCTCCCAATCCAAACCCTTCCTGATCCCTCCTCTCTCATGAAAGCTAATGAACACCGGCTGAGGATGTCTATATTGCTTCTTTACCACTCTCAGCCACAGAGACTTCCATGACGACAACGGACCCTTAAAGAGTCCACTTTTCACCTCTGGGAGGCGTGATGTCTCCACCAGGCTTCTGTGGACCAGTATCCTCCCACTACGAAGTCACTGCCTTCTGCAGTAGTTGCAATAAACATAGACTGCTTATCACCGAAGTACTTAGAAGCACATATTACAGTGTTGTTTAGAAAGAAATTAATTTGGAAAGGCCATATCTGTGTGCACTCTGCTTTGATCCCTCTCTCTCCCTTATCCCCTCCTCTTCCTTTCTCCCCCTCCCCCTCTTTCTCTTTTCTATCTCTCCATGTCTCTCTCTGTGTATCTCTCTCTATGTGTTTCTCTGTCTCTCTCTCTCTCTCTAGATGTCACTCAGCACTGGGAAATCTTCCTTTCCTGGTCTTTCTCCATGTCTCTCAAGACACTACCATACTAGCCCAAGCAACACACCATCCCCCAGGGGGAGCTCAGCAAAGCCCGTGAGCTTAACTGCTCAACTTTAAAGCTTCAAGGTCACTCTTAAACTTGTATTTAATGACTTTCTTTCCTGTGATAAGGGTGCTTTAGAGATAGTTTTCAGAGAGGCATGCTGTTATCAAACACCTGTTCGGTGCCCAGTCTCTCAGAGGAATGAAACACACTCTTTAAAACTTAAGCAAAAGAAATAAACAAGAACAATGGCATTAAACGCCTGATAGACAATATAATAAAGACATGCTTCTTATACTGGTTTTAAACTGTAATTTACCGGGTCATATTATTCTGAATATTACATTACAAATTCGGAACAGGTGTTGAAAGCTATTTTCCCCCACAATTAGATGTTAACTCTTTCTTTCTGAAGAACTGAAGCTTCACCGAAGATCTTCTGATAACAAAAACGGAAGTAGTGGAACCACAGCTCAATAATAAGGTAAATGGAAAAACAGTTGGTTTCCGTCTCTCTCAACTGCTTTCCTTGATGTGTTCCAGTCAAAAAGAGAAAGAGAGAGTGTATGTTCTCGATGGTGCCAACAACCAAAAGGTAAAGGGTAAACACACTCGCCTGTTTTGCACTCCCTAGTGGCACAACGGCTTCACTTCTGAAAAGTTTTTGGGTGACCTAATTTTTTCAATTTTTTTTTCCTCTAAGACCCTAACTTGCAAGCCAAGACTGTGTGAACCCAGAAAGCCACAGGGTAAAATGAAATTGTTTCATCCACGAACATGACAGCGTTTTACGGAAATCTGCATGATGGTTTCTTGTCAGATGTCATTGAATGGCAGCTGTGCACGCTCCTCAGAGAAGCCATGACAGAGCTTCATGGACAAAGGTCCCCATGAGGAGAAAATGTCTGAAGTGCCTGTGTAGGAAGGGGGAGCCAAGGTAGGCTTTGGAAGGATCCCCATTTTTGCCCGTACACTTGACACTTGGGTTCAGCTACACAGAGGAGCCCCCATGCTTCATTTTAGGATGAAGAAGATTTGAGAATAGCAATTCTCAAAATGGGCTCCACTGTGGGATGAGCTATGTTGGAACAAGTTTACTATGTTGGTGCCTGAGAAGTGAAGACAAGGTAAGTGGTCATGAGCATTTCCCAGGAGTTCCGAGTGACACAAAGATCCACATATGCCACTTGCTCTGCCCCATTCCCTGGTGTTCCTGAGTTCGGGTAGACTCACTCTGCTGAGTCCTGACACTATGAACTCTTTATTTTAAATAATGCTCATGTACCTAATATATGTCTTATTAACAGCACTGAATTACAGCCACTAAGCCTATAACCACTTAGGACTCAGAGCACATCTATAATTTTATTACTTTTTGCACGCTAGTAATGTTTTTAAAGAAACAGATCAAGTTTTGTTTGCTCAGAGTTGATTTAACTAGATAATTTAAGTTACCAAAAACAGTTCTCAAGAATCTTGAAAAATCTGTTTATAATGATAAGCCTTGTAGTATTTGAAGCCATTACTATGTTGCTTGGGTACCTTATGTATAGTTGGATAAGCATGAATAATACTGTTTTCTTAAGAGAATCCTGATTAATTGTCTCATCAGGATGACATTGTCTATTTTATTAGAAAGCACTCATTTGCTTCTCTCAGTTAAGAACTTGAACATTATGCTTCTTCACATTGAGAGGAGTTTACATGATCCATTCAAAAGCGAACAGCAGACTACAGACTAATAGCTACAACCATTTTCAGAATTGTGCATCCCCAACACGCCTGGTTAAGAGATGTGTTAGTATTCAGCACTAAAGCTGGGTTACTAGGAACTAAGTAACTGGAACAACAACAAAAAGTCCACAGCCCCGATCTTATCAAAAATAATTATGAACCTTTAATGTCCCCCCACTAGGGACAAAGAGAAAGATAATGTGGCCCAGAATGAGGATTATAATGGAAAGAGACAGAAGTGGGGCAGCCGTTTGGACTTTAACAGTAGACACAGACTACTGTTGAAACTACAAGACAATGGAAGACTGCCCAGCCAAAAAAGAAATTTTATTCTGTGTCTCAACTGGTAAAGTGTTTATAATATAACAGGAATAAATGGTCATTTCATAGGTGCCTTTTCTCACAGGTCCACAATCACTTAGAACAGGCATACAATACATAGGGAGGCATCAGATGTAGTGAGGATGTGCCTAATACAAGTGTTTTTCTCTTTTAGAAGCACTGCACAGTGCTACCTCCCTCAACAGTTGGTTTATTTACTCTGTCTTGTAGTTTGAGTACTTGACATTTAGGAGATTCACTCACCATATAAACAGCTTTTATCCTCATCAAACCTGACTGTATCTCGTAACGAATCTCTTTCACTCTTCAAATTCAAGTGTGACATAGATAAACATAAAATAACGGAAGAGGGCATACCTAGGTGGTGCTGTTTGCAAAAATAATAAGCAAATGAATGCATGCGTCTTTATTTCATCAGGGGTCGTTTCTGCCATGGTCATTTGCACCTCAGATTGGAAGGTTGTATGAGCTGAGCTTCCCTAATCTGAACATACCAACACAAAATACTCTACAATCTGAAATGTCTTGAGCTTCAACATGAAACAAGAGGAAATTTTAAACAAGGAAATCATGTTTCACACATAAAATTATGAAAAATACTATAAAAATTTAACTATCCATATAAGGAATACACAAAATATTAGTTAATATCATGTTTAGACTTGGCTTCCAATACACAAATATTGCAAGATGTGCAAACACTCAGCTGTCTCATAGACTTCCAGTCCTGAAGCATTTTGGGTAATGGAATTTTACAGGTGGTTTGACGAGTAGTTTTCAAAAGCAATTACTGGCTGTGTTTCAGTAACTGTATTCAGCTAGTCTTCCACTGAAGATTTTACCTTATATTTCAAAACTCTTATTTCATCTTTAATCCTGTGTGTGGGTGTGTATCTGTGTGTGAGCACACATGCCCGTAGAGGCCAGATGCAAGAGATCCCCGGAAGCTGCAGGAACAGCCACGCACCGAACTCCAGGGCTAGCTGCTGAACTCCAGTCCTGTGCACGAACAGCAAATGCTTGTAACAGCTGAGCCCCCTCTCCAGCCCTTGAAGTTTTATTTCTTAAAAGGACGCGTAGCTTTTTTTTTTTTTGTAACGTGAAAAACATGAAGTAACAGAAGGACCTTCCCAAGTGGGAACAAACCCATTCTGAACTATCTGTCATTGTCGTGACTGCTTGTCCCCATTGAGACACTGTCTCACGGAGAATGCTTCCCTCTATCCTCTCCCTGGGTTCGAAACTTAATTCTATTTTCTATACCAGCTGGAAGTTAGTGTTTCCCATGGCCACAGTTACACTGCACTACATGAAAGTGATGGAGGAGTTAAGATATAGTTCCCTTCAAAGCCCTCAATGCCAAGTGCTTGCAGAAAAAGGCATCCACCATTGACATCTGAAGAGTCCTTTGTTTTACCTGACAGTGTTACAAGTCAGGCCCTCACTGTACACATACATTGAACTCATTATCAATTTACTTTAAAAATGGAAGGCCAGGATTTAGGTTTTAACCATTTACAAAGGAAGTCTTTCTTTTTGCTAATAACAGTGAAATTGGAAAGCATAATATTTTGAACAAATAGTACAACAGAAAATGTATCGAAGACTTCCTAACAAAGGGATAATTCACTCTGAACATTTTTTATCTACTAAGAAAAATATTTCATGAAATCCATTCTGCTTCCCCAAGTATATGAGCCGCTTATTGTGGGAGGTAGGGTAATGGCAAGGTTGGGGGTGGTGAGAGAAATTTAGTAAAAAGATTCTTTGGTAGCTAATAAACACATGGCTATTGTCCCTGAAAACACTGCCATCTGTTGTCAGAAAAAAAGGTCACTTGTTAAATTTTGCTAGGCAACAGGTTTTCTACAAATGAAGAAAAAACTATCTGACAGTTTTTCTTAACTGAGTAGGTCATCCTAGGAGGGGGTGTCACCATGGAGAATACAATTGGAAACATGTCCACGTTCCAAATCAGCTCTCCAAAACAAAGGGACTCTGTGTGCATGCACCTCTGAATAATTAACAGGCGCTGGTATATGCTGTTTAAATTTCCCTTCAAGTATATGCAGAACGCCAACATGATGATCAAAATTCCAACCATCACAGCTGTGCTAATATTATCTTTTTATTAACTTTTCTTAAAAGTTTCCATTAAATTTTATGAAGTGATAAATGACACAATATTACCTTGTGGATCCATCATAAAAGATAAAGGAGAAAAATCACCCAAACCACCACCCAGCCGATCTGTAGTAAGGGTTTGAAATCCTGTATGTAGCATGTTATCTTCTGTTACAAACATGCATATTCCTCATGGAGGGATTGCTACAGAATTCATCTGTCACTTTCCAGCCTCAGAGTTTTCCACATTTTTAATTAGGAAATTTTAAGTTGCACCCAGGCTTAAATGGAGAAACCATCATTATATCAATGGAGAATCTTGAAATTAGGCTGAATATTTTGCTATGACTTAGGAACTTTAAGCAAACAACAAACAGAGCCAAACTAAAGTCGATCGAGTTTATGAGGTCTATCGGTCTCATCTTGGCCTTTAATCACACCCATTTTCATTTTGGTCACCCAGAACTATGTCATTAGTGGAGACAGGATCCATATAGAAGGTTTGAGGGTTATGATTCTAGAGTTTACGAACCTTGTTTGCACATGACAATTCTGCAAGGCCCTTTCTAGACCTCAATAGGGAAAAAAGGGAGGTTGTATCTTGCTAGGTTCCACTAGCCAATAACAATAAAGCCAAGATTCAACACCCATCCTGAACCCACAATTGTTGTGTTCCCCTCCACCTCACACCATCTGCATACATGTAGACTGAGGTGTGGTGGTAGAGTGGCCTTTCTTTGAAGAATTTATGCTCCATGCACACAGAAACTGTGCTGTAAACTCGTGGTGAAAAGAGAGGTCATACATGATGTCTTGTGGGAGGAGATCATGAAAATGGGATTTAAAGCTTGTGATTCATAATGACTCATAAAGTAGGAACAGAAAGCAGAGCACAAAGGTTAGGCCTGGAAGAGAAAAAACCCAAACAGAACACACCAACAAAGCCCAGCTTGGAAGTCTTGGAAGTGAGACGATGACTACCCAGTCAGAGGAGAATGATAAAAACCGAATGTCTACAAAAGCACACACTTGTGTGGAAACGGCAACACACCATCTCCCAAGGCGAGCTGAGAATTTCCTCGCTGTCCGTGATGTTACGTCCTGAAAATCTCAGGGGTGAATGAGAACCCTACTGCTCATCATTTTCCTTGTGTGGGAGATGGAAGTCAGGGCCTCATACAGATGAGGCAGGTTTTCTACCATGGAGCTGCACACCCAAGCCTCACATTCTGAAGTTCATACTAACATTCAGTCATCCTGCTTAGCCACTCCCAATCTGCAGAGAAGGCAAATCAATGTCTTGGAGAAACTTTTGAGCCTACAGCTAACTGAGCTGATGTGTGTTCCCTGCATCTCGTGCCCAGCTGAGGATAACTCACGAATGTGGTTTGGTAGTTAGTGTCCCACCTGTAGTTAGGTGCCTGCCGGTGGCACATAAGCCTAACATGGCGTCACACACAGATCCTTCCAGACTCTCAGGAGCTGGGAAAACATTTGAATAGACAATTTTTATTACAAATTATTTTAAAGGCCCTCTCTGACGCTGGTTTTCAATATTTTTTAATTGTGTGATGCATAAAAATTATGAATTTTTTTCTCATCGATCCCTTAATCTTACAGCTGGAACAACCCACTTGGGGAAGGGATGGGTTTTGCTCAAAGCAAAACCGCTTTTGCTTTAGTAGGAAAACACACCCTGGGAGTCTCAGGTTGCAGCTCTTTCCCATTTCCAAAGACACTATTGTTTTCTCATAGTCAAAAATATCTAATGGTTACAATGTCAAAAATGGAGATTTAGTTCACAAGGACAGGCTCCCGGGATCCTACCATCCAGGAGGCTGAGCCAGAAAGAACTTGAGTACAAGGTCAGCTTGCATTACATTTTGCGCTCAAGGTCAGCCTGAGATATATAGTGAGACTCTGTTTCAAAGAAGCAAGCACACAAAACAGGCTTGTTTTCTAGTCTTGGAGTTTATTGCTAACTGTTTATTCAACTTATAGCTTTGGGAAATGAAGTAGATTGGTTTTACTTCTTAGGAGCTTGATGTTTCCATCTGTAAGATGGAAATAACTATATTAAATCTACTCTGTAGCACCGTGGCATTAAATAAATAGGTTCTGTCCCTCTAATAATGCTTCGTCTGAAAGTGATTACAGCCATTCTGTTGGTCGCATAGCTTAAGCTTTAGAAACAAAATCAAAGCAAACCCACAATTCTTTGTTTCTCACTCTAGTTAAGAAATAAGAAAAGCAGAGAGGACAATTTCAGTTAGGCATAGGGAAGAAAGGGGTTTAGTTTTTACTGTAGTCAAGTGCATGCCTGGGATGTTAAATGTGGCTCCGGGACAGAGTGCTAGTCTAGCACAGGAAAAGTTCTAGGTTCAATCCCCAGCACTGGAGAAAAGCTATCTCGCATGAAGCCTCTCTGGTTTGAGACCTTTCTCCTGCCTACTTCACCACAGTAGATTGCAAACTGCTTGGAGGCAGAGCACAGGGCTCTTTTTCAGTGTGTCCAAGCTGTGAAGACAGAGCCTCGGGAGCATGCAGCATGTGCTTGCTGACCCTGGGAGATGACTCTGCAGAGCTGACTGTCACCCGGAGTTCAGAAGGGACAGGAATTCTGAAGTACCTGAACTAGCCTGAAAAGCTGCACTTCTAAATACATGATGCAATCGCCACATTAAAAAGTTTGTGAATTTTTTTGGTAAACTTGGATCACTTTTTGTCGGGGCATTCGTTAGTCTAACCTGGGCTAGGATGGTAGTCTCGAGAGCCCTTGAGCTTCTAGCACTGTAGTGAATGGCCCCATGGCTCCCTGCTGCTGCAGTTCTAAGAGGGGAGTGTTTCAAGGCAGGTCTTCAGGAGCCCACAAATTTGGCAGGCTGTCACATTTCTGTGGTGTACTAATGAAAGGCCCAACAGTAGTGGCCGGTGGCGTTCTATATTCTGCTCTTTCTAAATGCGGTAGTGTAAAGAACCTCACCAACACGGCCTGAGTAGGCCCAGGGTCGGGCACCTGAGCTCTCTCCATGCTGGCTGCTACTTTCCAAACACTAATTTATGTGTGTTGATCCCTTAAAAGGGGGAAAAATAAGCTTGGGATCTCGAGAAACAGAAGTGTTACTGTCTCATACAATTTGGAGCAGCGTGTCCAATGATGCACTTTTTTTAAAAAAGTAAAACTGTAAGTGCATAAAAATTCCAAAGCTAATTCAATTTGGCAAAGTGGAACTCTCCACTCTAATGTTGGTGTCTTAAGTATCGCTCTCAGCAGAAACTGAAAGTAGCTACTGGAATTCCTTCTAGACTTGAGAAAGTATGTCACCAAGCTCACCAGAGTCTCCTAGCTTCTGAAATGTCACAAAAACACGGGGCATATTTTATCTTCTTTCTCTGCTGCCCCCTCCTGCCAGTTCTTGGGTTCAAATCCAGACCTAGTATGTACTACAACAGGAGCTAGTTCCAGGACAGGCACCAAAGCTACAGAGAAACCTTGTCTTCTCAAAAAACCAAAAAAAAAAAAAAAGTATATTCTACCACTGAACTTTACCCAGTCTCTGTCTCTCTGTCTCTGTCTCTCTCTTGCTCTCTCGGTTTTTTGAGACAGGGTTTCTCTGAAGCTTTGGAGCCTGTCCTGGAACTAGCTCTTATAGACCAGGCTGGCCTTGAACTCACAGAGATCCGCCTGCCTATGCTTTCCGAGTGCTGGGATTAAAGGCATGCACCACCACTGCCTGGCTTCCTCCTCCATCCCTTTAAATATTCTTTGATATAAAAGTACTATTTGTGGGGAAAGTGAAGAAATACAATTCTTCGTAATAATTCAGAAAGTTTCAGTAAGCCCACTTAGTGAAAACACCTTTGAAAGGACTCAAAGGGGCCAGGTCCTGCGTGGGTGGCCCCTTGCTGTTCAGCCTGGACACACCAGTCACAATCTACATCTGTCAGACTCACATTCTGCCCGAAATGTGTGTTCGTTAGGGTCTTCAAGGGTGAAATACCCGATTCCAAGCCATTCTCATAAGTGAGCTTCATTATAGCATGTATGAGTGTGACAAAATATTTATATAGGAAAAATAAAACACCAAGGGAGTTCAGTGTCAAGTTCTATAGCTGCCTATTTAGTTCAGTGCTGCAGACCTTGGCTAAGCATGCACCTTGCACTGAGTACGAAACTAAGTCCAATCTTCCTCCCCTGAAAAAGTCACATTCCTCGCCTGACAACCCATAAGATCCTCCTAAACACACTCTCGCCATTCCATTCTGACCCACTCTGTGGCCGCACTAACCCCGTCACTGCAACATTTTAAGCCCACTATCTGATTGCTCCAGACAGAGAATTCCCAATACATTTGCCTGGGTCTCTCTGCCTGGTCCACTGGGTCCTTCTGACAGTTATTAGTCCCCTCAATAAGGACTGAGGACCCACTCCTGCAGGTCCAGTTCCCCAGCACAGGTCCTTCTCCAGGGAGGGAGGTTCATTCACTGTGCCCCCTTTGCCCTTGATCCGCAACGCAGTGACTACAGTCCTACAGCTCCATCAAGGTTCATTTCAAGAGTGAAAAATATAATAAAGAAAGACTCTATACACCAGCTCCACCCACTCCTGCTTTTCAGCAGCATTGGTTTTACATAGTTCACCTGTTTATTCATCCAACAAGCTACACACTTCTCCAAGCTGCTCATGGCATTGTAAATCCCGACTGGAGTGGAAGGTGGCAAAGCTGTCTGCTGTCAAGGCTGACGGCCTGAGTTCAATCCCTGGCCTCAGTCCACATGGGCACTAACTCCTGCAAGCTGTCCTCTGACTCACACACACACACACACACACACACACACACACACACACACACACACACACACACACACTCTCACCACTCACTCACTCACTCACACAAGAAAAGAAAGGAAAATGCGTACTGCTCATGCACACGCTGCATTTTTGATGCACGGACCATGATGCATTTCTCTCTCTAACTTCCCTTTAGGTGGGGTCTCCTGTGGTCTCCAGGTTGGTCTCATGCTTCCAAGCTCAGGCAATCCTCATGCCTTGGTTTCTGAAAGCTCAAGGACTACAAGAACATTCCATCGCGACTAACTAGGACAGTCTGCAGCTCTGACACGGGATGACTTACCTCGAGGTTGAGAGCTGAGCAATCTGAAAGAGCAGATTTTAGAGACCAGCAAGTCAGGGACTAGTGAGAAAATTACATAAGAACACCAGTGGACATGTGAAATGTAGCAAGCACTGGAAGCAGGCACCGCACTTCCTGACGCTTTCCTGAGCTACATGGGCACACGTCATTCTCAGCGACATTCTAGAGATGCCGCAAGGGTGACTTCAATCTGATAATTCTTCTCTAGCAGTCTTGGTTTGGATGAGGAAGCTTACAAGATCTAGATTTCACTGTTCCTGTCAGTGCGGTAAGCCTATAACCCTTGGCTGGTGAGAGACACAATTAACAGCACTTGCTGTTTGAGTGGCATCCAGATACCCACCAGGCCTCAGACAGAGTGATTGTATCATTTCACTTCTTGAAGTTCCAAGTTACAAAAAAAGAAATAATGCTTTACTCAAGTCCCAAGTGAGAAAAGTTGGCTTCTATTGCTGTTTCCCTAAGAAACATCAAATATTAGGATGCAAAATTTCAGTGGGAGCATCAGAAAATTGAATACAGCTATACAGGATTCCTATAAAAATGACAACAACTAGCAAAAGAAAAGTAAATAAGTATCCTTGTACTTCAAACAAAAGTACAGGGCCAGCCTGGAAGGAGGAAGAGCAGGAATGCAGAATGCTTTTATGATTAGAAAATTCTGGGACTAGTGTCTGGTTTGCAGCTCTTATTTGCGGTCTCACCAAGAAAGCAAAACTGCTCAGGAACAGACTTGGTTTGATCTTCTAGTGAAACATTTCTGGTTTCTGATTGGCTGTTCAAGGAGGCACAACCGACAGCTAGGCCTAGACCGCTGGATACTAGGTTAATAAAGCACCCCATTACAAGGGAGAGGCAGCTCCAAATGTCATATCTACATACACAGTCTCCAGCAGGGAGATACATGTACCTCTCTCCAAGAGACCTTAGAATTACACACCACAAAATCATCCTTCGATCACGCTGCAATCAAAACCTGCCATCTTTGTGTTCCATGTACATTATAAAGTCTGCGGTCTTTGATTCTGTGCCAAGCACATGACCTGCATCTTTATGATGCACAGAGAAGTTTTTTTTTTTAAAAGCTTTTCAATGACTTAAAGATGGTTTAAAATATGGGAATGTTTAAAACCAGCTTTTCTGTTTGACAGCATAAACTCCCTTTACTGAGTCTAAGTATCTTTCTAAAACATTCTTGATTTGTTGCACAGACTTATCTTTTCATGTTTTCTCTCATCACTAAGCCAATTATGATGGAATTATTACCTTTGCTTCATCTGATTTTTCTGGACTTTGTTAAAATCATCTTATCACTCACAATGAACTCATGAGATTAGGGCATTACCCAGAAGTGCACAAGAAATATTTCTGAGGATCTCCCATCAGCCTTAGGAGTTATCCATTCACATATGATCCTCATCAGATGATGAACATAGACTTGTATGCATTTGAATGGGGTAATAGATCCTGTGTTGTGTATCTGTGACCCCCCCCAGCTCTTTGTTCATGAGGTTGTAGTCAGCTGGATGAGAAGAGTTTCATATTTCACTGCAATCCCATGTGAATTATTAAGCATCATCTCCCAACATCAGGTCTTACAACTGTGTTTAAAGTGAGACATCTTTGAAATTTCTTGAAGCATGACTTCATAAATAGATAATATCCTTCCCATTAGAACTAACTGTATGGATTTGTGCTTGTTCCTAGATTTTATTTGTATAAAGGTCAGTGAGTGTCCCATAACAAGTAATTCCTTTTTATAGTGCTAATCAAAATATTTTCATTTCTGTTATTTTTAAATCAAGTAGATCTACTTTATCATTTCTACATAAAATACTTTTAAATATCTTTCTCAGTATGCTGGATATGTATTTACAACCCTTCATTTAAAACTGATGGCTACAATGAGGACTACAAAAGTTAATTGTTCTTTGTTTAGTGCCATAATTCAGGGTTTTTGTTTTTTGTTTTTGTTTCCAACAAAGACTTGGAAAACATATTTTGTTTCTCCTTGGATACAAAAAACCCGGATTGTTTGAAACAAAATATTTATCATAGACAGTTCAAGCTAAATCAGCAATAAGGATAATAGTGGGGAGATTAAATATATTCATGCATGTGCATGTATACATAATGAATATGAAATCATCTAATATATAGGCACTTTTTGAAACGATGTCAAAGGTACAAATCAGTCTAGAAATGTGACCAGATCAGTGCCTTCATTTGGCTCGAACAGTCCAAACCAAAATAGAACTCTTAAAGGAACTTCGCCATGGCAATAGCTGGTTTCAAGACTTGACTCTGAGCAGAGCCGGCTCCATCTTTCAAAGCCGTGCTGGAAAGACAGCAGCTTCTGCTCTACTAAAGTTCCTAAGCAGTTAACTTTAGAAATATTACACTGACCCTAAAATAGCTCTAACGAATACTTTTTAATCACTGTTGTCACTTTGTGCTGGATCAGCCAGCAGCTTAGAAAGATCTGGAGATTCACAACGTTGTGAAATTGTGAATTGAGGTTTTAGGAATTTGACTCTGTTTTCATCGGCAGATAAAATAGATAATCGCTCGTGAGCGACTAGAAATGCTTCCTAACTAAAGCACTTTCCTCTGGAGGGAACTCTACTGTCACTTGTTTTTATTTTCAAAATGAAAACAAACAGAACTGTGGTTTCTGAGGACAAGAATGACTTCAGCCCGTTTCTTTCCCCTGAACTCGCATATATTCAGATTTGGTTAGATGGAATATAGATCCAGTCCCCGCCCTCCCCCTCACCCCTATGACTTCTATTGCTGCAAAATGTATTCACTTGCTGTACAGTAATTAACAGCTCTTGACTGGAAAACTGCCAGCAAGTACAACGTGACACTCTTCCTTTGAACACTAACAAAGTGCATAAGTAATTTATGTTGGATTAAATATCCCTAACAGGGACCCTTAAGTAACCCAATCACTTTAAACAGGCTCCACACGCATGCTCCTGAGCAGTGAAAATGTCAGACAGTGATAACCCACTAATAGCACAATTCTAACTATATTCCAGCCATTAGCATTTTATGACATCAATCCTCATTAAACCTGGCAAGGAAAAAGATACTAATGTTTCCCAATTTTACAGCCAAGGTGGAGAGAAATGGAGAAAATGTAGACAGGTGCTGTCTCCCCAAAAGGATTAACATTTTCTAAAATGTGGTAGCAATTTTCTGTTAGTACCTTTGTTTGCATTGAAAGGGAGACAACAAAGAGGTAATGGCTACAAGGACCTCGATGGAATCCAGCCAAGACTGAGAGAAAAGGCTGGTGTTTCAGCCATTGTGCACACTGCGAAAGCACTGTGCCAACTCATCTTCCAAGCCATTATATGAAATTTAATTTAACCTGCTATGCAATTAATTCAGATGTTCAGCCTATTTTTCTCATGGCAGAATCCCTCACACAATGCCTTATTTAAATATTAATCAGTCCTCTTTCAATTAGGACTAATTTGCTTCACAGGGTTTCTCTCATCTTCTGATTGCAGGAAAATGGAGGTAACTTGCAACGTTTGAGGATAATTAACATGGTATTTTTATAATACTGATACATCAAATGGGACCTTAATGAACCCCGCTGATTCCATTTAGTAAAGCATGCCTCAAAGTTATAATCAAGAGGGAAGCCATTGCCATCTGTTTAAAATACTAAGGAGCACAATTTAAACACAAAATGCTTATTTCTCTAAACTGTCTATTGGAGAGGTCTGCAAAAGTCATTTTTCTAGGCAAACTAATTGTACAGTATTTTAATTTGAACCTTTTATTGCACATATACAAAACAGTGACATCTTAAGATGTAGGGGCCCCATTTAATTAAATGTTGACAAGCACAGAAATAAGTAATGTTTGTTAATGTTACTTTTTAAAAGCCGGCTGTACAGTTACAGCAAAAGCAGCAGTACTGTGCTCTTATATTCCACAGCTTTCCCTTTAATCTCTGAAGAACTTTTCTGAACAAAAGCCGCCGGCTTCTGTGAAGTGGAAAGACAGCACACGCTGTTCTTCGCTTTTCACGTCACAAGGCAAACAGGTGAACGTTTACTCATGGCCAGTGGTTGTCAAAGTGTTCCATCTGCTTCCAGGCAGGTTGAAGGTCACTGTTTTAGGCTTTGCACTGCTGTTCGGGAGCTCCTTGGTAACATCCAGGTGTGTGAAGCCATTGGCTCCCCAAGTCATTATCAAAGCATTCAGTGTGCTCCGATGGCAATAAAAGATGATCAATAACAGATTGCTTCTTTACAATGTTGACACTGGCCCCAAAGATTTCCTCTGTTAGCATGGGAAGGCAGGCAATGCCTGTGTGTGTTCAACATGAGAAGCCTCATGTCTTTTTGCTCCCCAAACAGAAATATCTCAGATTGGAATCTCTGCAAGAGTATCCGTTGAGGATGCAAGATGTAGTCCCAATATACAGGATCTACTGACCACCCTAGGGCATAAGACACATCCCAGTGAAGAATGACAGACAAGCAGGAGAGCCAATGGGTACGGGGATAAAGGAGAAAAGCACTCTCCCCTCCCCTCATGTGATTATGTAGATTGGAAAAAGGGTGGACTAGGTTGAGGCATTGCGGAAAATAAAACCTGTAACTAAGGTTACGATATTTCATCAGTCTTAACAGTAAACAGAAACAGAAACTAATGTTCTGTTTCTTTGAGTCTGAAATCTTTATGCCAAGTTCCAAAAGCTTATCATTTCCAGTATATGTACTGTAGTGTTCATAACTCGCCTAGACCAAACCCTTCAGCCATTATGGATTTCAGTTCAGATCCTTATGCTCATTCATACCACAGTCCAGTGCATACCCCGCAACAGGCACTGCCTACGCACTTATGAACTTGTGAACACAAATGAGACAACCCCCCACAACCCTGCGGCCCCTGTTTGAAGGAGCTTAAAACCTAGTGGGAAGCGACTGTGGATCCAAACAGTAAGGCATTCGTGGGTTATCTTCCAATCACACAGGTTCAAAAGGCATCCAAAGTTGGTGTAAGGATGGGGTTGAAGTAGAGAAGGCTCCTAAGTGGAGAGTCAAGGAAGGCCCCTCTGAGGAAGTGACATTGTCCAGCATCAAGGAAGGCCGTGCTGGGGTGGGGAGACTGCAATCTTGCGGTTGGAGGAAACAAGCTGCTGAATGTAGTTCACGTTAAGAATGAATGTATTATAAAGCCAGAGGAAAAGAAAATAGGTATTGGAGAGACAGCTGAGGGCTACAAAGTCCACAGAATTGAGTTCCTGAACACAAGTGGATCCCCGGGGCACACGTGTCCAAGGAAACTGAGACCTGAAAGGCATTCAGCATCTGTTCTTCCAAGCATAAAGGGGCTACGAGAAAATTACGAAGGAAATCATGTCAACTTGGGGAGCTTCTGCAGTGAGCAAGGCAGGCTGTGTCCATGATTAGACCAGCCATATCTGAGAAGGAAAGGAGGAGCATCAAAGACAGAGTTGAAGGAGTGGTACCGAAGGTCTTACAAAGATACTTCAGTAGCTAAGGGTGTTTGAGCAAGGAGCAATTTGTAGGAAGAATCTAGAATTTTCTTGGGGTCCCTTCAAGCTGATAAGTGGAGATGAGAATAAAATCAAATCTCTTAAAAATAATACTTGCTTTCTGTACTATTTACTATGAAGTTTCTGTTATGCTGAGTTATCTGTGACTCAGTAACTAGTATTAATGATTACATGAATGGGATAAGAAGGCAAATGAGAAGAAAGTGACCTCGTGGATGGAGGTACAGGAGTGGGAAGAAAACCAATGATCAACTAGACTGAAGAAAGGGGGTTCCCAGTCTTGAGCTCTCCTGGCGGCTGCTTTCTTGAAGTTTCACTAACAGACTTTTCAGGTAGGACTTGCGAGCATCTAGCTTCTGACTGTCGTCATTCCCAAAGCCTCCACCCTCCTTGATAATAGTAGAAGCTAACACTTGAAATTTCTTAGTGAGAGTGAGGAGCCATTTAGAAGTCACCAACATCCTGGGAGGTGCTACCATCCCAATTTTATAAAACAGGGAAAGTAAGGCTGACTTCTTGGCAATTGCCTCTAAGCCACCCCTCCCTGAGGCTGAAGGTTTGGCTAGGACCTTCTACTTTAAGTTTTATAGACATCTTGTCTTTCATTTCAAGGTACCAGTGGACCTAAAACCCAAAATGCTTAGGCATTTGTTCTGTAAGACCCTTGAGGGCAGGCATCACCCATTAAGCACTCAGGAACAATGAACTTAGCAGACATGAACTCTGGCATCGTCGGTGTGGACCTAAAACCCAAAATGCTTAGGCATTTGTTCTGTAAGACCCTTGAGGGCAGGCATCACCCATTAAGCACTCAGGAACAATGAACTTAGCAGACATGAACTCTGGCATCGTCGGTGCCTGACAAGAGGAAGAATGGGAGGCATTTCTAATGGATAGAGATTTCAGATTCGGATGGCAGCAGTCTTCTGTAGGTGTTTGGTAGTGATGGTTGCACAACAGTGTGTGCATGTAATGACACACAAGAGGTCAAGTAAAAACACTACAGGTGGTGAATTTGATCAAATATATTGTTATGAAAGATCACGGCCCACACACCACTATTGAGAGACAGAAATAGTCAGTTGGGCTTTAGTCCAGGCACGAACTTAAATGTCTTCTCGGGGAAGAAGCGACAATATTCAACATCTCCAGCACGTCAGTAGAAGAAAGCTATTTATGTCCACGCCCAAACGGATGTGCGGTCAAGGAGCTTATACAATCCTTAGAGCAGTGGCTCTCGGCCTGTAGGTCTTGACCTCTTTGGAGGTTGAATGATCCTTTCTCAGGGAGCCTCAAAGACCACCAGAAAACACAGATATTTACATTACGATTCATAACAGTAGCAAAATCACAGTTAGGAAGTATTAGCAAAAGAAATTTTATAGTTGGGAGTCACCACAACATGACTGTATTAGGGGGTCCCAGCATTAGGAGGGCCAAGAGCCACTGCTCTGGAGGGATCCAGTGCACGTGCTGCAAGGAGGGCTGGTGTGGTTGCTCCTAGACTCTGCAAACTAGGTTGTCTCAGCAGAGATTGATTTCACTAGTCACCTGTTAGCATCTCTTGCCCTCTCAGAGGAAAGCAGCTAAGCTTCCTAGGAAACAAACAGAAAAAAAGTGTAGAAAATTTGAGAGCAATCCGATTTTGACTCATGCAGGGACGAGGCGTAAAAGGGCTTTATAGGAATGTACCACAGCCTCTGTCCCTGCCTGAATAACAAGGGGCTGACTTCCCGCAAATGCCCATGACTTCTTCAAGCGCTCCCATCCAATTACTTATCCTCACAGCTGGAGAGATGGTATCTCCTCACAGTTTAAAGACAGAATGGCTGCCAACAGGCCAAAGAGATCATTAATAAGTTAACTGTTACCAGATAAGATTGAAATCTAGGCCAGTCCTATTTTAAAGTAATCTCTACTATAATTACTAATACTAACTGCTGCCAAAATGCAAACTGAGCTCAAGAGAAGATGAGGCTAGGGGTCCACTCCCATCCATGGGATTTCATAGCTGATGCCTGGCCCGTCCCTGACCCTATTCCTCCTCTCCCCTCTCATTCTTAACCCAGAGCAACACAGAATGCTAAATTGCATGACAAAGAAAACTATTCTTTACAAAAGCCTGCCCCTTAAGATGAGAACTCCCCGGCTCATCCTGACACAGCATCTAAGAGCACAAGCCTGGTTTCTGGTGTGAGACACGAGGAAGAGAAATATCCAGCTCTCTGCCCCCTCAGTGTAAACAAATCTAAGGGTGGCTTTATAACTGGCATCCATCAACACTCTCAGGTCAGTTTCCAAATGTGTGTTAGAACCTGAGCAGAAAATGAAAAGCCAGAAGCAAAGGCAAGAGAAAGTCAATACACACGTACAAAGCTCCCATGCACTGGACACCTTCAGAGGGCTGGAGTACTCATTTCATCCACCACCCCTCAACCCCAAATGTCCTCTATGGTAAGAACAATTGTAATCCCCCTTCTGCAGGTGAGCAACTTTAGACACAAAGTTGAAGATCACGGAAGTCCCTCAAGGGTGTAGCAAAGATCCTGAGAAGGATATAAGCCTTCCACATCCTCAGCAAGAAACAGAGCAGGCAGAAGTGACAGGCCTTCCACGCCAATAGCCCACTCTCCATTAGTCTACTCTACTACTAAAGAATGTAAATATTTGCCCAACTAATGAGCCTACTTAAGATTTCAGAGCACTCAAGAATATACATCCCACAATATCACACTATAGATTTAGTTACCCAAAGTCACCCATGGGTTCAGAAAATTCTAGAAATAAACAGTTCATAAGCTTTAAAGATCCTTTATTACAATATATTATTATGTTTATCATACTTTTATTTGCTATTGGAAATATCTTACTGGACATACGATATAAATTAAGCTTTAATATAGGGGTATTGAGATAGTAATGGTGCATGTGGACTCACTATTGTCTATGATTTCCAGAATTGATGTCTTGGAACATATCTCCTATAGATGATAGGAGACAACTGTACAGTAAAAACAACAACAAAAACAACAAAAACCAAAACACACATTCTGGGGCTCAGGCAATGGTTCAATAGACAAAAGTGCTTGTCTGAAGGCATAAAGATATAAGTTCAAATCCTTAGTACTAATATAAAAGTCAGTCAAGAGGAGTGGCTGCCTGTAATCCTAGCACGTGCCCCTGGACAAGATAGGTAACGAAACTAGTTGGAACTGGTGATCTCAGGGTTCAGTAGAAGATACTACCTCAATAAAGAAGAGAATGTTCCAGCACCAACCTCTGGCCTTCACACATATTCACAAACACATACCTATATGCCTATATGCATGCCAACACATGAAAATGCTGCAACACACACACACACAAACACACATGCACACACACGCACACACATGCACACACACACACACACACGCACATACACACGCATATACACAGGCACGCACTCCTACCTATATCTCCTGTAAAGTCAACTTGTATATAGACATTGCCCTTGGTGTCCTTAACTCACGTTTCTGAATGCTCATTGTACTCATGTCTTGGCTAAATAAACAAAGAAGTGTTATGGAATGTTCTCTATCTATAGCTCTCATGGGGCACTTCCTGTTGTTCTGTCTGCTGTGCAATAATAGATTAGTACCATCCATACAAGTATGAGCCCATACACTCCATCTAATAAAATGATAAAACGACAGATTCCTATTGCCAAGCAGCATAAACATGTGTCCAGCTAGAACCAGTCACTTAATATGAATTGTGGTGACTTCAGTTATGTCCATTTCTATCGTTTTTTTTTTCTAACCAAATGGAAAAGGGCCATGCACTCCATGACTGACAAATAGTGCCTTGGGTCCTACAGACCCCACTTGCTTCTCTTCCACTTACTCACTGACTCGGTAAAACGACTGGTGAACAATGTGGCCTGCAGAGGTTGTGGCCTGTTGTTGGAGGATATGCACTGATAAGGACCAGAATCTTTCTTCTATGATCAGGCATGATGGCAGGAAGACTAGTGCTCCTTGCATCAATGAGGAAGAAAATGTGGCTGTTCACACCAGAGCCTGAGGACTGTTGACCCATGCAAACACCGTGTTGCCTGCTGGAATTGTCTCAGGCATGGTAACAACACCCGTAGGCCATGCTGTGGTCTGGTTCTGAGATGTCTCCCAGAGGATCGTATTAGACGCTTGGCCGGAGCTTACTGCAATAGGGGAAGTGATGGGGCCTTTAGGAGGTGAGGCAGAGTGGGAATTCTGAAGGTCGGTGATGGGCTCTAAAAAAGGTGGTGTGAGATCTCAGCTCCTTCCTCTTGCTATTTTTCAACCTGCACAGGAAGGAATTAGTTTTGTTCTACCACACATTCAACTGTGCTGTACTTCCTTGACCAAGTTGTAAAGGGATGGGACCAAGTGATGGGATTGTGAGAGCCAGAATAACCTTTGCTTTGCCAGTCTGCTTTCTCGTGGCTTTGTTGTGATAATGGAAACCCAACTAGTACAGGGGGCTGCCATTACACACACTTCAGAGAGGAACAATTAGCCCAGGGAGGTAAAAACTCAGTCATTCAACTTGCCTTGGTCACAGCTGGCAAGAGTTCAAGCTGCCCTTGTTTGCAGTGCTGGCTTTATATTTACCCATATCAGTCATAATCAGAATTTTCCGGAAGCTAGGGAAGGAGAACACAGGTCAGAACTGAGCAAAGTGAGTACTAGGGCAGTTCCTATGAGGGGAAACTCAGAGTTAAATTTTAAGTGTAAATGAGCCATTTGTGAAGGGGTTGCAGTGTAGTGTTCCAAAGAGGGGGCATTCTGTGGGTGTGGAATTCAGAAGCATCTGGGCCGTCGTGGAAGGTACAGACAGCCAGTGATGTTCTGTGCTCATGCTGAGAACAGTAGAGAGAAGCCCAAAGGATAGAATGCTTGTCTGGCCTTAGGTAGAGTCCTTAGCCCGACTGACAGTGATCAACAGCTAAATTTGAATAATGTGTACCTCCATTTGCTTTAAGCATATCCATTGTTATAACTGTAAACTCAGGCAGTTTGTTTAACTGATGTATTTAAAATATTAAAGCTCCTGGGACCTAGGATGTCACTCAGGGGCAGGGATGCCCCAGGTTTGACCTTCAGGACTGAATTCTGCCTTAACACTTCATGTTGAACGGATCATTTTGCTGAGGATTTTAGTCCCCTTTGATGATCTGTCACTGTCTGTATGCAAGGTAAGAGTTTCTAAACTTATCTTGTTTAGAAAAAGTGACTGAGCAAAACTAGTAAGATAGACAGCCATTAAACGACAAAGTTAGAGTTTATTTTGTTTTGTTTAATCATTGTTTTGATTAATTATTTTGTCATAGTATCATTTTGTTTTTGTGCTGATTAATCATAATCATTCCCACTGACTCCCCTAAGTTAACTTCTGACCTCTACATACTCGCAGGTCCACACTCATGAATGTACATACGCATGCACGCACACACACACACACACACACACACACACACACACACACACACACAAATAATAGGATGTAAAAAAAATTAAAACAAAAATATGTTTAACAAGGAAACAAGTTCTTTGCTTTGGCTATCTCTTCTTCTACATAGAGCTGAGCTTTTCTCAGTCTATCTGAGACATAGTATCATTTCAAAATGATATCATTTCAAAATGGTATCATTTCAAAATAAGAGTAGCCATTTCAGACAGATTACATGACTTAATTTTGCTCTCTTTGATAAGGCAGAAGCCATAGTGTCATTGAAAGTTAAGATTATTATGGTACCAGCAACATTGTATTAGAATGTAAAATAAGGGATGAAGCTTAGTTTGGGCAGCATTGGCTTTGGCCTATTAGAAACTGAACAAACAGTTCCTCCAAAGGGTTAATGCTTTATCTTTCAAACTCTCAGATTAGCCAGGGACCCTGGAAACAGGATGCTTGGTGCTTGGGCTGCCAGTCCCCTTTCACGTCCCGACACCACTAGCTTCTCCTTTCATGGGGAGTTTTGACTTGTTTTACTTTTATGTATTTCCCTTCAGTTGAGTCCACTGGAAAGCTAAATCTGAAGTGACTAGCAAAATGGCATCCATAAAAGACTGCACCTTGCCTCTGCTGTTGCCAGAGATCCTTATCCAACATCCTTAGATTGGTCTTGACCAGCCCCGTGTCTTAGGCAAGAGCACTGACATTTACTAGTAACGTGTTTTCTCTCTTACTCAAATGACAGTTGGGCTAAAGGACCTCTGGCCTCCCTTCCTGGTTTCAGAATTAAAACAATATTCTCCAAATACCCAGAACTCACTTAAGAGGTGCAGTGATTTGTAATCCTATATAATGTCAAGTCATATCAGTCATTCATTAGGGGACTTATCTAAAATGTGTGAGCAAGCCTGATTAAGCAAACCATGTCAAACTCAGCCAGCCTGAATCAAATGATTGGATATGAATTTGCAGCAATTGTATTGTTCCTGTGCCTGGTATGACTGAAAGGAATGATTAGCAAATATTTTCCGAATTGTCTCCTAATGAATCTCAAAGACTGTCCACGGAGTGGAAAGAATGATGGCCACACATTTTACCCTTTCCTCACCCCGATTGGCTTGGGGTCATTTATTACCTATTAGTGCCAATGTTCCCTGTTTGAGGAAGCAGATGTGTAAGCTGGAGAAATAAAAGTCTTAGGATCTTGTTTATATCCTCCCTTTCCCTCATTTGTGACACATTTTCTTGCCTTTTTCCAATGGTCAATGTGCCTCCACTGTCCAGTTTCCTTTCCTTCACAGAAACATTCAGCAAAATTTATATGCCCGGGTGTGCTACTGCTTGGTTTCAGAGAGAGAATATTAATTTAAATACAAAATTTTAAAAGACTGTGTTCTCAAAGAAGAGACAGCCATTTTTTATTGAATCCATGCTTTGCAATTAGCATTTTGTTCTGTTTGCTGGCATAGATTCACCCCAGTAATATGGAAATAAAAATGAAAAAAGGAAAGAAAACACTCAGCTCATGAAAGGCAATGATTTTGATGTTTCTGCTTAGCAGGAATTCACAGAGAATTCCAAACAGTCATTTGAAAAATAATTAAGGACTAATAAGAGCACGTTTCTGCTTCTGGAGCATGACCCATCCAATACTGACTTCTCTCATGAGCAGGAGAACTGGAGACAGGCTCAGGACTCTGGGCATCTTCTGCAGTTGAGGCCCAATGCAGGCTGCTTTCTCGGTAGTGACTGTTGAGCTAAGAAGTGCTGTGGAATGCAGGCTCATAAAACAACACGGAGGCTGGTGTAAGCTTCATCCAAAAGCAAGTTTGTTAGCTGAATTAAACAAGAAACTCCATTCAGAGACTTCTGAAGCAGTTCATTTTAGAGCTCTCTCACACGCTTCTCTTCACAAAGGGAATAAATGTAGTGTTTATAAGCAAGCACTCAGCCAGGTGAGTGGGGAAAACTGATCTCTGGAAAGCGTCGATTTCCTTCCCTCTCAGAGAACTCAGAGGTGCCTGCCATCTTTAGATCTTCCTACAGCCTCAGCTCAGATCTCCCAGAGGCAGAGTGGTAACCTCCATCCCTGCCAATGATAGTGTTTTATCAAGCTCAACAAACACTAATTTGAGTCCTAATATTCAGTGCTAAGGCACTAATCATTAGTTAAATAAACAATCTATTTGGGTGTACAACTGTCAATAGGACCATAATCTGCTCACATAGGGATCAGCTTCACACACAAGCGCCACACGCTACTGAACGCTAAGACACTCAGCTGCACACTGTCACAGGCACAGAGCAAACAAAGCTTATGTTGACAAAACTTCGAGGTTTTTTGGGAGAGAAAGTGAATCAGAATGTCTCTGGAACCGACAGGCCTGAGCAGAAGCTCCTGTGGCCACTGCTCTGAGAAAAGTTGGGGGACGGGACCTGTCATTTCCTTGGTCTTTTGAGGTCCACCGTCCCTGCCCCTCTGTGATTGCCGAAACACAGACAGGAGAGTCACATACACCATGACTTCGAAAACGGTAGGCTTTCGGCAACTAGGTAAAGTCAAGCAAACTTGGATGTCAACTGTCACTGTCCTGGTCTCCAGTCACTCCCTGGTCATGCCACTTTTTATGGGAAACACGAAGGAGTCCAGAGTGTTGCCTGCAAGTATAGGGTATCAGGATGCCCCATTTGCTATCTCATCTCCTCGGTCATCCCTCAAACCCCGAAACGGACTGATGACGCCATTTCAGAGGTACCAAAACCAAGGAATTCCTAAAGTCAGAAGAAACCTTAACATTTTAAGGAGAACATTCTTTGTTATATCCTAGCCACCTGTCATTAGTAACCCAGAAAATGGACAAGCGAGGGGCAGTTGAGAATAACGGACTTTTCTACAGGAGCTACTTGTGTTTGCATTCTGATGAAATGCCAGGGAGGATCAGAAGTCCCACAGATAGCTGCTCAGTGGCTCCGTCAGACCGTCAAGCCTATATACCTGTTCTTGATGACAGAGGCCTAAAATAACAATATGTGTGTGTATCCACAAGAAATACACACACACACACACACGCATACACACACACATCAGTCTTGATAGTAGAGACATTATTTGACTTCAGCCATGGATGGGGCATGATTCTGTAGTAACACGGCCATTTTCCAAACAAACACACTAGAATTTAACCATAGTCACGGTTTTTCAAAGCAAAGGTTTCTTGAGGGAATTCTGATGACTTCAATTGTGTAACAAATCCTGTTTCAAAATTACCTTCCTGAGTGTCTCTGAACTTTTTAAGGATGTATTTAAAGAAACTCCCCAAAGTTAATCAGATATGTGTTAATATAGGAAAATGTCCCATGGGTAAAATCCATAGCTTCATTTTAAAAACAATCTTACTCTATCTTTGAATATTTTCCTATTGTTGTGCTACAGGCAAAAAATCATTCAAAATTTAGTTAGTAGAACAGTTCATTTGTTGGGACGTGGACTAACCCCACAAACAGTGTGAGCGAAATAACAAAGCTAATTTTTAAATACATTCTGACTCAAAACTCCTTTCTCTACGGACAATTGTGAAAGCGCTGGTCTCAACGGCTTCAGAGAAGGATACTACTTTTACGACTGCTGTGCAGTGTTGCTTGGAGTCCAGAATCTCTGTCCTCGTGTTGGCCATAGTGTGGGTGGGCCACTTCTGACTTCCACCACCTGAGAAATCCCACTACTCCTCTAGGCAAGGAGGGCAGTTCTTTTTCTTTCTTTCTCATTTGCTTATGGTACTGGGGTTCTGAAAAGACCACGTAGGTAAGAATGGAGTCTTAGTCAACCATGTGCAACTGCTGGATGCTGGCATTCAGGCCTGAACTCACTTACATTGTGATACCAAATACAGTAGAGAGGGGGGCCTGAGACTTGTGAATGGATACTTCCTGTCTGTTCGTGGCACTGAACCCCAAGGGATGCCCTAAACCATAAGTCTTACAACCACCAAATCTACTCTTCCTTTTTTCTGTTCCCTTTTCTCTTTGGGGGCCCAGCAGATCCTCTCTGTACACAGTTATTTCCCTGAGTTGGTGTTGGCCAAACACTTAGAAACCACAAAATTATGTTGAGAGGTTAACACTCATTCCAGGACAAAACTGTGTGGCTGTGTCATACACAGAAAGGTTATGCTGGTATTGTTAAAGCTTCAGAGGGAGGGAGGCGGGTCATTTCCCTTTTTATGGCAATAGGCACGTGGGTGTGAGGGTGTTGGTGGATGGCAGCCATCAACTCTGTGTGAAGCAACAGTGCTGCCAAAACTGTGACTAATTCACACATCTGCAAACGTAAGTGGCTAAAGTCAATGCCACATTTGGCAGAGGTGAGAGATGGCCACCATAACTTGACCCTGCATGTGCAAGCTCCTTCGATAATACCGTTTCCTGCCAGTCCAGGCTGATGCTGACCAAGGAACGTTGATTCTCTTTCCAGACTGGCACAGGCCAAGTCGGAGTGCCTCTGGGACAGATGCAAGGTAGATAAGTGGCTATTTATAACATTCGATATTCAAAGCATTTCAGCTAGTTTCCTTTAAAAGAACATTTTATGATTTGAAATAATTTCCCTGAATATATACAGTCTTCTATCACCTAGAACTGATGATGAAAATCAACCTAAATATCTTTTTTATTATGCTATAAGAGAGTATTTTAAAATTCTACATCAGGACTCTGCCAAAATGAAACTGTTTTCTTCTCCACACACAGAAAGACTGGGCTTGGCTGGAAGATAGAGGTGCCTAGCATCACATTTTCTTCAGGGAAAAAACACTCACCAACTGCTTACTAATGCAAAAAATAAAGAGCCATGAAAAAAATGGTATATATTCACCTTTGAACTGAATTATCTTAAGGTAATAAAATATATGGGGCTCTCGTTCTTTTCTGGCATTGGGGATAAAACATCATCTCAATTTTCCCATAAATAATTTTATTCTTCTTTAAGCTGCTTACCTTTGGCCTACCTTTACATGATTGCCTTTTTAATGTCTCCTTCTTCAATTACCCATAGATATGTGTTTTCTTAATTATTTTCAATGAGTTTATATTTAGAAGCTAGTATGCTGTATTTCTTTAAAAACTTGAGTGTTTCAACTCCCTAACACACATATGTTATTCTCTGTGGTTATACGATGTGGTAATAAAAAAGTTTTCAAAAATGTCTTAGAACTCGAGATTTTATGTTTTGAGAACTTCACAGGCAAGCTTTGTAACTGGCACAAAAAATGGCTTTGCTACTGGAATGCAAAGAGCCATGCTTGGATGTTTAATGGCCACAATTCTGCTTCCAATGCTTGGTCTGCTTGACCAGTGGCACGGACTCGGTGAAGGGCCATTAGGTACAGAATTTCACAAGGTCACTGTGAATCACATTCAAAAACTAAACACAGTAAGAATTCAAAAACATCCTACTAGATTCTCAGAATTCTGGGTTCCTGTGCTCTAAGCTCGCTCTCATTTTCCTGCCTGGAAAAAAACAAGTGGTCTCATCTAACATAAAGAGTATGTAATTATCTAAGAGCCGTTGACCGCTACAGAACTCAAAATGTATTTATTTGCTGGCTGGGTACCTTAGGTTATCATGGAATGAGGCCAAAATATTTAAAAGGCTTCACTTGTCTTTGAGCTCAAAGGATTCACCAGCAGTTAGAACTAAAACAGGTCTCCAGCAGTGCGGACAGCAGCCACCCAATGAGTTCTGGAGTTAGTTGGGCCTTTCCTGGCAATCTTGACTTTGTCCTGTCTTTGTCCTGACCATTTCTTCTGCTCACTGCAGTTATACAATCCCATTTAATCAATCACGGAGCAATATCACTACAATACCACATTTATGGATAGCCTACTACATGCCAGGCCATTTTCTCCTTCATAAATATACCACCTGAAAAAAATCGAGAGACCTAATTCAAAATTAGTAATATTACAGAAACAAGTTGTCAATTAAATATTTAATTTAATTTTCTTCTGCTATATATTGTTTCTCTCAAGATAACGTAATTCAGCTGGTGCACAATCTAAGCAACACTGGGTCCTGGGGTTTACTGCAGCTTCCAAGAAGTAAACCTTAACATAGTGCTAATGAAGCTCAGAATTGCTGGAGGTTCAAAACTTACAATTAAGAAGCAGTCGAGGAAGGAACCAAATCATCTGCCTGTTGGAAAAGAACACTCTGAGCCTGTGATCTCAACAAACTGGATCTCTGTCCATACTCAGGAGCACGCTTTCCAAAGTACATCGAGTACTACATAGTCTGTGGCTGTTCACAGGTGGATACCCTGCCCAGTGGCATGGGCCGAACTGGAAGGCATTGGCAGGAAAGGAAGTGGTAACTGCTTGAGCTTCAGGTTTCTGTCCACTGCTCACCACTGTACCTAGGAACACTCACTGTGTACCCAACCAGGGGCAGCTTTTTAAAAACAGGTCAGTTTTCACCGAACAATTCCACAGCTAACCCCAGACCAAACTAGAATTGTATTTCCAGTAAGAATAGCTCAGAAAATTTTAGAGCTGGAAGGGGCCCACAAGACACCAACTCAACCATTTTACTCAAAACATTACTGAGTGACATTCTAAATAATGTTATTCAAATCACCCGAAAGGCAACTGCAGAGATTGATTCAAATTTCTCACTTTGCATTATAAATAAAAAGAAAAAAGAGTATTCTGCTTAACAGTAAGCAGCAATATAAGCATTTTTTGAATGAGTTTCACAGTGCTTTAAAAAAAATCCAGCCTGAATTTACAGTGATACTTAGAAAGATATTAATAGCCTCTAATTACTTACACAGTAATGTAACTTCAGAATATTTTCTGAGGTAATCCTTAGAGAAAATAATTGCTATTTTGCTAAAGAAGAAAGAGTTAATTGTTTCCCGTCCACAAGATAAAGATTAATGGGACTTTAAAGGTGCCAGGTATAACTACTCAAAACCTCAGAATTAAAAATTAAGATCCTCAAAGTATCCCACATTATAAACTTTCTCTTTCAGCGCAATGAAAGCATTTTAAGAGGTAAAGCAAGATGGCGGCCGGATATGCTCCTGTACAGTGTACTCAGCTCCCCACAGACACAAAGTGCCCTCACAGACGCTAAAACATCAAGTGAGAGACCGCACTAACCGGCGTAGAAATTGTCTTTACAGACTGGCCAGTGTCAAGAGGTAGCTGACTAGTCCCGCTCGCTCTTGACTATGCTGCAGTAATAACGAGAAGGGTACAAGCTGCCTGACTGTCTCCTCAGGCACTTCCGATCCTGCCCACTCTGTTCCACCATCCAGGAAGACACTGAAACACTAAGAAAGGCATCAAACTGCAAACTGCACAGGGAAGTTTCTGGTCTGACATCAGTCAAGTCCATGAGCCTCCTCACAGAGCAAAGAAAGGAATTTTGCTGGAAAGATTCTCGTTTCTTACACTACATGGAGGGAGCCACCAAAGAGAAAAAGAGAACCTGCTACTTTCTGATTTTTCCCCAGAGGTGCTATTCAAACATTGAAGTAACATCCTCTACTAAAAATAATTTGTATTTCTGTCATGGAGGGCACCATTTTTCATGTTTATATAAGCCTGGGTAGCAACAGAGACATCAACACATGAAATAGAATTACTGCAAAGGAATTAATATGTTTTTATTATATCTTAATTTACTCAAGGACATTATAGGCAATCCTAAGGTGGTTTGGATTCTAATCTGGGAGTTCATTTTTAATGACCATATAAGGAAATCAACGGATCAAGAAATCACAATTTGATCAGGTAATGGGACTTTTTAAAGGACAGAAACAGTGGATTGTGTAAGGGAGTACCATGCTGAGAGCATCTCCTGTGTTTAATCCTATGGAATAAATTAAAACCAGAAAAGCGGTATGCACTTTCAAGTTATAAGAACGGTTAATTAATCACTCAACACTAACAAATGTGACTCAGACTTCACTTGGCAATTATGTGGTTATTCAGGGAATCAATGGCAATTAAGTAGGTAATCAATAGAATTTCCTCCTCAGTGGGTAACAATGACCAAAGTTTAATACAGTCCTTCTGAACAAGCCACAAAAAATATACATTTTTATCAATACACTAAGCTGAAAAGAGCTGAAAATCCAGTATCATGTTCTACTTTTTAAAAAGACGAAATCCAGTGATCATATCTTGGATACATCAAAGTGTTAATTATTAGAGGCTAGATTTAGAAAAAGAATCCCTTCACTGAATAAGATACCTCAAGCAGGCCAATAGCTAAATAATTATTCACCCTGCTGAACACTCAGTGTGGCGGGCCTCCCTAGCTCTCCATTTTTCAAATCTATAAATTATTTTAAATCCCTTGTTAGAAAAAAGATTTCAATAGAATTTCAAACAATGGATTTCAAACAGTCAGGTAGAAGAGCATTGCTGCTGGCCATGGGTATCTTTATGAACTCCCGAGTTAAGCATCTTCTTTGGATCACAGAGTCCTTTATAGTTTCCCCAAAGAAAGTGAATCTGTTTGAAATACGAGTATTTAGAAAGTTGCCTCTCCTTTGGAATGTAGTCAAAGGAGAGAGGAGTGGAGTAGGGGGGGTTTCTAGACTAAGCAGGCTTTGAAAATTAAAGGCAGAGAAGTATATGTTCTTGTATTATACAGTCACAAATGGAAACGACAAAGCACAGCAATGATTTCAGAGTCTGCTATCGATCCTTGGATGCTTTTCAAGCGAGTTTGCTTGGCGTCGCCTGTTTTTTTTTTTTTATGGCATTCAGCCTCGTGCTAAATACAGGAGAATTCGGGGTTTATGTTTTCTGGCACTATATTGTCATCTTTGTCCCCCTGGAAGGTTTTTGGCACCTTAAGCAGACTGACCTATGAAAACATAGCAAAGGCAGGGAGCTGACTGGGGAGCTTGGCTTTTGAAACCCACACAAAGTTTTATTTGCTCTTCAGTTACTGTTGGTGGGTAGTGCTTGTGAAAGTGTTGCCAGATACTCAAATACGGAAGATGATAAACTATAAAGAAACACTCATAGGTATCAACATCTCAATGTTTAATATCGTGGACTGGGAATGTGGCTCTCTGGGACAACACTGGCCAACTATGTGGGACTCCCCAGTTGATACCAAAAACAACCAAAGACTTTTATGTTTGGGTCCACTTCTTTTAAAGTCCTCATATTAATAAAACAAACTCTGAGAAGCATCCTATTTAGTTGACATTTTTCCCTACCATAATGCCAAAACTAGCTTAATTTATCTGTGTTATCAATTCTAAAATGCGTGCACACACACACACACAGAGAGAGAGAGAGAGAGAGAGAGACAGAGACAGAGACAGAGAGAGAGAGAGAGAAGTCTTTGGTTGCCTTCTGCGGTACTCCAATGCTATGACACACAAAACTTCACATTGATCCTCCAGAAGGTACCAGAGTATTCTCTGCTTCAAACATTAATTATTCACTGTCAAATGCTTACGGAAGCCTATTGCACAGGAGGCTCTGCTCTATGAGAGGATCTCACGAAAGCAGGCTGAGCACACACCCACATGGTTCATGTCACCCCCACATGGTTCATGTCATCAGCGTAGCTGCTGAGTCAGGGTGGTGCTACATCTACAACAGAGGAAGGCTGTAGCTACCACATCCCAGACATCTGACACCGCACACCAGACGGTGGCCACGGTTAGAAAACAGACCTTTCAATGAATTACTGGCGCACAAAACTAAAAACAATGAAATGTGCTTGGTTGTGTTTGTAAAAGAAAAGATTTCCCACTATCTGATAATGATAAAGTTTCTTTTAGTTAATGGACAAAAATTGGTGAGGCCAAGAAAATACTGTAAAAAAAGGTAATGAGAATAAAGAAATCTATAAAAATGTCCCAAATGTTACAAAGATGGAAAGCAACTTCAAGATACAAATATAACAGACAACAGCAGAAATAAAGACACAATTTGTATTTTAGTTTAAACTTGTATCAGCTAAGCTTATAAACATCGTTCTGTTCCCCAACCCAAGTCTTAGCAAACAAATGAAGAATATAGATTTTTGTTTGTTTGTTTTAGTTCTAAAAACTTTCCCCAGACTCCTGGATATTCATCTGATATTTTTAAAATACTTGTTGGGTGAAATTAAGTCTTCAGATTTCTCATAGAAATAAGGAAACGGTGCCACTGATGAAAGAAGCTGGATTAAGAAGTAAAGTCTCAATATCACAAGGATTTGTGTTTACTATTGAAATGGAGATTTGGTCAGCACTAGTCAATGAATCAATCCAAGGAGCAAGTCTGAACAGCCTTAAACCCATTTCCTTTCCAGCAGGTGTCTTTGTCAAAAGTATTTATTCTTTTAGACTCGTAACATCTCTTCCAGAAATAAGAGGATGTTATGTTTTAACTATGGAACAAGAATATCCCCTAGGATCATTATAACATTATTTTATATGTATAAATGTTTGCTTACAAGTGAATGGGACAATTATGCCAAGACAGCTTCTCCTGGGCTGACTTGTAATTTGCTGAAGTCACTTTTCAGTGCAGTTACATTTCCCAGGCATGCACTCAGCTCCCAGACTCAGAGATAGATCATTATAATCCAAATTAAGCATATGAAGTGGAGACAAGTTACATTAATTTAACTCACACCTTCCCTGTTCAATTTTAGATAGTCTACACCTGACTCAGCATGGTAACAATAATTTTGGAGATTTAATTTTCAGAATTAATTCAGACATTGACTTTCTTTGACTGTTCTGCAAACAAAAAAAAAATTACCATTTTACCATTTATTTTCAGGCTGTAAGATGTTCCCCTGGCAACTGTTGTCTTTCAATTGCATCTCCATGTTTTTCATAGAGGCAATGTAATCTGCCTGAGTCCACTCACTTCTGCAGCTACTGAGTGGGTGGTGCTGGGCAAGTCAGCCGCCATCTCTGCCACCCTCCACCTCTTCTGAGTGGATTAGCCTGGGCGTTATAGAACTGAACTGACCCAGGTTAGAATACACAGTACACTTCCTAAAGGCCATATGAAACGAGGTATGTTAATATCTGCAAAGTTCTGAGAACCTGGCAGAGAGCAGCTTCCAGGAAAGAATGCAGGGATCTGGGGGCCAAGTTTAGTGGTAGGGTACTGCTTGCCAGACACAAACCCGAGTTCTACTCTCAGCATCAAAGAAGCATATAAAGAATTTTAAATGGGCTCTACATTTATGTCACTTTTATGAGAGCAAAGTCCAAGCCCAAATAATGATAGATGTAGTTCTAAATGATTTAGGGCTTACGTCTAAAATATTTCTTTGAAATCCATATGGCGATAAAACTGAAGAGGACCACGACTCCTGAAGAGTGCCCGCTGATGCCCTTAGATGTCATTCCTAGATGAGGAAACATCGTTTGTACCATCAAACCAACCCTGTTTAGGTAAATGATCAAAATTTTTGTTCGTAATTATTTTACTTAATGTACAAACATGCTCTCTCATGTTATCTAAGCTATTCATATTAATATCAAAACACCACAATGTTATGGTTCCAACAATCCTGGATTTCCTTCTCTGTTCCAATCTCTTAATGTTGTAATGAAAACTTGTTATTTCCCATTGAACTATAATGATCTCTAATCCTGGCAAATAGATCAGCAGAACACACTGTTTGCTCAGTCTATTCTGCCCTTTGTCTCTCTCCATTTGTCTCCCTGTGTGTGTCTCTGTCTCTATCTCTCCTTCTGTCTCTCTCTTTCACATGCATGCACATGCACACATGCACACATGCACATGCACACATGCACACGCATATGTGCACATTCACATACATAAGACTGCCTCTAGAATCACACTAGGTTTGTCTGAGAAATATATCAGTCTGCTTCGACTAGAAAGAAAACATAAACCATAATCCTGACTGTTGTTTCATTCCTTTTATAAGACCAATAATTCAGTTGTCTGATATCCAGAAATGCCCTCTTTACAGCGCTGTCTGTTCCAGACTGACATTTTTATACCAGTTTTTGCTGTAAGTGTCATGTATTTCAAACAGGGTTGTGGGAAGAGTTATTGCCCACACTCATTGCGTTCCTGATGGAATCTGGAAAATGTGGGGCAGTGTGTAAATGGTATTGAGAACATGGGCTGAGTGCCTCAGACTTTGGACCTGATCATGAGCTTTGAGATATTCAAATGCTCCATGCATCCCACCGAAAGGGAAAATATAAGGGTTCCTTAATGATTTTTCTAATATAATATTTCTTAGAATTATAGTTATACAAAACCAAGCAGTATTCTTGCCTGCTCTGCATGAATTGAAATGTCACTCTGTAGGTTAAAAAGAGCCATGTAATCTGTGTTTTCTGAAAGGAAACTGGGGACCGTTGCATGAAGCACCACTTTCCACCTCTGCCTTTGAAGCCTAGGATGAATTTTAACCATTTTGAGGCAGGGTGTGTGCGTGCGTGTGTGTGTGTGTGTGTGTGTGTGTGTGTGTGTGTGTGTGTGTGAAAGAATGATGGGACAGTGGTGAACTCAACCACTTGAACTAACTTGAAAATCTCCCACTCCGTGTTCCTGGTCAATCTGTGAAGACAAATGCCCCAAACGCCTAGTAAACTACCACATGTTAAAGCTACAAATGCACAATAGAAAAACACGTTAATTACTAACCGCATGATTATAATATAATGCCAACGAATAATTTATGCTATAGTCAAGTCTACTATAAACAATTCATGAATAGGAATGAGGACAGGGATCGTTATCACACAAGGATCGTCCTGATCTTTGCTCACTCTCCTTCCGCTGGCAGAAAGCAAACATTTTGACTTGCGGATCAAGTTCAAAGCCCCTTCCCGTTTTCTAGATGACAGACCTGCTTTCCTTTGCCCTCACCATCTATCTGAACGTGTGCTGCAAACTGCCTCTGTGATTTGTATCGTGTAACTTACAATTGTCAGCGCTCAATGATTATAAGGGAAGAAAAGTTTAGGGCTTGGTATTAAAACTCTTAATTAGACAAATATATGGTTTCAGAAATATATTTAGCAACACTTCCAGGAACAATTTAAAAAAAAAAAAGGTAATTCTGAGAATCTCTTAAAGGCTAGCCCATTATAACCTTAAAAAAGGAAGTTTCCTCACCACAAACCAAACACATTCCTCTAAATTCACGCCGTCTCATAAATTACACAAATATTCCTCGCAGCATACCACACCTCAGAAAGAAAAACAAAGAATGAGGCAGAACAGAGAATGAAAAGAGATCAAAAAGAAAAAAGAAAGGAAGGGAAGAGGTTCGGAAGGAATGGGGGAGGAGACTAAGCCAGCTGCCTTCATTTTCAGCTTGTACTTTCCCTGCCTCCCTTCTCAGAGCTGATGGACCCAGTTGTCTGTCCGTCTTTGAACTTCATCCTCAGCTGAAGCTGGCAACAGGCTGGCTATGTTATCAAAAGGAAAGGGTTGCTCAGATCAGTGCAAATGGGCCCCAGGGGACAAGTTCTTGCAAACCAATGGGAACCTACCCTTGGATCCCCACCAGCTTGAGGTGACCCAAGGAAGGCTTTTTACTGTATGTCCTCTCAAAGGCAACGTTTTCTCATGCCTGGGCTGACAAGGAAAGGCCAATGTCTCCCAAGTGTGCATTGTCTCTTCTGTTTGACCTGTTAGCATCTCGCAAGCGTTGAGTTCTAGGTAAAGAGAAAGGTAAGGATTTCTACTCAGCTAAGGTGGCTGAATGAGTTTTTGAGCCTAAACCAAAGGAAGAAAAGGAGAAGTGGAGTTGCCTCTGGATGGGAAATTTTACTCTAGATAAAGGTGCCATTGGGAGGCGGGGCGGGGGAGAGGGGTGTGTTAATAGTTCTACTTCACACCACAGTCAAAACTGAATCTGTGGAAGGGTCAAATATTCTAAGGGGAAAAGTAAAAGCACTACAGCAGGAAGTGCTTTAATTTCACAGTGCAGAAGGCCTTCCTAAATGTAACACACAGCTCCACAGAGGTGCGTTTCTTTCCCAACCTTCATGCTGGATCCGTATTTAGGACTCCCTGGTTTTCTAAGGGCTTTCTAATCACCAGGCTGCAACTCTAACCCGCCTACAGGCAGCAACATCCAAAGGGGCAGGGGCCATGTCTTCTTCCTAATGCCTCAGGAGAAACATCCTGGCGAGCCCTCAGAATTCTGTAAGACACTTGAAGTAACTGCAGAGTGACAACCTGAACTCATCGGCAGTTCGCCTGCCAGACATCACATAGCTGTTAGTGAAAATGAGTAATTGTAAGAGTTCCCCCAAACCAGTGACCCCCAAACTATCTCAACTCCATTACACAGAAGCGATGAGGAGACTGGGGAGAAAAATGTCTGTGACTGAAGCTATGCTACGCTGGGTTCTCAGTGTCCCTAGAACTGAGTCTGTGAGTGTCTACTTCCATCTCTGACGAGAAAAATGCTCTTCCAGAATTTTCCCTATCCTGCTATTTCCTGCCTGAAACTAACATGCATTTTGTAGACAGCCAAGAAAAAAAATGTCCTGTCACACATCATTCATTATATGAAGGACCTGCACATCAGTGCAGAAATCCTGACCCTGCTGTTCCAATGGGAAAGCCACATTCTACTGGTTCTGAATATGTCTTCTGAACACGAAGACTAACATGTATGCTACTGTACATTCTCAGCAAGGAGCAAACAGGAAAAGGTGAGAGCCAGGTGTCTGTCGGGAAGCAGGTAAAACTCCCCAGTTCAACCGGCCATCCTGGTAGAGTTGAGAAAGTCTGCACACGTCTGCAGAAGCCAGTGGAATCCGAAGGACAGAAAATACACACATGATCAGTCCTAACCTCAACTAAGCATAGAGCGAGAATGCTACCTCATAAGGAAAAGGAGAAAAAGAAGGATTCATTAGTAAGTAAAGATGTTAACCACTAATTTCTTATTTTTAAAAATTCAGAGGCAGTATTAAGCATAAAATGAAAACCGCCACATAAAACTTGATATTTCTAGTCAGCTATCCTGTAAAAATAATTCCACACAGTTATCTAGCATCTGGCTTTACAGTAAGCTCTCTCTCCAAGCACTGCTCACACACGAGGGGAGGTGATTCAGAGCACACAGTGTACAAATGGACTGTAAGAAAGAGAAGAGGTTACATGTGAAAAACATGGAAAATGGTATCTGGCACACCTGGAATAGGATTCTTGCCTAGTGTTTCACTGAATGCTCACAATACACACCTGAGATTAGGAAGCATTGACTAGGTTGTTAAAAAGGAAACTATGGAACTCTAGAGCCTATGTCTCAATACAAATAAATGACTTCTCAATCTCCCTCTCCCTCCCCTCACCGTGTATGTGTGCGTGTGCGTGCGTGTGTGTGCCTCAATCTCTCTGTCCCCAACACCTGTCTCTTCCCTTCTTCATACAGTACTCATGTGCATACCAGTACACATATGAGCGACACATGCTTAAACATTACCCATGTAAATGCTGAAACAAAATTCACATTGAGTGGTAGAATTGCTTATTTTTATAGGTTCAGTTTCCACATTTTCTGCAAGCAACATGAGGTATTCCTTGAATAAGCAGCGACTTCTCCATGATGGGTGGCCGGGAACCAAACAAGCGGCCTCCTCCAACAGATCTGTATAAGACTCAAATCATGGAACTAAAAGCTTGAAGTGCTTGAATTTGCCATCACTGTGAACACTGTCTTTTTCAGTAATAATGATGATCAGAGGCAGCCATCTTTTTCTGTGCTGCGAGTCACCTGCTAGATGCAGAGTTCTCACAGAACGCTCCCAACATCTCTAGCTCTGTGAGTCACAAGCAGAAGGAACCTGTCACTGTGGAGGACCCACAGGATGTTCTAGAACACATACCTACAACTTAACTCTCCACTCCAGGGGATACAATGTCTACTCTGTAGACTGGCGTTAATAAAACTCTTTCTTTGTGGGCAGGACTGTGTATGATTGTGCCTATTTTTCATGTCATGAATGACATATGCCAAGAAACACATTATCCCTGGGCTTTTATAAAATAAAAAGTTTTACACAGGAAAGAATATCTGAGTTCACAGATTCCATTTTTTTTCCACATCAGAAAAACAATGAGTAGCTGAGCACATCATCTCATGCCAGCAAAGCTCACCCACAGTGGGTGCACGGAGAGGAACAGAATGGCCCAGTGCTGCTCGAAGTGACACTGGCAGTTGGATGCCAGGGCAGCCTTCTCCTGAAGACCCATCTACCACAGCTGCCTGAGAACCACACTTGGAGAGAAGCTTTCCTGTGGTAAGAAACACCTTTTAGCAATCGGTCTCACTTTGGTCATGGCACCTTTTACTGAAGAAACTTTACGTGAATGTGAGTCCATGAAGGTATAAAATAGGTACAGAAGTTAAACATTTACTGATAAGAAGTCACGTATTTACTTTGGAACAGCCCATTGATGTGCACAGTGTTCTGCGGATGAATGGTGAAAACAGTCCCTGCCTTCTAGTGAGATGGAAATGCTGGATTACTGTTACGTAGTGTTAAATCTTGGGAGGCTGGAGAGACAGCTCAGCAACTACAAGCCCGTGCTGCTCTTGGAGAGGACCTGAGATTGGTTTCTAGTACCCACATCGTCAGGCTTGTAATTGTCTGTAATTCCAGCTCTAGGGGATCTGAAACCTTTTGCTACACTTGACACATACACACCCACACAGTTTTCAATACAATTTTTTTTTTAAAGAAATAAGCCTTCACCGAGCAGTTCACTCAACCTGTTAAAAGCATGAATACCTGAGTTCTGATACCCAACATGCAGTGCTACAAGTCTGTAACCGCGGATCTGGAGGGGCTGGAGACAGGAAGATCACTGGAGCTCACTGGCCAGCCAGCCTGGTCAAACTGCTGAACTCCCAGTTCAACAAGACACACTTCTCATAGAGGAGAGTAAGAAAGGAAGAAACTTTCCATTGACCTCATGTACACATCTAGTTACTCTGCACATATGCACATACTGACAAAGACAGATAATCGTAACACACGGAGAAAACAACAACAACAACAAACCCTTGACTAAGTTTTTGGTATTCTAGGATGTGGAGCATCTTCAATGGCTTTTGGAGCCAATCAAGATTTTGATTTTATAATCACCAGTGCTGAGCATGCCACTACACTGTAGGCATCACAAAATGGCAAAAGTGTATTTAAGTCTATTTCAGAAATTAATGGGAATCCTCCCCAACCCCAACCCAAAACCATTCACTGATTTTTATGAGTGACTCTTTCATGAAATTCTTCCAGAAGGAGGTACACATGCTCCCCGGCAGCAATCTCTCCACTGCAGCTGGCCCAAATGGCTGCTATCTAACAAGAGCATCCTATATCTAGAGACTTTTGTTGTCTCTTTGCAATGGACAGAAAGCAGACAAGCATGCATCACTGAGCTAGATCCCCAGTACTTTAACTTTTACCTTGAGATGGGACCTTCACTATATTATCCAGGCTGGCTTTGAACCCACTCTGTGGCCCAAGGGGGAGTTGAATTTATGATCCCCCTGCCTTCTAACTGCTGGTAATTAAAGTTCTGCACCATAATGCTCAGCCTTTTTACTTTAGTGCCCTTTAAAAAAGTCCAAGTTTTCTTGTGTAGGTGAGGGGTGAGGTAGGCAGTATGTGGACAGGTGTATGAAGGCCAGAGGTCATTATCAACCTTGTTTTCCAAGACAGAGACACGGTCTCTTATTGGTCTGCATCTCACCAAAGAAGCTACAGTAGCTGCCCTGCAAACTCCAGAGATTTGTTTTTCTCTCCCTCCCAAGTACTGAGATTACAATGAACACTATAATATTCATTTTCCTTACCAGGGTCCAGGGATCAAACTCAGATCATCATGGTTGCAAGACAAACACTTAGCAGCTGAACTTCTGTCTCAGCCTTTGGTAAAAATTTTTTAACAGAGTTCAGGGTATCTCTAAGATACCTAGTGCTGTCTTTTTGTCTTACTGGTCAAGCATACCTTGATGGGCAAGGACTAAGCAAATTCTTGGGACTTTCTAGAGAATGAGAAACCCAAGCAATAAAGCCTTCCTTAACAGTAGGAAGGGTCTGAATTCATCTTGGTACGAGTGGTACAAAGCATTTCTGCTATTAGTCTTAGAGAAGAGGCGAGCGGTGTTTGAAACCAACACTTTCGCACCAATAAAAATGTAAGTAGGGGCCAGGTGACAGTGGACATAATTACCTTCCTTGTGGAAGATGTAGCTGGGTGATAGCACCTGCCTAGCAAGGCGAGGCCCCCAGGTAGATCACCTACACCGAAACAAAACAGAACAAACTAAAAGCAACAAAGGGATAGTTTCCCCCAAAAGACAACAAAGTACCAGAAAACAGCATAGCTCCCCATTCTTATTTTTCCACAATAAATTTCCACAGTTGCTTTCTAGGAGCCAAAGCAAGTGGGGCTCTTTAATGCTCAACTAAAGAGCCTTTGCGCTCCCTGCCTTAGCGCTAGGAAGCAAACATCTAGCTTACAAGGAAAGAAGAAAGCTTTCCCTGTTTTGGAGAAAGGCCACATATTTAGCAAAGATGCCGAATGGAAACTGAAGAGAGCAACTAGGGGCACACGGTTCTCCTCCAACAACATCAATACTAACATTGTTTCGCAAACGTCCATGCACGGAGCTACTGTCAAACAAGATAACATGGGTTTATATCATTATTCAAGACAAGAATTCCGTATCGGGCTGCCCGTATTTCAGGGCAGAAGGATTCCATTATTTGTCAAGCAAAACACATTACTCTTAGGAAATCAGGAAAGTTGACCTTGGCAAGGAGTTAGCGAACTTCCCTTCCATGCAGGGTGGCAGAGCGCACGTTCGCTGCCGCTCCGTGGCATTGTTTCACGAGGAACTTGGGAGAAGAGAAGACAGAGTTCACACCAGCATGGGGAAGCCCGAATTTTAAGATCACCGAGTGTCACACCATGAAGCACCTTCTAAGAAGGAGAATCATCTAGATGTTTGTAGAAAATGAGTCCTGGGTCCATGTCCGGGCCCTTTATGATTTCCCTTGGTCTACCACAGTTCTGCTTCTTCCCCATAAAGCAACAAATTTAAAAACACATTTGTTCTTTGACAGAACTCTAAATCCGAGTAGCTCTTGCTCACGGTATTGACATATAGCCTTGAAAAGTTTCTCTCAAGTAGCATGACCACTGTCTTTATTATAAGCAGCAACCCAGTGTTTCATTTTCTAAAGTCTAAGCAAAATTGGGTCTCTGTCTATGGAGTTCTCATGCCAGGCTACATAGACTTACTTATTCTAATTTTTTTCCTGCTCGTCTCTCTCCAGCTCCCAAGTCTGCTATTGTTCTTGATATTATTAGCACTTTGTATAATGATGATAATATAGAAAGAAAATGTTTTTGAGGACTACTACCATGTTTGAAGCAATTGACATGCTATGTAATCAATCTCCTTGACAACGAATGTCACCCATTAGAAAATTCCACTGTCCACAGTTATCAGTAAAGAAAGTAAGTCTGAAACCCCTAGCTTAATAGGAAGCTATCAATTGCATCTTGATTATCTTTCCCCATATTTTATGTTATTAATGATGAGAAATCTAACTATTCAGAACCACCCAAGTAGCTAGAGATCATCTCTCCTTTTGAAAGAAAAAATAGCTAATAGAAAAAATGCAATAGGATTTTTGTGCTGAGTATTCTTCTACTTTGTGAATCTACCTAAAACCTTCCATAAAGCTGTTGCATCTTTTTGGATTTACTGAGAAATGAGTCAGCAAAGATTACAGGAAATTACCAAGAGATTATACAGTAAGAACGGTAAATTATCAACAATGCAAAAAATAGAAGATAGAAACAGAAGGTTTTTTTTTCAAAATTGCAAACTAAATCTGTGTTGGAGTGTGAATGTGCCTATCTGTGCATAAAAACTTGCTATGAAATGACTGGTTCGAGGTGCCTCCGCTTCTAAATAATCAGCGAGGATCACGGGCGATAAACACAACCAAGGCAATTGGTACTGATTGCTGTGGTGGAAGCTTTTGATAAAGGGACCTCATGAGCAGCAGTGGCCACAGGCAGCTCCTTTAGCCTCGGGGAAGAGAGACCAAGACTGTATCTCTAAGAGATTACATTTAGTAATGGTTTAGCAATGACCCAGCAGTTCCTGACTTTGATGATCTCCCTGGCTGAAATTTCCTCTACCTCAATATTTAAATAAGACTTTAAAAATGTTTATGTGCAAAAATCCCCTCCCTTCCCCTACCTCAGAGTCCCTCACCACTAGTGAAACCCCACCTGGCCTCTCTTCTTTGTCGGTTTCATAGTTCAAGGCCGAATGACCTGTTAAGGTCAACAGCTCTTGGGATGTAGCCGGAGCTCTGCTTTTGGCTCTTACACCATATACTTTGCCATACAAATCCAAGCTACAAGAACTGAGACCGTCTGGAATGACCACCCTCTGAATATCACTGAGGAAGAGGAATGTAGACTAGAGAGAAAAAGATCCTCATCTGGCCATCTTCTGCCTGGGCTTTGCATGGGGCCCAAGAAAGCTAGCTAAACAGCCAATCAACTAATAGTGAATCTATTTTTATGTTTCACAGACTCTGGTTTTATTTTCTTATTTCAGGTGTCTTTTAAATTGTGCTTCAATATTTGCTCTCGATCTTATTAATTCAAAATCTTGCTTAAATGAATACTTCCTAAACAAGCAGTCAAGTAGGTGGCCCCAGGACAACAATATTTCTCCAAGCCCAGAAAAAGTCTGTCCTGCTTACAATGGACTCTCCTTTCAATAAAGGGAAAGGTTTCTGTCAAAACTTCAATCCAAGTCAAGGAGAAAGCTCATGCCATGATTGCAATGCAACCCCCAGGCCTCTGTCACACTGCATTTCCTTCTCCTTTTCCTGATTCTGGCTCAGTCATATACATGCCCATCTATTTCACCTCATTCAGCCACCAATCTGGAGTTCTACTGATGCAAATATTCTCACCACATGTCTTGAGAAAACTGGGAGGTTTCAGATACGACAAAGACATTCTCCCTTAAGATTTAAAGTGAAGAAGATGGGCTGGGAATACAATTCAGTGGCTCAGTGTTACCCTACCATGTGTAGGGCTCTTAACAAAAGCTAAAGCCAAGCAGGGGCACTGTCGAAGCTGACAACGAAAACGCTACACAATGAGAGGAAGTGGGCAATGGCAAGCAGTGGCAAGAAGCATGAAAAGGAAGAGGGACCCAGTAAGACCCCGCCAAGGAGCTGGGGAGAACTGGCCAAATAAATTGGCTTCAGGAGTAACATTCAGACCAGGTGCAGGATGGTGGCTTGAGAGAAACTACTCAGGGAAGCATAATAATTAGGCTGTGTCATAGAAATAAAGCTGGGAACACACCTCTAACCCCAACACTTTTGGTAGGAGAGGAAAGGAGGCTTTTGTGAGTTCAAGCTCACCTGGTCTACATAGTAAGTTCTGGGACAGTAGGGGTTACATAGTGAGAACTCTGTCAAAAAGGTAAGTGGGGGTGGGGAGGTAAAAGAAAAAGAAAAGAATCAAAATGCTTTCATAATTAGGGGGTCAATAAATAAAAATGGATTGAGTTCAGAGGCTACATGAGAGTAAAGGAGAGGGCTTCTGCTTCAAACTATGGCCTGGCTTTCATGGCGGTTACTGTTAGCTGTTCTGCCCAGGCAACTTACAGGGTCATTGTGGACAGGCCATCTTCTCTATTTAAAAAAATCAAGAACCTCTGTAGTTTTCAGCATTGCTAAGTGGTTAAAACAACCACAAAACTCCCCAGTCCATCACTCTTGACTAGACAAGTCAAGGCCACATCCAATTATTCATACTTCCCCAACAACTACAAGATCAGTTTGCAAAAGAGATGAGTTGTGAGAGAGAGAAATCAAATACAAAGTCATATAATCAAAGAAAACACCCTGATCAAGCAAGTTTTATGTCAAAGATTTTTTTCTGGTAACATATTAACTTTTCTAATCAATCTGATGGAGAACCTTTAAAATGAATTAAAACCATACACGTATTTCAAAGTAAGGGTGGGGGAGGTAGAAGTATTGACTCTATTTTTATATCTACTGGTCTGAGTACAAATAAGCTTTACAAATCCTGGAGAAAGGCATTTTTGGTATTAAGATGCACATTTTTAGCTGACAACCATTGCAGGTATCTGGCTCCTGAAAGCAGGCTCAGCCCCCATATAAGGACCTAAAAACTAAGCATGCAGATTCGGTAAGAATCTCAAGTTAGACAAACAACAAAGCACTTATACATGAGAGGATTTGCTCGTGAACTGATCCCACGAAGGTAAATAGCAAATTTAAAACCCCACAAATTAACTGCTCATGACTGGTTATTGGTGTGAGGCTCACACAGTAGTAAAATGTGCAAAATTATTCCACTACAGATCATCAGCTGCTGGTCAGACATTTCTGACTAAGGATGGATTACATGATCAAGGGGGAATCATTTGCCGGCAGTGTGGCTTTAGACTTCACCTCAACTCCGAAGGAGCATTTCAATTCTGTGTTTCTAAACAGCATTGCTATAATGTACGTAAGTGGAGATGCCCACAGATGTATTTAACTAAAGCAAAACAGTCCTCACTCTTTCTGCTACCATGATGCAGGCCAGGGCTACACATTCCTGGAGGACCAATGTCATGCTGGATGTACTAGAGAATAAAAGCCTTTGGAAATGATATAGGTTTCAAGTCCTTTGACTAATTCCACCGGGGTCATTCAAGAGCTTGAAAGGGGGAGGTGAGGGCAATGGGAGGAAGGAAGCAGCTATCACTGCTGTTGTAATTACTACGTTCCCTATGGTATGAGATGCTAAAAATGAATGTTTCCTCCCTTACAAGGATAGAGACCTTCCTTGCTGCAAAGCTATTAGCATATATAATGCACTTGTCTGGAAATCATGGCTTCTCTGTCATTCTTGGGAAACCTTTAGGGACCTGGGTTATTGTATAGCCCTGAATTATAGCAAATGCATAATTTGCAGTCCTCCCGTGCCCAGCTTATTTCAAAGAGGCAGTTTAAGCAATTTCACCTGTATTTATGGCTCAGTCCCCCCTCCAAGAAATTAATTTATATTATCTTAATTCTATACAAAATTTTTGCAAGCTTACAACTGAAAATACATGTTAGGGTATTTCCTCAATGCTGCTATCTGTGAGGAATAGCTGATAATTTAAAACCAAATCCTAGAAATCTGTTAACACTCCTTTCAACACAAATAAACAAGCCTCTCAGAAAATCAAAACATATAAGGCTCCTGAGCAGCTTACATGATCCTACAGCACACAGAGTCACAAGAAAATAAATGGCACTAATTTGTACCTTCTGTGCAAAGACATCCCCCCTTAGTTTAGAGGTGGGAACGGCACCTCAGCAGAGGCTTCGCGTGTTTCTGATTTCACTTCTTTCATCCTCAGAGTAAAACAAGAAAAGCTACTTCCCATCTTCGGTTTTATTTCAATCAATGTCAATTTAACACACTTTAAATAGTCTGTATAATTTTAAATGAAAGGGCCATTCTGATGTTAATCTGGATCAATCTTCCAAACATATGATTCTGGGTTTTTAAAAGAGGCCCACTGGAGGGACTTTTTTTTTTTAAAGCGAACAAAAAAGCACCCCGAGGCTGTCCAATTCGCATTTAACCTACTTCCGTGAAAAGGGAACTGCTTTGGTTAAGAATAACTCAGGCAGGCTCAGGTTCAAGCTAAGCAGGCAAGCGTGTTAGTGGGGGAATGAGGCAGCAAGGAGCTGCTCCTTTCACAGGAGCAGAAGACTGTGTTTATTTAAGATGGTTGGCACAATTTCTCATTTCGATTAAATCACATGTGCTAGAATAACCTTTCCATAATTAAAAACATGCAAAAGGTCATTTATCCCCCCCCCACCAAAAGTGCTAGCAAAAAAATAATCACAGTAGCTTAAAATGGGCCAGGGGGTAAGATAATTGTTAAGAACAAATGTGGCTAATTTGGGTTACAATTGCGCAAGTTCAGAGATTCAGAGACCATTATCATCCTCCGTTGCTAAGTAAAGTTAATATAAATAGGCACCAAGTCTTGTTATTAATGCTTTTTTTTTACAGGAAGTAACAGTACAAGTTCATATCTTGTATATTATGGCTGGTATGTTACAATCATTGAATATTATCTTAGGTGAGATTAAAACAATTTGATCTAACCTCTTCCTTTTACAAATGAGGAAACTGAAATCCAGACATGTCAAATGCCTTGTTCTTAGTCAGCTAGCTGGTTAGAAGCTGCTCTGGCCCTGGGCAGTTTCTCCTGCACAGCTCTGGCAACATGGAAAGAGCCATAGCGCACAGAAGCCAGAAGAAAACAACAGAAGAGCACACCATCTATGCGAATTCTGGGGAAACGAAATTCCGTTTCAAGTCTGTTCCACTTCTCCCACTCCTGCTTCCTCCTGAAAACTCACATGCGAGCCCAAATTCACGTTACAAGGAGAACAAAGATTATCCAATAAATCAGATGAAGTCTCACACACGGACAAAGCCAGTAAGTGAATTACATGTCTAATAACTGCCAAGGATAGTTTGAATGAGAACTTAAAAAATATTCCATGAATAAAAAAAAAACCCACTAGCTGAATCCTTCCAGGTAGACAAAGGATTGGGAAACCAGTACAATGGTCAAGTCATTAGGAAAGGGACACAGGAAAAGAGGAGGGGCATTTAAATGAGGAGGCAAAGTGTACCAAACCACAAGGAAAACAGACCCGCCCCTTCCTTCTTGGATATTGCTGAATGGCAGTCTTGTGAAGAGTGCAAAGCACTATATGGCCTACTGGTGCCAAATAAAGTTTCCATCATTCAGAAATGACTTACAGTAGTTTTATACATGTGCAGCCGAAGAGCTTAATGAACAAGTGTGTCATGGTGAAGCCTAGACAAGCTGTACCAAAGGAACACTGCTGAGCTTTCATTAGCTTCCTTCCCCATTATTAGGGCGCATTCAAGCACAAATGAGTGAAACCATCGCACAAGAGTTGCTTGTTCCGAACAGATCTATCACAGATTAACTAGTTGCCATCATAACTAGTTGCACCACATGTGTGCACACATACCACATGAGTGCACACACACCAATAATCAAATAACAACTACATGCTGAATGCCATCATGCTGAATATTTGCAACAATGACTAACACAAAGAGCTACTATCCTTCCTAAGTAAGGAGTGGCTGCCTCCTCTGCTGCCAGTTTACATGTCTTACAGCACTTTAAATATATCTTGCAAATTCTTTGCACTGAAAAGAATCCCCAAGATTATTTTGATACCAACCTCTTACCTTTGCTGCCCTTGGTAGTGTTCAATCGAATACGGTCTGAAGGCTGTTTAGACTCAGAGGGACTTGACTACTGCTAAGGAAAAGAAGCAAACAAAATTTCTCCCCAAGAGTCTAATTTGCAAATTAATTTCCTTGTTCACTGTCAGTTACTTTCAGCTTACAAGCTGGAGGGTCAACCTCATTATGAACAAAAGCTTATTATGACTTAAATGCAGCAAAACCGAACCTTAATAAAAAAAATGCTCAACATTTCAGAGGCTCCAACCCAAAGCAAGTAACTATATCAATATCGTGCAAAACATGTTCCAGAGAACACTAATGTGTTGGGATTATTAATAGATACGGGGATGAAGGAGGGGGCTTTGGAAAACATTGAGGTGCATAACAAAATAAACAAGGCCTTTTGGGCAGCTCTTGTGACTTTGCATCTTAGTGTGGATCCATTAATGGGAGATGGTAGAAAAGAAGTAATGTTATCACTTCTAACTTTGAAATAAATTGAAAATACAGAAAAACAAATTCTCTAGAGCACTGTCTTTCTGTATACTAAAAACCAAAGAAAACAAAAACAAACAAACAACAACAAAAAAAAAAAACCAAAGGTAGACCCTAAGCATTAACTCAATTTAAAATCAAGCGATGCATTGGGGTGTGGCTCAGTGGTAATACTTGTCTACCTTGCTTATGTGCAAAGCCTTCAACTTGACCCCCTGCACAGCAATACAAATAAAAATTTAAAACCCACTATAATCAAAAGCATAGCATGTGACTATTTCTAAACCCATTTGCTCCTTTCTTGCATGCCCTGGAAACCTGACACAAACCATTTCAGAAAGGGGAGCTGGTCACAGCTGCTCTGGTAAATGGCTGAAACCGGCCATCACACCAGGGTCACGTCTCCGTCTATTTCCTACAACAGCTTCACCCATGATTGGAACCACAAGAAAATTGTTTTAAAGATTCCTCTTTCTTATTAATTTGCACCTCTATATTTTCATAACACTCTTCCTGATCAAAATGTTACTATGTCTCTTTACTTTCCAAGATTATAAAATCCTTGCTTATCATTTTTGTTCTGGTATGAAAATGTGCATTTATGCTAATTATGACATAGAAAAGTAAGTAATCTAAATATGGAACTTATTCAATCACTTTTGAATATTATAAAATAATGGAGTTATTTTGACTAATAAATAGTAAATGGGCACACTATATTTATCATCGTGCACTTATAAAACACTTCATTCTTTCACATTTAGCATTCATATAGACCTTTTTTCCTTCTTTATTTTACTTATTTGTTTATAGAGTTCTAGAGATCAAACATGCATGTCGGGCAAACTCACTGTGTAGCTCCACCTTCAAACCCTTGTACTATCTTTGTATTTGTTCTTAAAAGCATTACAATGAACCATGCTAACTTCAGTGCAAATATTTTTGAAACTTTTTGCTTTTTTAGAGTTAGCATTCAAATCACTTTTAGACATCTATGTTATTACACTTCGTTCTCATTGATTTCCTCATGCCAAACAACAAAGACATTTTTACAAAGAACTGAGAACTAACAGTAAAACATCGGTGGCTTCAGACTCTTATAGTTTTCTCATGGGAAGGGAGATATATATAAGAAGAGATGGGGGATAAAAAGGGAAAGGAGGACCAAGGGAAGAAAAAGGGGGAAATATGATGAGAAGAAGGAGGAAATGCAAAAGAAAGGAAATGGAAAGGATGCTGCTGCTGGTGATGATGCTGATGTTGATGCTAATGATGATGATAAAGGGGAGGAGGAGGAATGCCACAAGACAAGAAGAAAACTTTCATTAAGATCTACTTCATCCTAGGCATTCTAGACATCTTCAGTTTTGGTCCATTTAATCTTTACACAACCCTATCTCGGAAAGATCCCCCTTTAAAGAGGAAGAAACAGAGGTGTGGGCAGCTGAAACAACTTGCTACCATAACATTGTACTGGTGCTTAGCCACATGCCCAGCTGACGTGGGGTTCCCCTCTGTATGCTATGAATACCATTGGTGAATAAAGAAACTGCCTTGGCCTGTTGATAGGGCAGAACTTAGGTAGACAGGAAAAACTAAACTGAATGCTGGGAGAAAGGAGGCAGAGTCAAAGAGAAGCCATATAGCCCCAACAGAGACAAACGCCAGAACTTTACCCAGTAAGCCACAGCCTTGTGACAATGTACAGATTAATAGAAATGGGTTAAATTAATATGTAAGAGTTGGCCATTCAGAAGCTAGAGCTAATGGGCCAAGCAGTGATTTAAATAATATAGTTTCTGTGTGATTATTTTGGGTCTGAGCTGCCAGGTGGCCAGGAAATGAACAAGCAGCCTCCTTACAAAAGGTCGGTGCCCACGTGGCCAACTAAAATCCACTCTAAACTTTAGAAGGCTTGGAAAGGAATTCTAAACACAAAAAACAAAGTTTAGCCTCATTTATTTTCCAGAATGGGCTTTGATTGTTGGCAGCATGCTGTGGCTCCTTTAAGAGAGGTTTTCCTGATTCAGCGGTAGCAAAAACAAAAAGGCTGTGGTTTTGAAAAGCCAGCCTTCTGGGCCATGCTGCTAGCACTAACTCTGACTCTTTCTGGAGGTCTGGCTATGGAGCATTTAAATGGGGTTTTTGAACAGGGTGCTACAAGTTGCTTAATACGAACATTAACTAGCTGTGTGCCTAAAAATGGTGCTGTGAGCATGGCTCTCAGAGGAAGCAAACAGCTCCGCGATGCTGGAATGTGTGGGGTATATCCCCTGGCAATGGTGCTGCTTAAGTCCATAAGAAGGGTTTAGTATTTTAAGAAGCACTTCTGGTCAGAAAAGGATTACAGACATGCAATAAAGACAAATTCAGATGAAAAAGATCTCTAAATGAGACAAAGTGTATTTAAAAATATGCTAAGGCTTTGGAGAGAGAAGAGAAAGAGTATAGAGAGTTATAAAAAGAAGTAAATGATTTTTAAAAAAAATAAAAAACTCTTTAAAGAGACAGCATACAGACAGTCATAGATTAAAGGAATGAAGAAAAATATGCCACATAAATATGGAAAATTCACAGAGAGTCTGGATTATGTATACTATTGTGTTTTCTTTGCATTTTTTGACTGTGAATGTACAGAGAGAAATTTCATTGTATAGACTGTTAAGTTAAACCAATATAAAGGTATCTTGACTCTAAAATTTGAGTCTAAGGATATGTTGCTTTGGAAAACAGGTTCTTCTTTTGTTGCCACAGAGGATGAGAACCTGTGGAATGCTTCTAGACTAATGTGGTTTTATGGACCAAGACCCTCTGAAAGTTCGCCTTGAACACCCCTCAAAAAATTACATCGCCCAATAAACAGCAGGAAGAAGTTTGAAGAGAACTAGACCCATATTCCCAAATATTGTTTGTAAATGTTTCTTTACATTAAAGGGGAATTGGTATTGATCTTGGTTTATTGATACAAAGTTAAGGTCAATTTTGTTATACTGTATATATGTGTATGTATTTCTGATCTTGATTAAGGTATTGTGTTTGTACAGCTCATTTTAAGGTATAGTTAAGAAATATATGTAAGTAGAGAATCATCTATAGTAGTCAAACTTGTAGTCATATTAGTTAGATTTTCTAGATGTACAGAGATGTATTTCAGATGGATAGGCACTCTTCAAACCTTTCGAAGACTATGGAATATGGCATTTAAATGTTTAAGAAGTTAGAACTTTTTATGACAATGAGACACATCTGTTCCTGGCAGCACCAACTTCAAGAGGATGATAGGCATTGAAGAGGCTCCTCATGTAGTTTGTTAGTCATTTGGGCAAGAAACTGTTTCCTGGACTTTTAATATATGTTGGGTGATCTGGACTTGCAAGACCCACAGAGAAACAACTGTTGAACTTGCCTAAAGGTGAGACTGTCCTTCAGGGTTCCTGATTCATAAAAGAGTCTGCTAGATATTCTGTAGGACACAGAAGAAAGTGAATGACAAACTGCCAATATAGGTAGCACTGTCTTTGAAATTTCCTTCTTCATGGAAAAGTCTGCTGAATACTGTGGGCCTGTAGGCTAAAGATGGATGCCCCAGTGGTACAAGAGAACTTTGGGTGGCTGTTCAGGCAGTGAGATGTCTATGTCAATTCTAGAGTTTTGGAAGTTGTTTACAATGTACTTCCTTTTTACTTAGGCAATATTATATCCTTCTGGAGTCTTTGATGGAGTTGAAAAATAGTTACAGTATTCCTTAGTTATGATAAAAGTTATGTAACTTTAATTCTTGCTTGATACCTGTTTTGTTATATGTAATTTTACTATGTTAAAGTTAAAATCTTCCTTTTAAACAGAAAAGGGAAGGTGATGTCGGATTGCCCTCTGTAATGCAGTAAATACCATTGGTGAATAAAGAAATTGCCTTGGCCTGTTGATAGGGCAGAACTTAGGTAGGCAGGGAAAACTAAACTGAATGCTGGGAGAAAGGAGGCAGAGTCAGAGAGAAGCCATGTAACCCCACCAGAGAGAGATGCCAGAACTTTACCCGGTAAGTCACAGCCTTGTGACAATGCACAGATTAATAGAAATGGGTTAAATTAATATGTAAGAGTTAGCCATTCAGAAGCTAGAACTAATGAACCAAGCAGTGATTTTAATATAGTTTTTGTGTGATTATTTCAGGTCTGAGCTCCTGGGTAGCCAGGAAACAAACAAGCGGCCCTCCCACAACACCCAGCCAAGCTGACGCTAGTACATGGACTTACAACCACACTACACTACTGCCTGCCCCCCCCAATTCACACAGAGTGCCTATGAACCCCGGGGACATGTTTGAAGCCATTGTAGGGTCTTTGAGGCATGCCGGATAAATTTCTTGGAAGGAGAGATGTAAAGGAGTTCAGGAGAATGATCTAGGTAGAACATGGAGAAGACATCTGAATCATAGAGGGTTGCATGTGTGTTCAGAGAGCAGGTTCACACATGAAGGTTGAAAGGCATTGTTCCTCTATAGGAGTTCTTAAGAAGCTGAGGTGGGGCCATGGGAGCCTGCATACCTGCAAATGGAGTCAATGGAAAGAGGACTGTATGTTTGTGGGACCCAGTGCAAACAACAGGGTAGACAGAAATATCAGCAGTAAAAGCCATCAGGAGTGGCAAGCAAGCTGGAAAATTGTTCACTACCATGCAGGCATTAAACATCTACTAGGTTTGTTGGTTGGTATTTATTAATATTATTATTATTATTATTATTATTATTATTATTAATAATTTTGTTTTTTCATTAATTTGGGCTGCCTCAAGCTCACCATGCAGTTGAAGATTGATGTGGGAGTGTCCTCTGTGTGCTGTGATTACCATTAACGAATAAAGAAACTGCCTTGGCCTGTTGAAAGGGCAGAACTTGGGTAGGAGGGGAGGACTGGACTAAATGCTGGGAGAAAGAAGAGTGGAGTCAGAGATGCTATGGCCCCGCCGCCAGAGTCAGACATGCCGGAACTTTGCTGGTAGGCCATGCCCTTGTGGTGATACACAGATTAATAGAAATGGGTTAAATTAAGATGTAAGAATTAGCCAATAAGAAGCTAGACCTAATGGGCCAAGCAGTGATTTAATTAATACAGTTTCTGTGTGATTATTTCAGGGCTAAGCTAGCCGGGCTGCCGGGATGAAAAAGCAGTCTCCTCCTACAGAAGATGGCCTTGAACTCTCTGATCCTCCTGCCTCAGCCTCTGAGTACTAGGATTGCATGTCTATGCCATCATAACCTACTATCATTGGCTTATGAAGGTACTCAACGATGAATGACTATAATCCCTCCTAGGACCTATTTTGGGTTTACTGTTAATGAATGTAATTCTCCACATTAGCAATTACAGTGGAGAAACCAGGTGGACTGGGGAAAGGTGTTATGTTTGAACCTTGTGTTTCAAGATACAAAATCTTCAATGGCAGATGTCTGTTGAATATGAAGCTTTAGAAATGAGGTGTAGAAAGAATGTTAGAGGCATTGGATATACACAGCAGTTGAAACCACTCATTTGGGACCAATCACCATGGAAAACAACACATTTACAGGAAAAAAAAAAAAAACCCTGAAGTGAACCCTGGGAAAGACTGACATTTTATAACAGTGGCCAAGAACCACACAGCTCATAAGCTATGCATATGTCAGCTCTAGACCCAGAATAGACCCTGATTTTGAGTGAGATGGGATTGGCTCATTGAACTAAGAGGTTCTCCAAAGATAAGGAAACTGGAAATAAAAATCTAGAAAGATGAAAGACACACCTACAATGCATGGCACAGTGGGTAAATCCCAGCAGGGAAGGGTTTCAAAAGCAAGCGTCTAGTGCACTTGGTGACGTGAAGATCACTGTTGACCTCTGAGAATGATAGGGGCCAAAAGATCTGTAGGGCAATGAACGGTCAAGCAGGGAAGGCATAGCTCCATGAGCACCCGACCTTTCCAATGCTTGGAGGGAAATAGAAAAAGAAAAAGAAATAGAAGAGAGAGTTCAAGAGCCAGCTCAGTTCCTGTCCCTGTAGTTTCAAGATTAAAGGGACACGAACACACGTGTGTGATGAGAGATAAGAACATGCAGAGACCAAAGCTGGAGACACAGGCAGGAGAACACTGGCAACTGACCAAAGTTCCCACCGATGAGAAAAGTGGCTTCCTGTTGCCATGGTAAAGATGCTGACCAAAAGTACCCAGGGAGGAAACCCCTTTCCCAACCTATGATAGAGGGCGGTGGCTCAGGCTAGGCCAGTACACAGGAAATTCCAATCCCAATCTTCGACAGAGGGCGGCAGCTCAGGCTAAAATGGTGCACAGGACATCCCAATCCCAATCCATCACAGAGGGCGGCTGCTCAGGCTAGGCCGTTGCACAGAGCTGCAGCTTCAGCAAAAACCATGGAGGGATGCTGCATGCTGCCTTACTGGTCAGTTCACCTTCACCTACCTTTTTTCTACCTCCCAGGGCAACCTACCTACCCAGGAGTGGTGCCACCCACAATGGGCTGTACCCTTTCATATCAGTAGCTAATTAAGGGGGAGAAAAGTTCCACAGCCTTGCTTGTAAGCAATCTGGTAGAGTCATCTTCTTAAGGTTCCCTCTTTCCAAATGGTTGATTTGTGTCAGGTTGACAAAAACTAGCCAGCACAGAAGGACACCTCTACCTAAGGTGGAAGAGCATCAGGAAAGGATAAACACTGGTTTGGAAAGACAGGACGATGTGTGTGGTTATAAGGCTGGTGTGTTCACACAGTAACCTTATTTCTCATGAAGCATGTTTGGGGCCCTTTGGGGACATGATGAGTTGAACGTGGAGCCAGTTTTGAAAAGTGATAAAGATGTGAAGTTAATTTGGAAGGGAATGGGAGAATGAAGATGCCATCACATGGTTGGGTAGTAAGCAAAGGTTTGAAACTTATAACAAAGTTAATTGCAGATAAAGCTAGAATATCTTTCAACATAGAGAGCTGTTCCCAAGCTCTCACACAGGGATACAGCCACACATGGGAACCATTCTCAAATACCTACCAATTTTAATTTCTTAGATACATACACACATACATACGCGTGTGTATATACGGATGTATTTCTATGTATATATACAAATACACACAAACACACACACATACACATACCACACATCCTGTGTTCCATTCGATGATTATGGGAAAGCCCACAGATGTGGCACTAGCTTGTAAAGGGAAGGCAAGTTTCATGTCTAATCCACTGGGAAGAGTGGAGCAAACCACTCTGGTCTCGAGGCTGATACTCAGTGCGCTCGTGCGTGGAAACACTCCCTCAGTTTCATGTGTAGCAAAATACACATCAGCTGCTTAGATCTTGCAAACAGAGCAGTTTGCAAAGCTTCCTGTGCAACACTCCAGTCGATGTCTTTCCCCCTCAGAGAGAGGATGCTCCACTCTCAATTAATTGCTCAGTTATCAAGTTCCAATAGCAGCTGGCTTTAGTTATGCTTTAATTGAAAAGATGCTGCAGTTGTAAGAAAAAGGTATTTAAAAAGCTGTTTAGAATAACAGGAAAGCAAGTGATTAAGATTAGAGATATAGACTAAAATTCCTCAAAAGGAGAGAGCCAAACACCCATGCAAATGTCCAACTAGGGAAACAAGAGTGAGCGAACACATAAGCTATATCCTATGAGATGCATCCAGGGAGTGGGCATGCGGAGGGTTGCTGCCCAGGCATCTGTTGTACGGTGCTATGGATCTCCTGATGGATTTGGTCAAATAATTTACGCTGTCATGTTGTGGTCCAGTTGTGAGGAACTATGGCCTATGAAGACCAATACGGACAATTTAGGAACTTAAAATCCCAGTTGTTTCTGTACCTCACCTTTTTTTAAAATTTTCATGTAACATCTTCAAATGGAGTAGTATGCGAAACTCAGATAATTTTGTGATATGATTGAAAATGAGAATAAATAAGTAAAAAACTGGGCTTTCATTTTTTTTTAGGAGAACAGAGTTTCCTCTGGGTTTTTAGATTCTTCCTCTTACCCAGCCTCCTAGCAAACATCAGGTTATCAGATAGATGTTCGTGTAGATGATTACCGGGTTGAAATCCACTGTAATTCGAGGATCCATTTTTCTTTTCTTGTAAGTACATGAAAAAACAGATCTGTATACTGGCCAAAGATAAAAGCAAGATTTCTGCATTGCTAATCAATGCAAGAATGACTGTTAGGATATGTTAAGTCATACACAGGTATTAAAAAAAAAATGATGTGATGACGTCACTTCATACAGTGCCCTTCTGAGTTTCTTTTACTTTTCTAAGCACTTAGCAGAGGTAGTGACTCTAGTAGGTCAATAGTGTCGACCAAAAAACACAGGATGAAGCCAGCTAAAAATTAAGGCCAGTGGAAGATGATAATTGCCAGAGAGTGGTGACACACACCTTTAATCTCAGCACTTGGAAGTCAGAAGCAGGTGGATCTCTGTGAGTTCAAGGCCAACCTGGTCTACAAAGAGAGTTCAAGGATAGCCAGGGCTGTTACACAGAGAAACCCTGTCTCAATAAAAAACAAAATAAACAACAACAAAAAAGAAGATGACTTTCAGGGGCCAAGGCTGTAACTCAGTGGCAGAGCATATGTCTCACACAAGGTTCTGAGTTCAATTCCAGCACACGTTCAGCAAATCATCCACAAATCGCTTAGAGACTTGGTGTTTACCCTCCTGCTCTGCACAGAGCCACAAAGGTATGTACCACACAAACGTGAAGATACAAAAGTCTATATAGATCATGATACTATCTTTCCTAGCTATAGTATTTTAGGTTTGAAAACATGACAAAGCGTTCTTGTAATTTCCTACCTAATATTATTTGCAATTCTTCCATTTTTGTGTCACAGTTATGTCAAATGCCTTGAATTTAATATTATTTTAAACAAAAAATCTATTACTGCAAACATCTAAAAGCTTGTAGCAATTTTATTTTCTGTTCACATTTTCATTAAACCTTCCTATTACTTTTTGCTTGGCATTTACTTAACTCCATTGTTGAAATCAAATACATATATTTATAATACCAGATATCTATGTAATTATACTAAGCTACACTAAAAATTTGAGTGGGTAGCTACTTGAAAATAATTTTATGAGCCAGTAGCTCGTCTATGATGGCTCTCTTCTAAATGCTTAGGGAGATCATGGCTACTGTGAAGTTAAAGATGAACCATTGCCCCTTGACTGCCTACACATTGTCTGTCTTTTTACTTCACTCTATTTTATGTTGTTTTGCTTTATTTAATTTTTATAGCTTGCTGGAAATGGCCCTAATAACCTCCTCCATGTAAGCATGTGCAGAAGAAAAATGATTTTGCAAACACGAAAAGGCTGCTGAGCCACAACTTAGTCCTAGGTGTGCTTTTGGATGGGACTCAATCTCAGCACAGTGACAGACAGGAGGCACATTCTGAACTAAAGCTTCAAACGCCCAAAGCCTTTAAAGTGGCACCTGTGAGCTTGCACAGCGTTCTAGTGTTCTTTATCATTTTAGAAGGTTAAAACATCTTAGACATCAGAATCTGTGCAATTTTCCCAAGACTGTACCACAATTGTGACTCACAACTTCCTCAAATCCCCTTGCTGTGTCATAGCAACCCTGAGAAAAGCCTGAAGTCAAAAGAGGAAAGGAAAGAAACGGAGCATAATAACAATGCCATATATCATATGTGTGTGTTGTGCATGTATGTATATGTTTGCAAAACCACTCTACATACGTTGCTTGAAATCATTAACTATTAAGCCTCATGGGGATACCAGGTCATAATCAACATCTTTACAATCCACTTTACAGCACACATAATATTATTATCTTACTATTATCTTAACTTCAGCTATTTCATCCAGCAATTCTGACTCTGCAGTTACAGACCTATTTCCTGGCAGGAATTCTGTTTCCCCAGGCACACTGGCTCTGCTGCTGTGGCTAAAGGTGGCTTTAACTAAATCTCTATTATTCTATTTATAAATATGACTTGAGATTCTAAGGCTGGGTTGAAAACCTGCTAGCTCAGAGAGGCTGAGTAGCAACTAGCTCACCTTCTCTCCTTGTTGGCATCTCTGAAAAAAAAAAGTGTTTCTGCTCCTCCACACCAAAAAAGTTTCACCACCCCAAATCCCCCTTTGTCTCTGTCTCTTTATGTCTTCCAGGTGGCCTCTGATGCTCTGGGATTACTTTCCATCAATGAGTTGCTAATTCAGCATCCTGACCCAAGGTTAATTTTATTTATTTACTGCCATTGCAAACTCAGGGTTCACAGTGTGATCGAATATCCCCCAACATTTTACTTTCAGTTTTTCTATAACAAAAATCTAGTGCTACAGATATTATTGGTGGCTACTTTCCCAGAAAAGCAAACACAAACCCATGAGCTGGAGAAGAATATTCATGGTCTCTATAAACCTATGGAACGGAATCTGAGTCTTCCCTTGGACAGGGTTGAAAGACACAACTTGAACAGTATTAGCAACACCACCTTGAAGTCATCTAACATGCTCAGTATTCCCTCTGTCCTCTGGTGGACCCCAAAATGCACTCATGAGTTGTGACTGGGCCATCCTTACAGAGCCCTTCATCTTTTATTTATTTATTTGGTTTGTGTAGTCCTGGCTGTCCTGAAACTAGCTCTTGTAGACCAGGTTGGCCTTGAACTCACAGAGTTCCACCTGCCTCTGCCTCCTGAGTGCTGGGATTAAAGGTGTGTGCCACCACTGCCTGGCTACAAAGCCCTTCATCTTAATTACCATTGCAGCAAGTGCAGCATGACGCTCTGATATCATCACACACGGATGAAGCATTAGTTTTCAAAGTTTGCAAACCGTGCTCCCATTTTCACTCTTTCCTTGATAGTTATAGAGTTTGGGTTTCTTTTTTTTTTTAACTTTCACTGTTCAGATGATAATTTCAAATTGTCTCTTTAAACCATTGTAATAATCATTGCCAGAGAATAAACAATTTTGGGCAGCCATTTAATTTCTCAGTTGTTCTTTTTTTTTTATTCCCAACAACAAATCTGCCTGCAAACACGCTGTCTGCCGACTCTCTGAACTAGCCTCTCTGAAGCATTCAACAAACAAACAAACAAACAAACAAAGGCAAAGAATTGCATTCTCCAATACTGCTGGGCCGTTACAAGCTAGGTGCTAAGTAGTAAAGGCATCTCCTACAGAAGATGAATACATTTACACTTCAGTCCCCAGTTGAGTTACTGGAACGGGGTGAAGAAGCAAGTGTACTAAGTGAAGCTTCTCTCATATCAGAAAGCTGATCACTAATGGGTTTGTAAGTATTTGTCTGTCCTAAAATATCCAGATGGCTCCACACAAAAAAGGCCTGCCTCTGGAGGAATGTGTGGCTGCACCCAGCACAGGATTTTCTGCAGTGACTACAGAAAAGAGAGAGATTATGATGCAGGGAGCTATGGTCATCTGCTGGTTTGTGGTCCGTAACCCACTCTGATGACAGGAACTGCAGAGAAAGGGTCTGTTAGGCACACAACCAGGAGGTGGCAACCACCAAGACAGGAAATTGGGCATAGTCCAATCTGGTAAAAAAGCAATTCATTAGTAAGATAAAGAAAAGGGTGTAACCTGAATTTTATCCTAAAGGTTCTGGAGAACAGAGATGATATAGCCAAAACTGGAAAAGGAGAGAGTTGATGAATGTCTTCTTGGATACATAAACCGAAAACACCTAGGACAGAATTCTGAGCATATATTCTCAAAATAGGAGCCATGGCATATGGAAGGCCCTGAGCTGAAGGGATTTCAGAGACCTACAGTGTGAGAGTTTACTGGGAGAGATGTATGACCCAGACCAGGAGGAAAGGGTTGGTTGTTCTTGCTTCTAAACACAGAAAGAAGCTGAAATAGAACCTAAACTAAGATTTCTTTTGTCCACAACGCAAAGCTCTTAGCGCCTTCTCTGCAGGATCCATCCAAACTAGGATGAAAACCCTCACATTTACTTGCCGCTGGAGGTGCCCAATGCCCCGTAGAGGCGGCGGTATCATACAAAACTCTAGATTCACTACATGCGTTCTTTCTGGAAAGCTCTCTTCCCAGCAGAAAGCCTGAAAGGGTAGAAGGAAAATCTGTTTTTCCTCTTGACATCTATAGAAGTTGGCAGCTTGGAGTCAGAGCTACAAGTATGACTACAGGTATATATCCACTTTAGTAATGAGGGCCAGGAAGGAAGGGAGCTGTAGGAGGACGGGGCAACCAAGAGCTTCTCAAGCCTGGATGATGCTTGAGGATCCACAGAAGGAGGCAAGACAAAAACAAAGAGATGGGGAAGAAACTATATGCCAAGAGAAAAGAAAGTTCCAAGAACGGGCCAGCCATACCTACTGTGCGATGCACATCCATGAGAATCCATGGAGGACAATGCTGTTTCCTTAAGAGCTGGAAGAAGCCAATGAATTCTGAGACACATGCTAGCAAGAGGGGTGACATGAAAGTCGGGTGACCGGGTGCTTAGAAAAGTTTAATAACAGTCATCCAGCATTGCAAACTAAGGTAACCCACTGATCTTAGTGATGCAAGGAGGCCCTCCCTGCAAGGATATGTCATACGGGGGGCCACATGGGAGCCATGTGGGAGCCAGAAGGACAGTTCATCATGTGGGCTTTGTCTAAAAAATGCTGAACAAGGATTGTACAATAGTGAAAGTGGAGCCAAAGTGAACTTAACTACTTAGGTTTTAAAAAAGTAATTTGTAATAATGCCAACAAGACAACACACACACACGTGCGCGCAAACACACACACACACACACACACACACACACACACACACACACACACACAAACACACACATCCCAAAATCTAAAAATCAAAGTCTAAAGTCGATTCTGTTTCTGGTCCCAACAAACATTCTGGGTAAAGACTGTTAAAGCAGTGTTTCCTCACTTCACACTTTATCAAGAATTTGGGAGGCAGAAAGAGACTGAGTGGCTGTAAGGTTTCTTCTGTGCTCTGTATGCTGCAGGAGTCAGCTCACTGTTGGTTTCACAAGGTTTCTGATGAAGCCTATCGCAAGGGGACGGCCACTAACACTAAATGACAAGTGTCCCCACTGCAACTGAAAGTTCATGACTAAGGAAGGCCTTGCTCTCCTCTGCCTATGACCACTCTGTTTGCCAATAGGAGCTCCAGGTCTAAGCTGGAGCCCGAGCTTCTCTCTTCCCAGGTGTGTCAGGAAATAATTCTCCTGGGTTTTATTTGTTTTGTTGTTGCTATTGTTGCGGTCTGGTTTTACTGAAACCAGGTTTTGCTGTGTATCCTTGGCTGGCCTCAAACTCACGACAATCCTTCTGCCTCAGGTCCTCAAGGACTGCCATTACAAGGGTGAATGAACAACACTAGATTTTCTCACATTCTCGCAGGCACACATTGGGTCAGAGTGTTTCTTCAGCTCATTTTCAGCAAGATATTTCTTTGCTCTAATGCTTGGGCCCTGGGTAACATGAGATATATCAATGCACAAAACACTTGCTATTATTTGGTAAGATATGTGATCCTGCATCATTCCTATCTAGTGACAGCTGAAGGTTCCAGAAAGATGTGGTGAAAGACTAAGACCTTTTCCACACTCTGTGCTTGAAAAAAACTGACATTTTATTTACATGGTTAACACTGAATGAAGTTCGATACTCATTGATTCATGCTTGTTTGCTAAAGGCTATGGTGTAGAAAATGTGCTATTAAAAGAAGGGAAATGTATTTATTGGACTATAAAGAATAGAGGCAATTGAAAAACCACTATATATGGAACGTTCTTCATTCCTTAATCATGGTAAGACAAATGTTAAACACAGTAAATAGAGATTAGTCATTTGCCATGCAAGCCTGCTTGGGAAGCATGCACCAAAGCAGAGAGAAGATGAATCAACTTTACAAGCGAAGAGAAGAGGATTAAAAATCATGAAAATAAGCAAAAACCGTTGTCCATGCCAACAGATAAATTCTGAAAAATATTAGCAATGTCACCAAAAGTCATTAAGCTTAGTTCTACTTGTATGATGCCCTAAGTCTGGGACACAACAGTCTTTAGGACCCATCTGATCCTGGCGATAATGCAAAGACAGCAGGCATGTGGCTTGTTCATGAGCATCCTTGCAGGACTATGGAGGTGAGTGTCAGTCACCACACTGCAGAGAAGCCTGGACAGCAGCCTCGACGGTGGGCTTGCCGAAACCATAACTCACATAACCATTAAGTGCTGTGTCTGATGGTACACATGGAGGGATCTTTAGTGAGAACAATTCAATTCTGTGTAGAAAGGAGGCTTGTGAGTTAATTCAGGATCAAAGCACAAATGAGAGATCGCAAGTCTAAGTACAGCCCCTACACATGACCCCCTCAAAGTCCCTAAGCAATAGCTTCATGCACTTAAGGGTTCTGTCCCAATGTGAAAGAAAAGGGCTCCATGCATTGACAACAACTTTAAGTCTCGGATTTTGATCACATGACTCAAAGCATCATTCAGTATCAATGAAAAGCAGCTCTTGGAAAAGTATCTTTACGTGATGTCTAAGGAAAGCAGAATAAAACACTTCTGGAGGTATTGATCATGTTGCTTATGAAAGCCCTAATCACTGTGACAGTCAGGCAATGGACAAAATTGAGGCAAAGGAGTAACAGATAGTCCATCCTGTTTTTCAAAGCTATCGGTAACGGGCACTGGGAGTTATTTGAAAAAAAAAAAAACCGCTGTATGGCACACCTCTTATAGCCAGCCCCATACCATACCTTCACGAATACCATACCTATACAAAAATGCTGTATGGCACACCTCTTATAGATAGCCCCATACCATACCTTCACGAATACCATACCTATACAAAAGCATGTATTTTTCTTTTCCCTCAACTTAAATTAGATCACCAAATATTTAGAAAGAGGATAAAAGAAAAAACTGGTTTCCCATAGGACACGACTATCAAAAGTCTATTTAATTTGGTCCTCTGAGCTGAATATCAGCTTAGCTTCCTGTCAACTAAAGCAGTAATTTAATCCACCCTGAAAGTGTCTTTTGGTAACTGAAGCATTATTTTTGTATGCTTTACTGTTATTTTGATCCTGTCTTGTTCTGTTTGGTGCTGCTCTGTAAGTCAGTCCATTTACTACTTATTTTTGAACATTAATTAAGTTTTATATCTTAATATCTAAAAAGTTCATTGGTTTGGTTTGGTTTCAATTTGGAAAACACTTATATTCTTTTCTTTCTTTTTTTTCCTTCCAAACTGGCAAGTGACTAACATCTTAGGGCTTGCTTTTAAATAATCTTCCAGGAAGACTTGGGGAGTCAATGAGCACTCTTCAATGGGTCAGTCTGAGTGAGGAGCAAACTCCCCATGGGCCTGGAAGCCATGACGGAGATGGCTTCCTTTGTGGACTGTGAGATCAACTTGGGATCTCAAGAGGCAGAACATTGGCCTACAATGTCATAGGACAGCTATAACTATCGTAACAGGTATTAGTGGACACAGCTCTATTAACAAATGCCCATATGCCCTTACATCTCTATCCTCTGCACACACTTCCAGCATGCGTTTATGAAGTGTCTTGCAGATGTGCACACAATGCTAATTGCTGAGGGAATGGGCATGGCAAGGGATTTCCCCCTGACTGAAAGAGAAGCTGCTGTCCTTACCATGTGCCATACATGCCTCAGAATATAGGTCTTTTACAAACTCATTTTCAGGCACAATTTGAAGTTGTCCCATTTTTGTCAGGGAGCTGGTAATTTTTTTCTTTTAATAGATCTCCACTCGTGTATCTCCACACTAATGAAACTGTGTGATTTCTCCATAAAGGAATGAAAGCCATAAGCCTCATCTCTTTCTTTCCTTTATGCTGTAATTAGAGAGGAATCCAGTTTCAGTTCTACTCACTCAGCCCCTTCATTGCTTCCCTTCTTTCTTTTCAAGTGAATCCAGTGAGTCAGGTATTCCCACTGAAGAGGCTCTGTTTGAGCCTCTGTTGCTGTAGATGGAGCCGGGATGGGCTGGGGGCAGAGAAAGCTGACTCCAAAGGAGGACAGGCTTGCCTTTGTACCTGGATGGATAATCAACAGCATAGCCAGGGAAAGGGATTCCCAGGCTAGCTGTCTTACTAGGCTAAAGTTAGAGAAAGGGTAAGGCCTGGGACCTAAAGAGATAGAGTGGGGGAGTTTCCAGAGAAGTGGCATTGGTAAACTTTATAATTTTTCATCTTGGAGCCCATGCTTCATTGCAATATTGATTTAAGCAAATTTCACATCCCTATCTAAATGCTAGCTTCTCTGTTTGGAATATCCTTCGTTCTGTACACAGTGAGGGCAGGGGGATCTTCGGAATCAAACGGTCTCTTTCCTATCAACAATTCAAATGGTATTTTAAGAGTTATTCAGATATATTTGGTTATTAGACAGGTTTACTAGGAAAATAAAATCAAAACGAGTGCCTTGACATTTCAGTTTTTAAATCAACACTACAAGGAACGTTTATGGAGATGAAATATATTGGCAATAGGAGGGCTTGGAAATAAATGTTATTAAGAAAGCTTAGCGAATGATTGTGTTTTATTTCCGGAGGGGAGAACAACAATTGAACTCTGCTCTTGTCTTCTGTTTCAACATCATGTCTCTGTCCCGCCTCCTCCTGAAATAAATATTCTCTTGCCAGTCCTGCTGCTGACAATAATGTAGGTGAACTCTGCACCGTGGACGTCTGTCATTATTAATGACCATGGGAGAGAGGAACAATAACTCACTCCGTTAGGAACCAAAGGAATAAAATGCTGTCGGGATCTCCTCTTGCTTGCTTTTTTCCGCAAAGAATATTTTCATTTTTCTTTCTAAATTTACAAACAACGGTAGTGGAACAGGAACCCCTTCACATGCTCTTTCTTCAAGTTTGAACACTGTTAGAAAGGCAGGCACTTGTTGTAAGACAGATGTTAATTTACAATCATAAACCTATAATAGAAAGTTTTAAATACTATGCTACATGTAATGCTTATGATGCTTAGGGTATTAAGATTTTTTTTTGTGGTCAGAATATTTTGTTACTTTTCCATAGGCTTAAAAGGTTTCCATATGGCCACACCACAGAATGTTCTTGATAAAATGCTTATTCCATTCATTTTGCCTATAAGATACACATATATATTTGTTTTAAAATGGGTCTTCTGAAGCTTGTCATTGAGTTATCAAAAAGCTTTAAACTGCTGTATTTTTACTGTGAAACTATATTGATGTGTTTTGTTTGAATCATGAAAGAATGCTTTACATTGTATTTTTTAAATTATCAAACTAGAAACAAAATGCTGTAGAAATAAAGAACAAATATCCTTCACTCATGTCTTATAAAAATGGACAGACGAGAACATTCACGCCCTGATGGAAATGGCCACAGTCTGTGTTAGTCGCTTCTAAACTGTAGAATGAACACCATTCTGAAAAAACAAAACTATACCCATTCGTGCGAATAGCTATTTCCAACTGACTCTCAAGTGCCAATGGCCTGTCAATTTTCAACTTTCAGCAGGATTCTATCAATATCTCTCACATCTCCTCAGCCTCGGTGCTGATAAGATAGCGTCATGAGGGTTACTGTGGCTTAGTAGAAATGGACTTTTCCAGAACGTAAGACTTTAAGATGTCAGTAAACTTGGAGGGATCACATAGGGCCACTAAGGGTTTACTGAGTGTTGTCTGCCCTCTCGCTGGCCTGTGCAATGCTTTACAGTTTTACTGACAAAATTCTAGAAATGTCAGCTCTTGGCAATGGTACAGTTTATAATCTTATAGTAGTTTTTGTAGGGAACGTAACATTAAAAAATGAGTTTACCTTTCCACAGATTTCTAGAAGACATAAAATATTTGTAATTGTAACTCCAGGTCTTAAGTCTGCCTAAATGACAAATTGTGTCAAATAGAAAGACAATAAACACTGACTCTCATCAAATATATTTGGTTGATTTGGAATTTGTAAGATGCCAAATCACCAATTTGAGATTTTTTTTTTCTGATTTCACTTTTCCTCTAATGCAAACACACTGAAGGAAGGTAGCAGTCTTCGTGCTGAGAGTGGTTTTTGTAAACTGAATTAAATGGTCCTGTGTTTTTCTTATTATTAGAGGAAGAAATGGAGTTGGGGGCAGGAGGCTCAGGCTAAGTAAAAGGAGAGGGCTGTTCTTCTGAACGCTTTCTTCCACGAAGTCTGCTCCTAAAGGTGAACCCAACCTTCCCACCAAAGCCATAGAGGATAAAGTCATGGTTGCTTCTTGAGAGGCAGGGTGTTATGAGGGGCACAGTCTCCCAGTCCCCATCTCTTCCCCAATCTCACCCTCTGCCCAAAGGTCCATACCCAGTCAGTAGAATCAGGCCAAATAGTTCAATTGCTACTTCTCTGTGCCAACTTTGCTAAACAGACCCCCATCTGAGTATAATAAAGTCTGTATCAGAGAACCCCTTCTTTGGCCTCACTTAACTTTTAACTAAGACACAGAAAGAAGTTATCAACAAATATTTTAGGGACATAAAAGTGTTCAATCCATCAAATTCCTCCAAATCAAATTAGCCTGAGACACTATCCTTAAAACTGCAAAAACATTGTGATACTAAATATTCAATATTATCAGTCAGGCAAATTGGCCTGGGTCAAATGGGCAAATCTAAAAAAATGAGATTGCTAAATTTCTCGGCCTGATAGCCTCGTAATAAATAATGTGTTTCTATTCAATCTGTACATTCAGTCTTTTATGTGGCCTTAAGGCACTATCTGATGGCCATGCCCATTACAGTGTAGCCATAGAAACTGACACATTTATTTCTTGGATTAGTGTGCCATTGAAAATATTAATATGAAGCAGTAAAAGGGGATTTAATCTAATCTACTGACGTGAGGATGAAGTTAGTAAAAGGTTGAGTGCCCCGGCAGGGAAGAGAAGATTATTCCTGCAGTAAGATGCCTGTTAGTGGTTAGAGAGATCAACTAAACAGCCTATAACTTATTTGGCACGGTTATTTTTAAATAGGCACCATCATACGCCGCATGGAGCATGTTCTGCAGACTGAAGAATGCTTTGAAAATGAAATACATATTTTTAAGGATGGTGATAGCTAAACTGGACACCTTTTACTTCCGAGCATAAAGGGAGCAGCACACTTCTGACCGTCACACAGGAAGCACCGTGCCCAGGCCCAGACTGATTAAATGAATTGCATTTTGTTTCTATTTAACAGCCTTTGTGTAGCCCTTCCATTTTGTCCAGGTTTAAAATGCAACCATCAAAGGAGAGACATCATCAAGGAAGGCCAGACGGGCTCAGAGAAAACAAAACTTTATCCATGATTTTGTTAATTTCTCACTCAAGATTAGACCCCGATAAATATTCTTTAAATGGTGGGCCAGACCACCACGTACGACACTGGTGCCCACTAATGATTCACAGGACACCAGCTCGGGCCCTCTGTTACTCGGCTGCAAAGTACATAAATTTCCAAGATATATTCTGACAGAGGAAGCATTGTTGAAGAGCAAAGTACAGCACTTTGTCCTTGAGATGTTAACATGGAATGCCATAAAGTATTCAAATAATAATTTACTCAATCTTTCAGGGTAATTAATTAAAATGCTGGCTATGGTGAGGAAAATCACCTTGAGCTTAGATGACTGAAGGGCCCTTCTCTCTCAGCATGCAACCTGCCCTGGCAGACCAACCACATGCTTTCCCAGTTATGGGGTTTGATTTCAGAAGATAATAAATAGCCAGGATCTAATTTTGCCATGTCACAACCGATTATGTTTCACAAGAAAAGGTGGAGTGCTCACCTACCAGATGAAGGTGAAACATAAAACCACTTTTATTTATGTCGTGTGTCCAAATTCAGCTCAGCCTGGCCCTGGGTACTGGGGAGCGTGTGGACTTTCTCTGTCACACGAATTTATGTATCTCAAGAATGTGTCAAATATAAACATAAATTTAATCAAAGGGATGGAAACCTCTATTATATATAAAAAAACACATTCTTGACACCAAATATAAATTACTTTAATGTGTGTTTTACCACTTTTCAGAAGGTCACCAAAAAAAAAAAAAAAAAGAGAGAAGGAATAAGACATTAAACAGATGGAGCCCATGGCTCTACCTTAATTCTGGCCCTCATCAGTAGTCTATTCTAGAGGCAGGTTTATTGTTAAAGGTGCTTTTTATTTCTCTCCAAAGTTCATTGTAGCTCACTGTCTTAATCAATTGTACCATTGTATACTCCTGTGACGATAAGCAGGAATGTGAGGGAGATGTTGTCCTAAAAACTTGTGTTTCCAATGGGACAGTAATCAGGCCTCCGCCTCTGAACTGCCATGGTAAACTAGAGGGTCTCTGGAGCAGCTAAACCCACACAACCTGTGTCGAGTTCATCACTATCACTGCTCCAGCATCACACATTGGGTACAGAATCAAAAGCAAAGTTGGGACATTGTTGCTCCTGTTCGGTTCACTAAACAGAGGCCTGGTAACAACAGATTAACAAGCCCTGGGTATTACTCAGCCATTCCTCTAAGTTGGCTAAGCCTTGGACAGAATTTCAATGATTAAAAAAAATGCATATGATAAGAATGTCCTTTTCAATTAACATGAACAAAGGATCATGCCCATATTTGGCAAATGAGGTGGCCATACTGCAAGGGAAGCTGGGGCGTTCAAAGGCGGTACCTCACTTCTTACAAATCAAAACAAACTGATAATATTTGGGGAACCATGTGCTGTCAGTGACATGGCGACACATTGTTTTAAGCGGGTCCTTATAAACCGCAAGTGATGGATTACACACATGACTCCTTATTAACTGAAAACAATACGGGTTGAACAGCAGCCATTAAATGTAGTACTTATAACCTAAGTGGGAGATGAAGCAGCTTCTGGCATCCAAGCTTCTTTAAGATAAAGTAACTACAGAACTAAAAAAAGAATTTGTAATAGAACTCTTTGATAAATCAAAAATCAAGGTCTTCCTAAACCTTAACCCTTCGAACTCACTTTGTAAAAAAAATCTACCAAGAGAGATCTGTCTGACATGCATGCTTAACCTACAAACGCAGTGCGTAGTGCATGAGCTTAAGCGGCTATGAGAGAGATGCAGAAACAGAGAATGTCCTAGAGGTATGGCTCCATCATTAGTTCTCACTTTAGGGCCTGTATCAAGCTCAGGTGGATGCAGGATCATCGTACTGACCTCCATGGGCTCTACAACAAGCGGGCACAGTTAGAATTCCCGCAAGTCCCTGTGAAGTCCCTGCTTCATTTAACAGTACTGTCAGATGGGAAGGACCTCTGAGACTCACAGGCAGCTAGGGGATTTCCTTCACCAGGTGCCAGCCTATAGACACCTCAGAGAAATAAGACAAGCCCACTTCACCTAAATCACTGAACCAGACGATCTGGGAACTCATACTGTACTCCGTTCTGAAAACTTAAACCTGTCCTGTCAGAATTCTCCAGCAGCAGCCTATCAGAGTGAAGCTCCAAAAACTTAACATGCTGGCCATCAATGTATCATACTGTCCATGTCAGAGGGCCAGATACTAAATTACTATTCCTAAACCTACTCTGTTGGATCACACAACAAGAACTGACCATCAACCAAGAACGGATGGAGTTCTTAGAGTCTTTTTTGGGCAACCATGTCGCTAGTGTGGTGGGACAAGCTTGTCGTTCTGACACTCAGGAAGTTGAGGCAAGAGGATTGCCAAGAGTTCACGCCCAGTCTCGGCTAGCAAGGAGCGCATCCTTCAGGGATAGGTAGCAAGACCCTTCCCAACCCAGTAAATATCTAGTATATCATAAGATTCCAAGAGACTGAGCGATGTGTACCAAATTAGTGACAACTCCACTTATTTGCCCTGGATAAACTCAATAGGAGCTCCTATTAAGCATAAGGCACTCATATTCCCAGCAAGACCTAGAGACGCCTGAAGTTGGTAACTCAGTTAAAATGACTAGCTGCATAATAAAGGTCCCATAATATTTTTTTTAATTTGAGCAGGTATTTCTCTTTGCAACCTAGGCTGGCCTCAAAATCTTCACCCTCCTGCCTCTGTCACCCAGATGCTGGAATCAGAGGCTTGTTCTGCTATCACACTTGCTAGTCCTTTGACTCTTAAATTTTGTTCAAATATAAAGACTTTTCCTAGAACTCATTTTCTCAATTTTCAATGCAGGATAAAACCAGACACTATGTAATGTATCTGTGTATATTGTCTACTTTGGTTTCATTTCTAATTAAATTTAGAAGAGTGAGCAGTGAGGTGTTTCAGCAGGGAAAGACCCTTGTTGCTGTCAGTCCTAACAACAATGTGGGACAGAGAGAAATGATTCTGCCAAGTTGTCTAGATCTTCACACATGTGCTGTAGCTCATGCACATACCTACTACACACTTGCACGTGTGCGCGCACACACACACCCTTCTCTCTCTCTCTCTCTCACACACACACACTTACACACAGAAAAGGAAAAGGCAAACCAGAGGATGCACTACCTCTCAGTACCTGGTTTTAACAGAAATATCTCTAGATAAGTGCATGGTCCAGGATGCTGGTAGAGATTAGATACAATTTTTTTCCTCAGGTCAAGAACATCTCCAGGAAGAAATCCAGCTACTCAGAGCTCCATGGCTCCTTAGCATTGCTCACAGAGCCTTGATTCTGTTCCTGGCTGGCAACTGTCTTTCACCTACAGCATACATTTCCAAACATTATATCTTCAATGCAGCTACCCCACCCTATGGTGTAACTTTCAGTCCATGATTCTGTCACTTCTGAGAGACATTGGCTTGGGGGTTCCTCAAGCCAATGGGACCTTCCACCTGTTTTCCCTTGGTTCCTGCCATTTGCAAAGCATCAGTGTCTTTTTTATCCACTGAAAGTGGCCTCACTCCAGCCTCACCGAGGCCTGAGTTTGTCTTTCCAGCTTTGACCCCATGAGCTCTCTTCCACCCCTTTCTGGAGGTTCTGCCTTCTCACCCTTGAGTCTCCCCTACACAACACAAATCAGCATTTCAGGTCTTAATTCATCCAAGAACAGTTCCACGCTTTTCCTTTCTCAGGGAAGGACTCTAGAAGGGGAGACTGCTCTCCACAGTCTCTATTCTCACTCCTTCATCCTCCTCAGTCTAACTTCAAAACTCATCCTTTGCTTATTGGTTTCATTAAGTTGACAATGAGCGCCATGACAGAATCTACAGCCATTTCTACGTCTTTATCATATTATAATAGTCACTGGTGACAGTGTGCTTCCTGAAAGCTTCCAGATGTTCTTGGTTTCTATACACCGCAGCATACAGCTGTATGTACAGGCCCACTGAGGTTGGTAAATCAACAGTCAGACTCCTGACCAATAGCTCTTCCTCCCTCCCTGGAGTTAGAGCCCTCTCGCAGTATGTTATCTGATGCCCCACTCCCTCACTCACACTTTAAAATGGTCTCTTACTGGCATCAGGAAACAAATGCCCACCTTCAAAATCCTCATACCTCATAAGGAAAAGGCCTCACCCCACCTATCCCTACTTTTCTGGATTTAGCCAAACGAACTTGCAAGTAGTTCCCTAAACACTCACAGTCTTGACCTGGCTAATATTTCTGATTCTCCAGTATTGTCCTAGTCTCCTGACCAAAAGTAACTTGGGGATAAATATTTATTTAGCTAATACTTCCATGTCATTGTCCATCATCAAGGAAAGCGAGGGCAGACACTGCAGCAGAAGGCACAAAGGAATGTGGCTCATTGGCTCAGTTCCTCTGGCTCATTCAGCTTCTTTTCATATGTAGTCCAGTGTAACAAGAGGGCCAGATTGTCGGGGTTTCTGTCCCGCCCAGTCCCACAGCTGGCAACTCCCAAAGAAAATCACACAGAGAGGAATATATTAATGATAAACTGATTGGCCCATTAGCTCAGGCTTCGTATTAGCTCTTATAACTTATATTAACCCATTATTCTTATCTGTTAGTGTTAGCTACATGGCTCAGTACCTTTTTCAAGCGGGGCAGGTCACATCCTGCTTCTTTGGTGGTCTCTGCAGGAATACCAAGAGAGCTTCCTGCTTCCCAGAATTATTCTCTTCTCCTTGCTCCGCCTCTACTTCCTGTCTGGTTGTCCCACCTATACATCCTGGCTAATGGCCAATCAGAATTTATTTAAATCATGATTGACAGAATACAGACAATTCTCCCGCACCACTTCCCTCTCCCTCTTTTTTTTTTTTTTAAAAAAAAACATAGTCCATTTTTCTGGGAATGTGGGCATAGTATTCCAGGCTACTTTCAGCTGGTTGGGGGCACTGATAATCTTATGGGGACTTAAAGAAAATTTAGAGTTATGTCAAGTCCTGACTGGAGTATCCTGTGAAGCTTGATCATCTCAGGCAGCATCTTGAATCTGTTCTGGATGTAGAACTCAGACATCCGGGCCATCTGTTCCTGCCAGAGATTTCTCAGGTGGTCTTCCTTGATCAAACCTGAGTTTTCTTAATGTAGAATGAATCTACAGCCTCTCATTTCCTATGGAAACAAAAGCAAAATCTCTTCTCCAAAATCACGTACCTTTTGACTTCAATTTTGAAGTCAAGGTATTTTCAAAATACCTTCCTTAGGTTAATTCAGCAGCATTTATAAACAAAAGTCTTTTAGCAGCTGTTGCTCCTTCCTCAGCATTCAAACAATTCAAAAAGAGCATAATAACATACAGAATCAAGATTCTCTGTGTGTTTTCCATCTTTATGCGGCTTTATTTTAAACTCTATTTCTTTTATTTTTAATTTTTAACTTTTGGCTTTTTGAGACAGGTTCTCTGTGTATCTTTGTCCTGGAACTCCCTCTGTAGACCAGGCTATCCTTGACCTCCCTCTGTAGACCAGGCTAGCCTTAAATTCACAGAGATCTGCCTGTCTCTGCCTCCCCAGTGCTGGGTTTAAAGGTGTGTGCTACCACACTTTGAAGTCACAGAGGTCATTCTACCTCTGCCTCCCAAGTGTTGGGATTAAAGGTGTGTACCACCACACCCAACTACTCTCCTTTTTTACTTTAAGAACTTTAACCTTTAGCCTGCATATATTTTTAACACACTGTAAACCATTTAGAGGTTAGGAGGTTTCTTTATGTTAGAATCTTTATTTTACTGTATATCTCTTTTTTTTCTGACCATGTGAGTCTTTAATTTACCAAGCAATATGGATAGGATTAAAGCCATGGCTTTGACAGCTAGATCCAGCCCATTCCTTAGCTTTCTGTGATTCCAGCCTTATGGCTGAGGTACCAACCAGAGCCATGTTCACTGCCACAACTCTATGGCGTTTCAAGGTCCCTGCCAGCAAGCAAGCTGCAGCAGTGTGCTCACAAACCACACTCAAATGCTCTGTAGTTGGACCTCCTGCCTGAAAGAGTCAGAGTTTGCCCTGGTAGGACGGCCCAGTAAGCTCGCATTTTAAAACAGTGTGGCTTTTTTCTTGCTATGGCTGAAAACTGAAAAGCATGCAGTCAGCTTTTTGTCAACACTGTTTAAGTGTTTCGTGGCAGGACCTCTTAAAAGAGCTGCAAGGTTTTGCAAGTAAAGCTGAGTCAGGAAGCCTCTCTTAAATGAGATCGCTTGCTTGCCTCAATCAAGAAGAGCAGACCTGAGAAATTGCTGCTACTAAGAAAACATGCTTTACTCTATTTTTTCCAAGCTTTCTCAGGCTTTCTGTGGATGTAGTTATCCACATGGGCACCATTCTGTAACATGAGGGCCTGGTTGGTTTCTGTCCTCCCACCAGGTCCCACAGTCATTAGGTCCCAAAGAAAATCACACAGAGGTCTCCAGAAGAATTTTCCTTTGTTTTTTTTTTAAAAAAAAGGGGGGGAAGTGGTGCAGGAGAATTTTCTGTATTCTGTCAATCATGATTTAAATAAATGCTGATTGGTCATTAACCAGGCAGGAAGTATAGGTGGGAAAACCAGACAGGAAGTAGAGGTGGGGCAATGAGAACAGGAGAATTCTGGGAAGCAGGAAGCTCTCTTGGGAGTCCTGCCCATACCACTTAAGAAGCAGGATGTGACCTGCCCTGCTGAAAAAGGTACTGAGCCATGTGGCTAACATAGATAAGAATAATGGATTAATATAACTTATAAGAACTAATACTTAGCTTGAGTTAATGGGCCAATCAGTTTTATATCTTATGTAGACTCTCTGTGTGATTTTCTCTGGGACTAAATGGCTGGGGGACTGGGCAGGACATAAACCCCAATGAGCAAGCCGGCCTTCATGTTACAGTCCAGGCCTGCCTGACTCCTCAGGATGGCAGCATGGCCCACAATGACCTAGACCAATATTGCCCCACAGAAATGCTCCTGGGCTAATCTGATGGAGACATTCCTTGGTTCAGGATCCTTCTTCCCAGATGACTCTAGTTGGTGTCATCAATGGAAGCTACCCAGCACATGCGTACATTGTCCCTTCCTTGCCACAGAACTGCTCTTCAAAGTCCAGGCTGGTTATGGGCCCCCTTCATGTGCCTGGGGTACTGACTTCTCCACGACACACAGCAAAGATCTGTCTCTGTGTCTCTGCCCTAACAGAGTCTGAGTCTTGCTGTCCAAGACTGCATCCTATTTCTCTTGCTCTCTTCACACTGGGATGTAAGCACGGAAGAGAAGGTGTACTACCCTATGATGACGCGGACTGCCTTAGCCATGTACCCAGGAGTGGGGAAGCTAGCTTAGATAGTAGTTCATTATTTTTACTTGAACTATTTCAGTTTCCAGGAAAGCCTTGATCCAAGGCTGGTAGATATTGATACTTCAATACACACTCTTCTTAAGTCAGAACAAAAAATTAAATATTTAATTATTTAAATTTTCATCACGGAGAAACCTGTTTAGACAGTTTGACTTGTATCTTTTTGTTCTCCTAACAGACTTTTCTGCTGTGATTTGCTTACAATCAGAACTTGCTTGCTTTTCATACAAGATCTTGCTTCTACATGTATGGTCAATTCAATCCTGGAGTTACTGGGTAGGTGGAGTGTGTAGCTATGAGTCGCAACCTTCCCCACAATAATTCAGCTTTATATTTGAGGCAGAGTCTTGCTATGAAGCTCTGGCAAGCCATGGATTAACTAAGCAGTCCAAGCTGGCTTTGAGCTCATAGCAATCATTCTGCCTCAGTGCACATATTCAATTGATGAGATTCGAAGCATGTACTACCATGAACAACTGTAATTTAACCCTTTAAAAATAACTCAGTAGGGATCAACAGTAGACCAATCAAGTTTCACTTCTGTGTTCATAAGCACCAATACATGGTTTCCCATAGATGACATCACTGTCCCTATTTACTTGTCCCGCTAAACCATACAACTACAGCAACAAAATACCAAAAAAGTAATGGTGGTATTACTCTAATCCAGCAAATGAAGAAGATTTTCAATTATTACTTACTGTAAAGCAAAATCAAAAGAGCATCATCTATATTATTCTAATGTGGTTGAAACTGAATGTTTTTACATACTTTGAATGTTAAGAATATCTCAATAACAAATACCTATGTTTAGAATAGAAAGGACAGTGTGTGCCCTATATTTATAGTAGATGTTATTTCTCTAGGTAAAATTAAAGAGAAGAGTAGGAATGTCTCAATCTTTAACTTTGGCCGTTTCTAAAGATATTAATTATTACCAAATGTAGTATAGTTAAATAAAGCTATAATTTTCCAATTAGTTTAAGTATAGTCTTATGATGTGTTGATTTTGTATTTTTATATTCTATATTACATAACAATATTATAAAATGCTATTAGAGTAGTATATAAGTACCCCTTAATCATTGGATTTGAATTTTTTTTTTTGGTTTTTCGAGACAGAGTTTCTCTGTGGCTTTGGAGCCTATCCTGGAACTAGCTCTGTAGACCAGGCTGGTCTCGAACTCACAGAGATCCGCCTGCCTCTGCCTCCCGAGTGCTGGGATTAAAGGCGTGTGCCACCACCGCCCGGTGGATTTGAAATTTTTATGCTACTAGTTTCACTATGATATTTGTTATATTATTATGACTACCGATATTTAACTTAGAAAAACATCCTGTTTTTTAATTTATTTGCCATGCTGGAGATCAGGGTCTTGAGGCATGTGAGGCAAGCACTCTCTCCCAGTGACCCCCAGCCTTAGATATTTAAGAACCGCAAGCCAGGAGTTGGCCTGAGTTGTGTAGAAGAACTTTAGAAGTATCCGAACTTGACATTTCTGAAGAATGAACCCTGGTCCTTAAAGTCAGCTAAGCCTGAAGGAACTTTACATTTCCACAGACAGCTTCATCATACCTTCTAGTCACTTTCCATTTGCTTTATGCAGAAAGAATACCTCACTCGTCTTATGTCTTGCGGATGCCACAGTCTTTATTAGAGACACCCAAAGGCCACAATTATACTGTATTGCAAGGCAATGTCACAGATGAACCTGAATGCTTGCTGCTGCTATTCAAATTTATTTTGTTGACTGAGGACAGGAACTATATTGAATCACCTTCTATAGTTGCATTATCATTATTTTGTGTTGAATTAAAGATAGGGTATAATTTGGCCTTGAAACTACACACACACACGTGCACGCACACACACACACACACACACGAAAATATTTTCTTAAAAAGCTGTGTGTTGGTGGTGGTGGTTTTCCACAAATACATAAACAAATTCAGATCAATATAGTTTAACCACAATCCAGCACATTAAAAAAAAGCACACCTAAGATTTCTAACATTCAAGAACTTCAAGTGGCTTTCATAAAAAACATTATCATTGTTAATTGCGTAGGCATTCAATTCCCCCAAAATGCTGAGCTGACTAGTTTTATGTCAACTTGATAAAAGCTAGAGTCTTCAGAAACGGGGGGATCCTCAATTGAGAAAATGCTTCCATAAGATTGTGTCATCAGCAAGCCTGTAGACCATTTCATTAATTAGTGGTTGATGGGAGGACCCAGCTCATTGTGGTTGGTTCCTTCTTGGGCTGGTAGTCCTGGGTTCTATAAACAAGTAGGCTGAGGAAGCCCTTGGAAACAAGACAGTAAGCAGCATCCTCCATGGCCTCTGTATCAGCTCCTGCCTTTAGATTCCTGCCCTGTTTGAGTCCCTGTCTTAACTGCTTTTGATGGTGAACTGTGATGTGGAAGTATAAGCCAAGTAAACCCTTTCTCCCCCAACTTGGTAATAGTATTTCAAATATTTGCACAAACACACTGGAAATGTAAGTGGCCAATGACAATGAAGGGATAATTGTTCATTAACAAATTCCTAAGAATAAGTAGAAGTTGAATGATGATTGGTAATCTCTCTCTCACACTTTTCTATCACCTGGTAAGACAGACAAACATGCTTAAAAAATATGACTACAGTTAGTTTAATTTTTAAATACCCACTAACATTCCCAGTAATATCAGCGGCAATTTGAACAGCACAAACTCCATTTATGACACATTAAGAGATACCCACCCACCTCAACTTCACACTGTGGCAGTTGACTTTTGACTAACCTCAAACCCAAGCTAAACGTGCCATGTGGAGACAGGGTCTATCTCATCTCCAAGGTGGAAGGCAGCTCCCCTCTGACATCATCAACAGGTCGTACTGTCATATCTCAGAAGCAGTTCTTAAAACTTTGTGGCACACATCAATTATGAGTCTCTAATTTAGGTAAGAGCCTGAAACTCAACCCAGAAATCCACAACAAAGCTGTTGTGAGTCCTGCTTGGGCCAACCATGGTTAACAGATCATTTCCGGCAGTCTTGGAGAAAATGAAAGGTCGCTGGAGTTACAGATTACAGAGGTGCACGGGGGGGGGGGTAAGCTCCTTTGTCACCTTGCAGACCTTAGATTACCTCGGGGTAGCGGCTGAGGAAGCACGGCCAATGCCAGGTGAAGCCGCTCCCTTTGTTTCCAATCCTGTATCCAGAATGGATGCCCTTCACAAACTGGCTCAGAAGTCTGCCTGATGCAACAGTTGCCCTTAGATTTCTAGTTTTTCTTATGTATGTCACTGGCTATACCAGATATGCTAGAAAATTGGTGTATCATCTTAACTCAAAAGGCAACAGGCATTTACTAGGATGTTTATGTTGATATAACAAATCCCAGCATTTCTGATCAAATAGTTTAGAAAGGATGGCAAAGAAATCTCCAAAGCTTTCTTGCGGGATTGAAAGTAAGCTACTTTCAAAGTTACAGAATATGTAAACATGATGCTTTGTGAATGTGTGACAATAATATTATGTTTCCTGTATCTTTTACATAAAAGTTTTCTTTGGCAATGTCTAAACAGGTTGCTGCTGCACCAGTTTGCCAAAGCATATTCACCATCCTTCATGAACGTGTTTCTAAATTTTGATCAAAATACATTATTTGCCTTTGCTTTAGCAACTAGATTTGACCTGGCACTACCTGGTCAGGGAAGGAGATGGGATCTTGATGCCGCTAAGGTAAAATGTGTAGAAGCCACAATGAGCTGGAGTGAAAAGGGACAGCTGAATTGAAACACCCAAAACTGTGGCCCCATGACTGTCTGAGTGAATGGGCCACCAACTTGGACTGTGTAGACATGGAAACTATGCAAGGTTCCTTTCTCTATTTTCTGACACTTAATAAACTTACTGAAAAAGCGATTTTTTTCAAGAACATGTTAGAATTTCTAGGACAGGCACTTGTATGTGTGAACCAAAATGCTGAAGAACTAACTGCATACCTGGAGTAAGATCTACTTTTCTTTGCTGTTGCTCTCTCTGCATTTTTTTATTTTTCCAATATAATCTTTTTTTTTTCAAGCCAAGAACTTCTTGAAGTCAAGAACTCTGCCTCTTTGAATTCTGATGCTGTCTGTTGTTTATGAAAGAAATAGTGAGCTGACAGGTGGCAGGTGAGTTTGTAAGTCTCTATGTCCCCCACTTAACAGAGAGTCAGAAATGCTAGGATCTGTGACAGCAAAGAACCCTGGTAATAGTGTCTGTAAATCTACCAAGGAAGAGACAATCTGTTTCTTGGCTTGTTCTCAAGCCTTGTAGAATCCCTGGGTCCTTCCCAACTCTCTGGATCCTCTAAATACCTGTAGCCCAACAACACTCCGACCTCCTGAGACCCAGGTTCCTTTTCCAACTTCCAACTCATAACTTGGCCTCTTACTACAATGATACCTTAAGGAAATGCCTTTTCATTTGCCACCAGTAAACTCATGTTGCCTTTGGCAACATGGTTCGGGTATATCCCAATCCCAAACAATGCAGTTTCTGTTAGCAATGCTATGTCAGCCTGTGCTAAGAAAGTGTTGTGTCATAGAAATTTGCTTTGCTATGCTTATTGCACACTGTACCAAATACAAAAGAAGTGACAGAGTATCTCTTTATAATACAGATTAAAATACAAGGTTAGGTGTTCAATTTGGTGCCTATATAGAAAAAATACTGGCTGCTTTTACTATCACAACTTCTTGGCACTGTGGAGTATACTCTTTAGTGAAGCAGTAGATTCTCTCAACCTTTTTACTAAATAATCCTGAGGTGTTTACACTTAATGCTTTTGAGAAAAGGAAGCGGAGAATTAAGTAACTTAACCTGATTGTTTGCTTGATCATTGGTTCTCAGGCCCTATGATTCTACTGGCATCATTTTATCACTTGGAGATACAAATGGGGGGCAGTTTGGTCATCTGCTGTATTGTCGACACCAGTCAGAATGACCTGGGAGTATTCCAGGAAGACAACAGACAGCCTGGAACCAAATATATTCACAATTGTGATATTTTAAAGGATATTAGATAATTAAGCACTCTGAAAAAACTTGAGGGTCTCAATTGATTGTCTGCATATTTCTGGACATTTGACATTCTACATTTACAAGAATATGCAAAACTAGAGTATATGCATTTGGCTCAATGTTTTCTCATTGAGTTCAAAAACTCAATGCTGATATTAGACAATGAGAAATCATATAAGGTGACTGCATTCAGTAATTTCCCATTATTTGTATTTTAAATGCTGTAACCTTATGGAAGAATGCTCTAATGTGCAGGTGCTTTAATGTGAGCAGAGTTTGGCACTGAAATAAAACAGAGAAGGAAAAACAGCACTGAAGAGGGAAGAGACTCTTCCACGTAGTTCTAAAGTAAGCCAAACCTTCTTTTGGAAGATTCTGGAAGACTTGGACACAAGCAAACAAACAAACAAAAACCATGCAAACCTGTCTCTTTGTAATACAAAAGAAAGGTTTTCATGTTATTAAATGCAAGTGCGTTCTGTTTTAGAATCTATGGTATTTCCAATTCCATTTAAAGACCTGAGGTGGAATTTTATCTTTTCCCCCTTGTGAAATGCAATTATGAAGAATAGAGGAGCTCTGGAGCAAATTATGTGAAGTAGGAAATCTTAAAATGACCTCTTTTTAGGGGAAAAAATGCTCAAACATAGTGGCCTAGTAATTCTCGGGTTGCTACAGACACAAAAGCACACTGTTAATATTATGCTGTTTCATTTGTTCCTCTTTGACAAAGATCACAAATAAAGACCCAACATCCTAAGACACAGGGGCCTGGTTCTACATGCCCCTGTAATGAAGTCCTTCGAATTATTACAAATGCTTGAGCATTAAAAACTCTTCCGCAAGGAGAGAGCGGTGCTCTCTATCTGTGTTGCTCTGAATTTTAGCACAACCCACTAAGAATGGCCGATTGTCCCAAGGAGGCACTGCTGACAGCCATCAGCAGCTCTGTGTAAATGGTATTTGGAAAAGGTAATAAGAGCTTCAGGAGTAGATTTCAGCCGTATAATAAAGTAATTGTGAAAGTGTAATTGCAGTCTGCTTCCATACCATATTAGGGTGAGGAATGAGATGGTAAGAAAACATGAGACCCACAGAATTATTTTCGAAGCCTGCAATGCCTTCCTCACAGAACTCAGAGACTCTATCAGAAATAATCATTTTAAACTGGGTAGTGGTGTGCACCTTTTGAAATATAGTATGATGAACTTGAACGAAATGAATGGTGATTATGTTGCCATTTTATAAACATCCTTAACTTGTGAATGGCTTCCAAAATAAAAGTGGCATTGGCTAATGTTAAGCAACTGATTTCAGCCCATGGAAGCATCAAAGTAAAAATTGAATACACACCCTGTTCTTTATTTTTGAATGATACCTAGTTCAAATTTCAAAAGACTTAAATATTTGTGTGACTAGAATTTCAATTTTTAAAAATTTATTCCCTTGGCTACTTCAAAAACAATCACTATTGGCTTATGTTACCAAGACACATTATCCCACAGGTGTTCGTGCCTTCCAGGCAGGACTTTAGAAGGGACAGGGACTGCTGCTTCTATGCCCAGTCCTCCCATCTGGACTACAGGAGTGAAGGGAGACGAGGAAAGAGATGCATGTGGATGAACATGGGTACACGCCATATTCAGTAGTCACAGAACTCATGGGGAATATTAAAATCATCTCTTCCATTTTTGGTTCACTCTCATCTTCAGTAGAATCATTTAGATAATATTTAAGCATATCATTTCTATAAGTGCACAATAGTTTTCTCACAATTTCAGCACAATTCTTGGCACATAACTCATCAGACATTATTTAGTGAGTAAATGACTAATATAGACATGTACAAATAGCCACATTTCTGTCAATGACAGGCCACAAACATAATGGTCCCATAAGATACTATCACTGGGTGATAGAGCTGCTGAGTACACTCTTCAATGATTACAGATGAAATCTCCTGAGTATGCAACTTTTAGAACACACTCCATCACTAGGTGATGCTTGACCATGTCTACAAATAACATCCCATTCACCAGAACACACCCCATCACTAAGTGATGCTGGACCATGTCTACAAATATCATCCCATTCACCAGAACACGCCCCGTCACTAGATGATGCTGGACCATGTCTACAAATATCATCCCATTCACCAGAACACACCCCGTCACTAGATGATGCTGGACCATGTCTACAAATATCATCCCATTCATCAGAACACACCCCACCACTAGGTGATGCTGGACCATGTCTACAAATATCATCCCATTCACCAGAACACACCCCGTCACTAGATGATGCTGGACTGTGTCTCCAAACAACATCCCATTTACCAGAAATAAGACCAAACCAGCCCTGTGCCACAAGTTCCCAAAGGCACAAGTTCATCCTGGGAATCAGGTAAATGGATTCTGTTTCTCACTGTCACCCAGTTTTGTTCCATTTCAGTGGGAACTCAGGAATAAATTCCATAACCAGTAGCTATAAACAATGTATATTCTTCCAGCCTCCCATTTTAGACAATAGTTCAAAATATTTTAAGTATGAAACAGTTATTCTGATTTGGGTATAGACAAAAATCTAAAATGATAATTGGTCTGTCATGAGTTCTTGGGAACAAAACATTCATGTTTTAGGAGGTAATTTCCATTAGCCATATGCATCAGCTTATCTACAGACTTGCTCTACAAAAAGTAGATGAGGGCCTACTGAGGTAAAGGGGCTTAAAATACCAAAGGGGAGGACTTTGACTTAAGGCAAGTTCCAGACATAGGAATATGAGTACCTGGGAAATCCTCCATATACACACCTGGAGTCTACCCATGTCATGTATCAAGCCAGAGCGCCTGTCTTCCCAACAGTACAACGTTTACCTAAGTGTATCCTTAGGATGAAGAGGCTGGGAGAGAATAGAGCCTTGAGTAGGTAGGCGAGAGTCTAGGGAAAGGCATGTAAGCAATAACTAAAGAACCCAGGAAAATAATGGCAGTCATGTTACAAATTACATCAACAAGATGTGAAAAAAAAAGCTGGGTTTGAAGCGTGTGTGTGTGTGCGCGTGCGTTGCCAATATCTCTATATCTCTGCCATCAGAACGGAGTGTGGCCTGATGTTTTCTCCAAACAATCACTACTACTCTTCAATTTCTTCACATTGCTCTCCTTCAAACTTTCCAAATTCTTAGCATGTTATGTCCTATATTGGCACCTAACAAGACAAGAATATACTCAAAGATATTTATCCATCACCAACCATCATCAGTTCATTCTGTGACAAAGGCATTTTATTCTTGCAACTACATCCAAGCTATCTGACTTCCTCCCTCTTCATAATTGCCAGTCTTCAAATCATAGTAGAGAATTTGTGGTGGTAAGGAAAAGAGCTAGGATGAAAAAAATCCTTCATTTTTCTTTGGAGAGAAAACATAACAGAAGTCATATTATTAAACCTAATAGTTTTAATAACAGCTACAAAAGACCAGTGTGTCACCCTGTGCTTCTCAAATGCATTTCTTGAAGAAAAACGCTATTCTGAGAAATCAGGCAGCTTCCTAGAATAAAGTAGTTAACTAAATTCTAAGTGATATTGAGTATTAATTTACTGCAAATAGACATGGACTCACTGTAGTGTATAATATGGCACCTACTTTGTCTCCAGCGCTGGGGCCTCAGGAATCCTAGGCCAGTGCTCTACCATCGATTAGCATGCAAGCACCACCCCAAATCAACAGAGTTCTCAGAAGATGCAATGGTAGCTAGATGAGCGGGGGAGCCTCGTCTTTCCTACTCCAGACCCTCAACACGTAGATTCCCTCCCGCCCACTAAGCTACTTCACATTAAAAAATTTGAGACTGGCAAGTAGATACCAGAAAACTCTGAGAAACCAAAAAAAATGTTGATGGAAAGTTCTGAACAAATTTGGACACTTTAATATGTTGTCTACTTTTGCTAGCATTACTAATAGTTACCACCGGGCAAGAGCTTTCAAGTGAGCACTACTAAGAAATGTCAGTAAAAATTACAACATAATTAGAACAGGTTATTAATTAACCTGTTAATTTGATATGCTATGAAGACTACATCAGGCAGACTTATTGTTACCAATATCTGGATTTATCAATTAAAATTACTCTCATATGGAAGACAGTGTTGTAGAGTGCATTAAGTAACTCTCCTTTTGACTTAAGCAACTTCTAAAATTAGACAGCCACCCAAAGCTGTGAAAGTTGTCAAAACTTATACCAACGCACACTCATTTACGTAGCAAGTGACCCCTCTCAAGAAGAATTGAGTCTTTTTTTATATATTCAATCCCATGTTTGCCATGAGCACTTTATCACTGTGCCTTCACATGCCCAGTAGTGAGATCACAGGTGTGCACATCCATTTCCAGTGGTGAGGGCACAGGTGTGCACGTCTATTCTTGGTAAGTACGTTTAGAGAGGAACCCACATGAGCCCATGGACAGTAAGTATTTGATTTCCATTCAAACTTCCCCATCTCCTTCTGCTTAGATCAACATGCTCCTGACCGCTCCCACTTCTGCAAGTGAGTCTCATTCCAGGAAGCCCTTCCTTTTAGCCACAATTATCCATCCAGAAGTCTCAGTCCATGACCTCATTCCAATAGTTTAAGACAACACATCATATGCCCTACCTTTCACAGCCCGGGGTCTCACACCTCCAAGTCTTTCTTCATATTCAGTGCTTGGCATGCTTTGATTAGAGTTGCTACAGCATTAAAGCTTTTTACTAGGGAAAAAAATTTGATGTGTGGATAGTTAGCACTGATGCATCTCTCAGAGGGTCGGAATTCTGTCACTCCCTGTGTTCTTCCACTTTCTTCCTATCAGCAGGGAACAAAGGCTAAATCTTAATATTTATGTAGAGTTTACTTACTTCATAGACAAGAGGTAGGTTTTCCTCTGTTCCCTGGCTATGATACCATGTGTTCCTAGACCCCCAAAGCTTGTTCTGCTTAGTTTCTTCCGAGTTGTTTGTTTAGTTTGATTAGCTTTGTTTGGCTGCTAAGGCTTGACCTCAGGCAGACTAAGCATGTATTCAACCACTGAATGACAGCCCCAGTCTCTATACTCAGCCATGGAGCGGCATCCCCCAGTCTCTGTACTCAACCATTGAGTGATAGCCACAAGTCTCTATACTCAACCATTGAGCGGCATCCCCCAGTCTCTGCACTCAATCCTTGAGCAGCGCCCGAGCCTTTGTACTCAACCATTGAGCAGCACCCCCTGACTCATGTCACTTAGAAAAACAGAAGACTAAAAATTGATACAAAGAATCAGAAGTAACTCTCCTCTTCTTTGCCACCCAAATTTTAAGGCCAGCTGAAGTTCTGCCTCCTCTAAGCAGACACAGGGGACCCTCCAGCATCAGCTCCCTTTCTCTTTTCTGGCCCTCACACTATGACTTCACGTTCTCTGTCACAGCAGTTATGCCACAGTTCTGTCATGGTTATCTGTGTTCTACCAAGACCAGGCTGGGACCAGATCTTTCTCCTCCCTCAGCCTCTCTCTTGCCCCCCTGCACATTGAAGACAAGGCTGGCTTGTTACCAAGACCAAAGCTATAAAGCAGGTGCACTCCATATAAAAAGTCTGCTTACACTGAAATATTTCATTTCATCTGTGTGCAAGCATTTATATGGGATCTGCACCAGACCAACCTGAACATCAGAGCTTGTAGTGGAAATGGTACCTACCAGGCTGTAAGTGCGAGAGCCAACATGGAAATGGCCTTAATACTTTTACTGCTATGATCTCTGGTTCATAAATTTTATCAATATTATCTATCTATCTATCTATCTATCTATCTATCTATCTATCCATCCATCTACCTGTTCTATCTATCTACCTACCTATCTATAGATATAATATATTCCCCCATATATATATTATATGCATATAAGATATTCACCCTTGCCTGAGCTCTCAGGAACACCTATGAATTAGTCTTTTAGAACATTAGAAAAATGTCACCCCGTACCAAAAAAAAAATGGAATATCTAAACCACAAAAGAGTTTTCTTTGCCATTTTAAAGGCATGGAAGTGCATCCCTTTAGCTACCAACCCACAGCAGAGCACAGGATGGCAGAATTATCACTGGCCACTTCGTATGTTTTAAATATGTTGACATAACATTTCAGAGCCCAGAATAAAGTCAAATCTCCTCAGGGCATCCTCAGGCTGCGAGGTCCCCATTCTTCCCCCCCCCCGCCTTATTACTACCATTATATTAAACATGACCCTGGCACTAACCTTTTTCTTGCCTAATCAAAAAGATACAGAAGCAGGTCTGTGTTGAATTTACTATCCAAGTAGCAAACCTCGACATCCATCAAATGAAAGATGCAGGTGGCACATTCATTAAGAATCCCAGCATACTGGAGGCAGAGGCAGGCAGATCTCTGTGAGTTCAAGGCCAGCCTGGTCTACAAAGTGAGACCCTGTGTCAAGAAAGAAACAATAAAAAATAAAATTCTCTTCTGTTTTTACATTAGTAAACTATTGATTCTCTGGGCTATTGTAACTAAAATTGCCTTGCAAAGAAGCTTTTACCACCTTTAAAATCACGTGTGTATCACACCGTGGACAGTTCAACACGATATGCCCACTGCTGCATCTTGGTAAAGAAGTGGTTATCGGAAATATCGCCAGCTTTTATGTCATCAACCAAGGAGGAGTTTATTAAATTAACACTGATATGCTTATTAATGTCACTTTACAATCAGAATTTCTTTGCTTTTAAAATAAATTCAAATACAGTATGAATCTTCTACATCTCAAAAATACATTGTCTTTTCTCCACCTCATATCCTATGAGATCTATCCTAAAGACAAGTTTTAGTCAGGTAATTGACCTCAGTATATTTTCCCACTGACTTAGGATTTTTCTTTCTTTTCAAAGTGTTGGTAGGGAGGGTTAGTGAGACCAGAGCAAGAGAAACACTTCACATAGTGAGTACCATAAGAAAAATATGTTCGGGCAGACTTTCCCCAGCTTGTAGCTAAGAAGAATTTACATCATCCAAGCACACTATAAGTGCAGAGTAAAAGAAAGAAATCTCGAAATAGATTTTTGTTCTACTTTCAAACTCTAAAGCTAAGAGAACACAAGTGTTTCACTTAAGAAATGAATAAAGCATGATTTCAATACACACACACACACACACACACACACCTTTCTCTTTTAGAAACTGCACATCAAACAGCACTTTTTTTTGGCATGGCTGACCTGCAGAGATATGGAGCTAAGCACAGTTCTGAACTCACTCACTCTGATATGCACACATGATACGCAATTAAAATCGCCATTCACATTCCTGCCGGCTGTCAGTCATGAGGAAAGCCTTTCTGACAAGGCTCAGCGAAGCGTACCCGCGGACTGCTCCGCAGGAGCTCAGACAGTAGCAGCTCTGCTTACCAGCAAGAACAGCTTCTGTTCTAAGAAATCATTAGGCTCCAAGGGCCAGAATCTTTCATTAAAAATGAAAATGTCAACAAGATTGCATCTGGAAAGCTATGTGATGTCATATCTAGAAAATAGAAACTGTGCTTTAAAAAAAAGTCTAGCCTTCACCACTGGGGGACTCTTTAAAACCCTTTTCCCCTGTTGAGACCTACAAGCAATGATCCTACAGAGCAGGCTACTAAAGGAAACCCTCTCCCATTTCTACTTCATTATGAAGGGTTTGCAGTTGAATTTGAAAATTTTCAAAATAGATGAGGACTCTGCAGCCACACGCAAAGTGACCGTCCAGTCTATCAACCAATGGGAAAGAAACTTTTGTAATCAAGAGAACATGTAGCAGGTAAGAAATACCGTACGTAGCCAGCAAAATCCCCAATGCGTGGAGCTCTATAGAAAATGTTTTGCACATAAATCCTTTCCAGATGAACCTGGAGGGAACTCTGCTTATAAGTTAGCTTCTGTTGAACATTGGACCCAAGACTGGGTCCTTCCTCATAGTGCATTAGTGCTCTTTAAAGCCCCAAGTCCATAAAGTGGTGCAGGGAAATCAAATGCTGGATGCTTGCTAGTCTGCTGCTGTGTCTGTTGCGAGCAGCAGCCCTGGATTACAGATTTGAAACAAGTTAATACTATCAGATGTTGAAATATTTGCCTCCTTACTTATGAGGCCCCGTAAGTGAGAGAACGCCTACATCCTGACCATTAACAGTCATGACAAATTGCCTTGCTAATGAACGTTACACACTGAAAGTGCTATCACTGATTAAAGTACAATTTCCCACTACTAGAGAGAGACAGAGAATTGGGGGCTCCAGCAGTGGGATGACTCTGATACTCTGCCAACAGGCCTCCAGAGCTCAGTGAGATGTTTAGAGAAAGGCTCTCCATTCTATATGATCGTATGCTGAAAGCCTATGTGTGTATACAACAGGTTTTTAAACAGCTTAGGTTTGAGTTGATGAGCCATGAAAAATAGATGTGTCTTAACTATCTGGCCTCCTTGCAAGTATATGTTAGAGAATATTTTTAGCGTGGATTTTCTTTTCTCCTGCTCTTGCTGTCTTTGTCCCCACCCCCCAAACATTGCGTGTGCTTTGCATTTCACATAAAATCATTCTTTTGTCAGTTCCTTTGTTGGTGCAAAATTGGCAGCAGTTCAAATTCAAAGTACTCCTATTCATTTACTGACCAATGTCATTGTAGTTCACATCAGCCAGGCAGCTAAGCTCTACCAACATAAAAGACTTGCTCTACCACTGGCGAATAATGTGTACATTTCTACAGAGCTTAAACCTTAATGCTTTCCCTGGAACTAACAATACAGTATATCTTATCATTCCCTTTTCACAAGCAGGCAGCTGCTGAAACGCTTGCCACTTCAAAATATCAATTGCTTGCCAGGGTTGTCCTCAACACACCCTGTCAAACTCATGTATACTGTGCAAGGAAAATGGTGCAGGGCTGAGAGCTAGAAATTGTGTCAAATTCTGCTGTAAGGGTATGATGTGCAAAGAACAATGTATGACAACCGTAGAGACTACAAACAATGGCACTGGGCCAGGGACTTCATAGATCACAACTGTGCCTGTACATATTTGATTTTAGGCATTATATATTTAGAGCATGACAAATGCACCATTGTACACTAGGTTTCCCCCACGAAAGCTCCTCCCACTAGCAGTCTTGATGATGGGAAAAGTTTTGTTTTGTTTTTCTCCTCTGAAAAATGTTCAAGGTTCTCTCTCTCTCTCTCTTTCTCCCTCTCTCTTCTCTCTCTCTCTCTCTCTCTCTCTCTCTCTCTCTCTCTCTCATACATATATTCACTCACACTCAAAGTTATCGAAATGAATAACAAAAGCCAGAAAATACTAACGCGATAGGAGAAAATGAGGTCTTTTTCACTTAACACTTTGTGTTCTCTCAAAGGACACGAAAACAAGAGTTACCTTCCATGGACAGAGGGCAGGGAGACAATTAGACTATCCCCATGCCTATAAATTGTTGTGGTCTGCCTAATTTTAATGCAGATAAATGCTGGCTTACTGATTTGCAAAGTTTTCCAGCAAAATGAAAATCCCCTATGAATATAATCTTTGTATGCAGAAAAGACGGTTTAGGAAGTTTTTACTAGTGTTGTTTCCCTGTGCCAAAAGAGCAATTAAGAAAACAATATTTCACTACTGCCTCAGGTCTATGGGCCAACATTAATTAATTTCTCTTTATATTATAAATATCTCCTCCCCTTGCCTGATTTACTCTGAGTACTTAAAATAATTCTGGTTACGTAAAAGCTGTTTTACTCTTAAATGTCTCCTTAAATAACATGTAAGTTTTCACTCTTCTCGCATTGGTATGCACCTTCTTAATTACAAAGGGGCTCAGAGCTGTTACCATTGGACACTAGTTCAATAAATGAATGCAGAAATGGAAACATTTTGCGGGAGATTAGTATGAATATATATTAATCTCTTCTCCGACCCAGCTTAGGGTACAAAACCTTTATCACACAAGTAGCTTAGAGTGGAATTAACTGACTAGAGGCTATGGAAAATGAACAGATGCACTGTGAAGGTCTTAATAAATATTTTGGAAAGAGCCTAGGTGGTTTAGGTGCTTAGGGGTGCTGACCTTTGCTGTGTTGATTAGCGGGACAATGATGCATTATTAACACACAGCAGCTGTACCTGAACTGCTACCATGAATATAATAGCCTTTTATAGCCACCAGGGGAGTGAGTAGGAGGCCTTTATTAACCACCAGACATGATTAGCACATTATGTGAACTTTAACAGGCAAATTATCTCTTATTGAAATATAATGTTGGTTATAACTAATTGTAAACATGATTTTCAAAATGTCTCGGTGAAATATTCCAGTGTCTTAGTTCCACTTGGCTCATTATGGGTTAGTAATGGAAGAGAAAAGCATGTTCCATTGTGGTACTAGATGCACTCCCCAAAAGGCAGGGTGTGCCGCACGAGCCTGGCTCTAAAATTCCCTAGTATTACAATTAAGGAAGACTCTTCACAAGCTGGAAATGCTACACTGGGATTTCCCCCTGCCTTCTTTTGATTACTTTAACCAGTTCTTAAAAGATTGGTTTTGCAGTAAATTTTTTAGAGTTACCTTGAAAAATAACAGCATAATTTATTTCAAAAGCTTAATTTTGGGAGAGGAAAGATTATGCCATTAGCCTTAGTAACTGAGTATAGCTCTGAGAGTCCATTACGAGCAGTCTTTTATGCCTGAGCAGAAAGTCATTAACATAAAATAAATCATTAGCTTTGATATTAAGCTTTTACTATCTGCAGGTTTCCATGATTAATGTTCATGACTGCATCTGCCAAATGATAAAATATACTTTTGTTGAAAGGTTATCTTGCCTCTTTATTATTAACATTTTTCTTTATACAATTGCTACTGGCATTTTAGGCTAAGGAGTACTGATTTCAAAAAGAACTGGTATTTACCATGCTGACAAGATACCAATGCCTACAAAACTTCCCCAATCCTTTCTATGTCCACCATTTCATTGCTTTAAAGGCGTAAGGAAATCGGGCAGCACACAGTCTTCTAATGTAGACTGCAGTTTCTGTAGATCCAGCTGAGCCATTTGTTAATTCATTATTCATATAATATTGCAAATATCTGACTTGTATATCAAAGGGAAGGGCAAAGAGGTGGCCTTGATTCCCTGAAGTCAGGAACTCTCCTCGTGGGTTGTTCTAAATGTTTACCCTATCTTCTAACACTGCAGATCAGGCACCTGTCCCCATATATAGCATCTTTCTGGTTAGGTACAGGGCCTCTGACTATGGAGAAGAAAAAAAGAAAAGTTCCCCAGAGAGGCTTACCAATGTTTGAGAAAAGGAATCATGAACCACACCTATGCAGAACCCACCTTTCTCCGTTTCCCTTTTGCCCTCCAAAGATTTTATCTCTTTCACGAACATCCAAAAGATTTACGAGTGTCAAACGTTTTAGAACAGCCCTATCAGGGTAGGAGAAGCAGAAAGGAGCCCAGCACAGTGTTTGTTACAGCGTACTGTTCTTCAAACCACTCAATCTCTTTACCAAAGGCTCACAAAAGAAACCATTACTACTGGCTTCTAATTCCCATGAGGCTCAGGAGATCCCAGACACAAGCAAGAACAAGGCATAAGGTGTTAGTATCAGAACTTTGAGCCAGCCTCAGAACAAAGTTAGGTTTTTCCAGACAAGGACAAGCAGAGCTGGAGGGAGTCACACCCTCTCAGGGTTGGGTTCATTTTACTTAGAGCCAAAGGAAACAGGTTTATTATGAGGTTTCATCCCAAACTATCAAAAAATAAAGTCTTTTCTTGAGGAAGGCCTGGAGTTTTCCTCAGAAGGAACTAGTTCCCTAGACTACTAGATTATAGCACATGTCCAATTAAAGTCCAAAAGCATCTCCCCCTCCCCCCCGAAATATGGCTAAGTTTCTTAAAAGGGAGTAATCACTGGGGATTCCTAGTAGCTGTGATGATTTCCTTAATTGCTGTTCCTGTGCACATTGATTGATGGAGTCTGTCAGTGAGGATAAAGTCTCCCATACATTTATGGTCAGAAATAGAATGAGGACCATGAGAAGTACAGAAACACACTCACAAACCCAAATACATTCATTACATAAATACTGTGCACTCACAGTTTCTCTGGAGAAGACAATGCTGACGGTGGCATTCATGACCTCATTCGAAGGACCTTTGATACAGAAGCTTATTTCATTACAATCATGGGTCAGATACATGTAGCTTGTGAATACATGTGGTTTCTCCAAACATTTTACGTTTTCCTGGCCACTGGCAAAGGTTCTTAACAGGTAAGCATGCCTTTGTTTCATTAGGAATCCTTTAAATACAGATTTTATAAAAAGTCACAACTTAAGGATGAAAAGAAATAACAGACACTTGGCTAAAGCAGACCCACTTAAAACTTTTCAGTTAAAAAAATGGATAAGAGAAATAGTACACAGTGTGATGGGTGCAGTGACATTTGGCATTGCAAATACGTAGCAGAGATGATTTTTCCTGAGTAAAATGGAAACTAAAGGTTGATTTAAAAAATTATCTTAGAACTTTTTCATCAAGTCAGGCAAACTCTTAAGAGATCAAGCTGAGGAGCAACAGGGAAATTCTGCTCCTTCCATCATGAAAGAAGAGGAGTTTCTTCCTGGGAGGACCTTGCTCCTCCCTATTCTGCTAACTGGGAGGACCTTGCTCCTCCCTATTCTGCTAACTGGGAGGACCTTGCTCCTCCCTATTCTGCTAACTGGGAGGACCTTGCTCCTCCCTATTCTGCTAACTGGGAGGACCTTGCTCCTCCCTATTCTGCTAACTGGGAGGACCTTGCTCCTCCCTATTCTGCTAAC
>PVIU01000651.1:225319-286647 GCA_004026605.1 Ondatra zibethicus | reverse complement strand
GCTGGTACAACCCCTATGGATGTCAGTGTGGCGATTTCTCAGAAAATTAGGAAACAACCTTCCTCAAGACCCAGTAATACCACTTTTGGGTATATATCCAAAGGATGCTCAATTGTGCCACAAGGACATGTGCTCAACTATGTTCATAGCAGCTTTGTTTGTCATAGCCAGAACCTGGAAACAACCTAAATGCCCCTCGATTGAAGAATGGATAAGAAAAATGTGGTACATTTACACGATGGAGTACTACACAGCAGAAAAAAATAATGACATATTGAAATTTTCAGGTGAATGATTGAGCTAGAAAACATTGTTTTGAGTGAGGTAACCCAGATCCAGAAAGACAATTATCATATGTACTCACTTATAGGTGTTTTTTAAACATAAAGCAAAGAAAACCAGCCTACAAATCACAATCCCAGAGAACCTAGACAACAATGAGGACCCTAAGAGAGATATACATGGATCTAATCTACATGGGAAATAGAAAAAGACAAGATCTCCTGAGTAAATTGGGAGCATGGGGACCATGGGAGAGGGTTGAAGGGGAGGGGAAAAGCAGGGAGGGGAGCAGAGAAAAATATAGAGCTCAATAAAAATCAATAAAAAATTCTCTTTATTAGAAAAAGGGAAAATGTGATCACTCAGTATATTTATTTTGTATCTATTTCATTAGACATGTGTTATATATATTATACACATTAATATATATATGTGTGTATTTATGCATGCATGTATATATAGAAAGATGACATGCCAAATGAAAAATGGCTTCAGAAGAGTCCCAAGTAGATGTTCATCTTCAGAAAACCAAATAAAAATCAGACAGAGCCAGGGGTAGGTGTTGTGATACTCAACCGTGCTAACTGTAACACCAGCGCTTTAGCACTTAGGAAGGAGAGGCGAAAGTTCAATGCTAACCCAAGCTGCACAGAAAGCTCTAAGTTAGCTTGGGCTAAATGAGTCCCTGTCTCATTTCAAACAATGAAAAGATTAAGTAGTTCACAAACATGGCAAAAATCAATAATAGAGTTTACCACTAATCGAGGTCTGAAAAACAACGGATTCTCTGACATACATGTCTACGAATGCTCAAGAAAGCTGCAACACCATCTTTGGCCACCTTGACACCACACATCTCACACTGTATTTCAGAAAGCAAATCTACTTATTTTACTTGTATATGCCTGTGTGCCTGAGTGAATGTATGTGCCCCACATGCTTGTGGGTGCCCTTGAAGGCCAGAAGAGGGCATCAGATCTCCTGCAACTGGAGTTCTAGGAAGGCATAAGGTGGTGGGTAGGTCTTCTACCATGAAGGTCTTCTGCAAAAGCAGCAAGTTCTCTTAACCACCGAGTCATCTCTCCAACCCCTCCCACTTTATTTAGTCTCCACCAAAAGTCAGTGGTACGGTCATGTGTGGTGGTGCTCCCTCTGTGATCCCAGCACTCCGGAGGCTGAGGCAGGAAGATCTCAAATCTGACCGCTGCTGCCTTGACTACATAGAGACTCTGTCCCCCAAAACCAAACAAAGGAAAATAAAAAACAATACAGCAACAACAAAGTCACACTTCTGCCCAATGTACGCTTCTACCCTTTATAGTGGAAAATATGCCCCTCCCCTTGCCTTTGTCAATCTCCTTTATTTTGTCATTCATTTCCCCCACACACCCGCTCATCCCTGCCCCTGCAGCTCTGGAAATGCGAACCAGCCCTAATACCCTTAGGACTCGTCTGGAAGCAGGTTTGAAGCACTGGGTGGAAGGAGCCTCACTCCCCTCCTCTCCCTTCCCCCAGTACATGTTGTATTGTTCCTTCGCCACCGAAAGCAGCCAGCATCTTTCATCAGGTCTTCAGCAAGGATTCTGGGGGCTTTAATAGCCCAAGAAAATGGCCCAACTCCAGCTGACATCAATGGGGTCCCATCGAAGAGTAAGACCAAGTATTTCCTGTGCAGCCCCAGCCTCAGACAAACCAGTTTGAAGAGAAGCCAGTTGGCGTGACTGGAGCTACCAGAGAGTTATTTTTGACATAAAAAGAAGCTGAATGTAGCTGATAACTGATTAAAGAAAATTTAAACAAGCTAGTTGGGGTTTTATTATCTTGGCAGTAGTGGCCAATAGACTAAGGAAAGGACACCAAAGCCAATCGAGCAAATTATTCAGAAAACAACTAATTGCATTGGAGGTCGGAGCCAGCTGTTTGCAAACCAACTGTGTTGTGCTTCTTTCCTTCATTCCTGTCTTTCTACGACCCACATCCGTTTATAGACGAGAACAAAGCCTTCCAATTTTCAGGGCTTCGCACCCCCAGAAGTTGGCACAGCAAAGAATAAAACCCCATTAACACTAGTCAAGTCTGTCCCCTGCCCCCAGTCTAAAATAAACTGGTTTCAAGGATTAAGATAAAGTCTTCTGAGTTGCTTTGGGTATATCTGCAGCAGGAAAATAGTGGCTGCATGTCTGGTGAAATTTAACAACATAGAGGAAACAAAACCTTGAAAATCGATTTTCATTTTACTTGTTTATCTTAGTGTGTGTGTGTGTGTGTGTGTGTGTGTGTGTGTGTGTGTGTGTGTGATGAAATCCAAGCCTATGTGCACACGGGGCATATGCTTGACCACTGTGCTACGCCACCAGCCATTGGTCCCATGGTCTTTTCTTTTAAGCAATTCAAGAATACTTAACTCACCCAGACATTCACCTCCATGCATGTACAAACATTTTTCTTCCTAACAGACTACTTTTGCAAGGCAAGAAATTATCAGAACTTTTTCCTTGAGACTTCCTGGGAAATTTAGAAATTCTGAGGCACCTGCCTCTAGCCATCCAGACATCATGTCATCCAGAACAGACCTACAGGTGAAGACATCTCTCCTTTTTGCCTCCTCTGATCTGACTGGAATGTATTCATAGAAAGTAGTGAAGGAGCCTATTGCTTACTTCTTGTCTGTGAAATAGATACTAGCCAAGAATTGCTCATTTCAGTACAAAAGACTGGAGTGTTTGTTTTGTTTTTAGGGTTGGATGTTTTGTGCTTGACTAGGGCTGGCTCACACTGTCACCAGCAGAAATGACCTCTCTCAGTATTCCACAGAACAGCTCAGGGTAAACCTCCTCTCTCTCTCTGTTTCAGTCCTTACCAGCTTTAACCCATACACTCCCATTCTACAGGGTACAACACCTAGACCCAGCAAGATGGGGGCTGCCCAAGTGAACACAGGCAGTAAATCCCGGCATTGAAAACACAGTGAAGGAGCCTGGAAGGAGGCTCCGCCAGCAAGGATACTGGCCACCGAGCCTGACAACCAGAGTTCAACCCCTGGAACTCACGTGGTAAAAAGAAAGAACAAATTTCTGTGAACTGTTCTTTGACCTCCATACGCATGCTGTCTCTCTCTCTCTCTCTCTCTCTCTCTCTCTCTCTCTCTCTCACACACACACACACACACACACACACACACACACACACACACACAGGCAAATTAGCAAATATAATTTCTAAAACAAAAAAAATGCTCAGTGAAAATACAGCCAAGTCTGAAATATGCACACCCACAGCACAGCAATTCTATTCTAAGGCATTCTCCAAAGCAAATCCTCGTGCACAGATGACCAGGGGCACAGGAAGTGCAGCAACGGCATTCTCTGCCTCATTCTCCATCTCTACTGGTTTTAAAAAGGAGAACCATGGAAGAATCTATCAACAGAGAGAGACCAGGGGCTGCTTACTTCTGCTTAATAGTATTTTTATTATTAAAAAGCAGACTTAGAGCTAGAGAGATGACTCAGGAAGTAAAGACACTTGCCATCAAGGCTGATGACCTGAGTTCAGATCCTCAGGAACACCATGGTAGAAGGAGAGAACCAACTTCCAGGAGCTTCCAGGAGCTGTCCTCTGACCTCCACATGAGGACTGCTTCACACACACGACAAAAACACAAGGCAAACACATTTGAACATACTTGTGCTTCCTTCTTTCCCTTCCTCCTTTCCTCCCTCCCTCCCTTCCTCCGTTCCTTCCTTTCTTCCTTCCTTTCTTTCTTCCTTCCTGGGTGTGAGATCTTAGGTGTGTGGTGTGTGAATCTGTGTACTTTTCCATATTTAAACACTTTTTAGGCATAAATAAAAGAGTCTGCAGAGTTTGTATTAACATCCCTATGAGAGGCATATTTGTGATCTCTTCATTTTTTTGCTTCTTTCCCCAAAGAGAGGAAGGAGTGATTTTAGTTGCTAATGGCCACCTACAAAAGAGCCTTGTGCACTATCCAACCCTGTGGTGACTGGCTCAGTCTTCCTGGAGGGAAGAACCACAGCTCACCTTGCAAACCCAGGAGGTCAAGGAGAGGAATACACCAACTGAACCACAGAAGAATTTGGGGAGGCCTCCCACCCCCTCCCAGAAATAGGGAGAGTGGACCAGTGTCCTCACTTTGTTTTACACAATGTCAGGAATTGTGTTAAGTACACAGTGCTAGGAAAGTGTATGCATGTACTTTATTTATTTATTCTTATTTTATGTACTGGGATTTTGCCTGCATGTGAACCCATTCATCCCTGCCCCCTCTGAAGAGCAGACAGTGCCCTTAACTGCTGAGCCATCTCTCTAGCCCCCTCATCCCCTTCTCCCCACCCCTCATGCACCCTGGGAATGCACTTCTATGTCCATATACTCATTTCAAAAGTCGACAGATTATAGTTCACAGAGAAACATCACATTTGCAGAAGAATAACATCCACTTTTGTTTTGCTTTGCTTTTCAAGACAGGGTTTTTCTGTACAGTCCTGGCTGTCCTGGAATGCATTATGTAGACCAGGCTGGCCTCGAACTCACAGAGATCCTCTGCCTCTGAAATGCTGGGATTAAAAGCGTGCATCACCACCACCCAGATAGCATTGATTTTTTAAATGTGACCACACAGATTCTCAAACTTAATACAAATTTCTTTGTTTTAAAGAAAAAGTAAAATACTTATTTTTATTTTTTTTTATGTATGAGTGTCTGGTACCCGGAGAAGCCGGAAGGAGGTGTTGAATCCCCTAGAACTGGAGTAAGTGGCGGCTGTGACCTGTCATGTGGGTGCTGGGAAGCAGCTGATGCCCTCCACCACTGAGCCTGCTGAAATCTATCCACATACAAGATGGCCAAGTTCAGGCCATCTTATTCTAGCCTCTCAGGTGGCACACTCAAACAGACTCAGCATGGAGCGCTAGCAGGAATTTGGAGGTTGCAGTACAGGGAGCCCTGCGCCATTCTGCCACTCTGTAGCAGGATGAGAGAGCAGCATCCTACAGGGTGTCCAGCATCGCACATTCTGAGACATCTCCGGTGATGCAGGAAGCCTGCTTTTTTTAATGTTTCCAATAGCACTGGTACCCACATCATATTAGGGAGTCAGAGAAGCAACACACTGAGACTAGAAGATCTCTCCTTAAAATCGGAGCACCTGAGGATCCCCAGGTGTCTTCTCTGGGCTAGATAAAACCCTCACTGCTTGGCACTCCTTTTACTATATTCAGTCTTCAAAGGAAACCTTCAAAGCAGTTACCAGGGGAAAAAATGCCATTTTACAGATAAGAAAATCAAGGTTGAAGACCTCACCTAAGACTACATAACTAATGACTGGGAGTGATGGTGGTGGTGGTGCAGGCCCTTAATACTGATGCAGTAGAGCCACAGTCACACAATGAATCCGAAGGCTCGAGATTCAAAGAAGATGAGGTTACCCCTGATTAGATCTGGAAAATGCACCCTAAAGGAGCTATCAAGGAAATGACCTTGGGAGAAGGAAATTGGAAACTGGGAGTAAGGAACTGGGACGGAGATGGATTCATCAAGAAGAGTTTTATAAAATAGCATTTAATTTTGTGATATAGAAATAAGAAACTAAGGCACACTGAAAACCCTGGATACTCAGTGCCTTGGGCTACTTGCTCACTTAACTTTCCTCTGCAAAAGAAAAAAGAAAAAAAGAGACAAAAGAAGGAAAGAAAGAAAAAATAAGATTGCCAGTGTCATCCTGGGGTGTTGCTGTAGCAGCAAAGGAATGCATTTGAAGTTTGAGGACTTCACCTGCAGAAGCGAAATCTTTAGATAAGAGGAAATTCGGCGGCAGCAGGAGCTGCAAGTCTGTGCCTCTGGGTTCTCTGCAGGAATCTTGGCCCCACATCCGGATCTTAAGCGACAAGTTTTCCAAAGCCAAACTCTCTCACCCCATCATGGTTTAGCGCCGGCTCCGGTACGGAAGACCTGCCAGGATTTATAGGAGCTGCTGGAGAAGCCGGAGAAAGGGGCAGGACTGGGGACCAGTGGGGTCCACAGAACAATTTCTTGTGAGCAGTTGAGGGACCGACGGACATGTCCGACTTAGCCGGCTTCATGAAGCCCACCTTTCAATCCACTGTGTCTCTCGGCGCCTTTTGCCTTTGACTTTCTAGGGGAGCCGTTGGCCCACATCGGTCTGGGCTTGGCTGCTCTCTTTCCAGAATTTTATTTTCATTCGTTCAGCTGTGAGTGATGGGAGATAGGGTGGAGATTAATGGCTGTCTGAGGGGTTGGAGAAGTCGACAGGAAAGAAGCAAATGCTGCTGTAGGAGGGCTTTGTTTGCAATTGTTTGGGTTAAACAGATCGTTTGAGCTTAAAAACATCTTTACTAAGCATGGAAACACTGTCAGGAGACCTGCCGCTCAAAGGGCCTCCATGTGCACATCTGTAGAATGGGGCTAAGGGCATCTCTCTTGCAGATATTCACACGAGGATGGATGGGCTGCCTTTAAAGAGACTGACATAGCCCAGGCACGGGATGAGTGGTCCTGAGTCCGAGAGTATTATTTTGAAAGGGAGAGAAAAAAAGGACAGAAAGTGGAGATACAGGGAGGCCGAGGATAGGCCAAGAGGGCAGAAGCTATTTCTTCTTCCTCTGCTTCTTCTTCTTCTTCTTCTTCTTCTTCTTCTTCTTCTTCTTCTTCTTCTTCTTCTTCTTCTTCTTCTTCTTCTTCTTCTTCTTCTAATCATTTACAATTATTTATGGTGCAGGGAAGACAAGCATGAAACAAACAACGAAAGCAACCCTCCAAAAATGAAAATTCCCTCCCAGACCATTTAGAGGTGATCGTGGTGGTGGTTGTGTGTCTTGAACACCTTCTTGGAGGTCTCCATCTCTCTCTCTCTCTCTCTCTCTCTCTCTCTCTCTCTCTCTCTCTCACACACACACACACACACACACACACACACCACTCACTGCTTCATGCTATCCAAAATCGTTCTGCCCTTGCTTTCGATCCAATCATCTTTACTCTTCACAACCAAGTCCTTGGCTGGACTGAAAGATGTAGTTCCTAGATGTTGTCCCATCTGCATAATAATAAGACACTGCCTACTTTACATAATTAGCTTAGCCTTCTATTAATCGCCAGCGAGATTTGCTGGGTCACAAGAGTGCCTTGTGGAACAGTCTCAGCAAATGAGAGGCCGCAGCAGGATAAACACCTCGGATTAGGCTTGTGACTCAAGGGCTCCTCTGGATGGCTGGACCCTACTGGGCCTCACTAATGACAGCAACCTTCACCTAGAACTGCCTGCCCTCTACACCCTCAACAGCGCTGTGTGTGAATTTCAAATATCCTACACGCCAATATTCTTACCGGGGCCATACTTCAAAAGAGGTGACCTCTGGGCCGAGGCAGGGATCGGGAGCTTGTGGTTATGGTCCTTTCCAGGAAGCCTGAAAACCAGCTGTTGGGTTGCTACCAAGAATTCTCTCCTTAAATCACCCCTGGATGGTCACAAACAGGAGCACCAGGTGCTCCTGTTTCTGGGAACAGGGCCCCTTGGATCCCCAGGAAGCTTCTGCACTTGGGGCAAGGAGTACGGGTGCTTCGGGGGTCACCCTGGCTCAGATATGCCTACATTTCTCTTCCAGTGCCACCTGACTTGCTGTCTGTGACTAGAGTCCTGGGAAGAAGTGGCTCTGGTTAAAAAGAAGGTTGAGAATAGTGCACGGGGTGGAGGCTACTTCTGGGGGCAAGGTGGTCAAATGCTAATATTCTCATCACTTAGGGGAAAGGCCAATAGTTAGGGCATTTCCACATTCTTTGTCAAAATTTAAAGGAAGATGAATGTCGGCGACTCCGAGCAGCGCAATACGGATCATGGAGCTTTTCATTCATGGGTATTTATGGGTTTGTATTTGCCTAATAAATATGACAATAGATGAACAGCTGTTGAGAAGGGGAGACCCTGAACTCAAAGGTGAAAAAAATATATAGAGAGAAATCTGTCATCCAGAAAGGGATACTAGGTGGTCTCAGAAGGAGCCTAGCCCTGAGTGGTTTGCTGGCCTTGAAACTTTGCTCACTCAAATACGGAACTCAAGCAGACAGCTGATATTGAAGGATGTTGGTGTACACACAGGTGATAAGGCCTAGGGTGGGCTGCTTCCCAGGCTCCCATGCTGACCGTGAAAAGCATGGGTGCTTAGTCATCTTTTGCCCCCAGCCCTCTCCTATACACCCTGTCCAGGGGAGAATGGTAGTAACCCAGAGCTAGAAACCTTGACAGAGTTATCAAAGACGTCTCCAGACTGATGAGATCTGTTTCTAGTCCAACAATCAAGAAAGTTTAAGCTCAGCATCAGCCAATTCTGGACCAGAAAGTGGGGACCAGACAGCAGAATAAAGAAGCATGGAGGCAGGGGTCAAGGAAACGGGGTGTAAAGCATTCTGCGGGGACGTAAGGAAGGACTCTGCAGAGGAAGTGCGTTTGAACTACAACCAACGAGGAAGGAACGTAAAAAATGAGAAAACCAGCTGGGAGGCAGTTTAGTAGTACAGAAATGCCTGGCATTTGTGGGGCCTCGGGTTCAATTCCCAGTATTAGAGAAATTTAAATTACGTTTTAAATTAAATGAGGAAGAAGTAAAAATGAGCATAAATCAGAAAGAGAAAGAGCAGGGCAAAAAAAGGAGAGAAGGATGGAGAAGGAAGGAGGTAAGAAAGAAAATGGAGGTGGGGGACAGAGAAGGAAACGAGAAAAGAAGAAAGATCTGGAAGCAAGAAGAAAATCAGAGGCTCACAAAAGGCTAAAGAGAAATGAATTCAGAAAAGCATTCTGACCAGCTTTCTTCTCAGGGAACCCCCGCATCGGAAGCTCGCACACCCGACCTCTTAAACACCGTTTTGCTCCCGGCTATCCTTATAAACAATATTTTCGATTAAACTTAATTAGTCAGCCGGAGCTAAAAGGCCGGCTGCAGCTGGAGGCCAAGGGTCCCAGCGTCGATGTTCGTCCTAGGCCGACGTGCTCGGCTTGATTCTCTTTTTGTCTAGTCGCCAATCCACCAGGATAGGGACGGTGCCCCAGGCCTGTCCTTCCCTGCACCGGAGCTCCGAAGCTTCCCAAGCCCCAGGAACCGAGCGGCACATCGACAGACTCCTAGCTGAGTCTGTCCGAAACAGCACCCCCCCCACACACACACACGTCATTTTTCTAGCCGCCGGACTTAGAGTTTGTTTTTTATAAGGCAAATCTATAATTTACACATTTTTTTATTCTGCCTGTGATTCGGCCCTCGGAGGTCCGAGACCATAAAACCCGTGGGGCCTGGCAGAGACCCCCCACCTTATCCCCGGAGGCCCCGGGTCTCCTGAAGCTCCCTATCTGCTACAAATAACTGTGTGGAAAGCCGCCAAGAATAAGAAGAAACCAAACACAGTTCTCAGGCCTTTCCAGTCCTCCCAGTTCCTTAGAGAACCAACTGGCTCCTGAGTCCGGGGAAGACAGGATGCTGCGCTGCTGCGGAAAATCGGCGCACGCTGTGCTCTGAGAATACCCAGGGCTCAAAACACCATGTTCTCCTCGCCTTGGGTCCTGCTACCTTTTCTAGCAAAAAAGACTCGTGTGTGTGTGTGTGTGTGTGTGTGTGTGTGTGTGTGTGTGTGCGCGCGCGCGCGCGCGCGAGAAAGAAACAGAAAGAAACATCCCAATCCCTACAAGCAGAAAAAGCAAGAGCGAACAAAGTTTTTTTTTTTTTTTAAATTAGAGAACGCTCCCGAGTAGAGGCCCAAGCTTTTCACACTCAATGTCTGCGCGAGTTGGTTGTGCAGGCGCAATAAAGCGTGTGCGCCTTGACCGCGCTTCTCATAGGAAATTGACGAGACCCGTGCGAATCCTTGTGTGCATGCAAACGTGACTCTCTGCCCGGAGACAATCACGTGTGAATTATCCAAGATTCGGAAAGTGCAAATAACCCGCCAGCGGTGATCGGCTGGGTGCGAATGATCTCGTACACACGTGCCTCCGACTCCAGGTTTGTGAGACCCACGGTGTGCAAGACTTTCGGGGCAACTTGCCTGTAGTGTGCAATGAACCCGGTGCAGCACGCGTCTCTCTGGCTGCTATCAATCGAGTGAACGTGTTTAAAATTGCTACGGAACCGTTTATCCGTGGCCTGTTTCTGTGCGTCCCTGCAGCGCTGCCTCAGCCAGTGCAAACAAAGCCTTCGTGCGCTTCCCGGACGCGAGGCATCATCCCTGTTCCTCGGCGCGGAACCGGAACCGGAACCGAAAGCGAAGGGTGGAAGAGTGTTGCTTTTAGGTCCCCATCTTCTGCCTCCACCCTCTTCTTCTTGGGTAAGATCAGCTCTTTCTGGTTGCCACTGCGACAGCCATCCGCGCTAAGTCGCTTATTCTCACAAGATAGATGCACATTCTCTTGTGTGTCTCGTCGGCTCTAAAGTCGCACTGCCCTGTGGGCATCTCCAGTGCCCGGAGCCTCCAAATACCTCCTCTCAATGGCTTTAACAGACTCGGAACAGAGCCACCGTCCCCGGAGAAACAGAAAGTTTGGCCATTGAGGAGCTCCAACCGAGAAGCTCAAGCCAAGCGCTGGAGAAGAGTGGGATCGCAAGACCGCGCGTCCCTCCAAGGGCTCTACAGAGGAGAAACGTGTCGTAGCTACCGCAGGTCTCTCTCAGCGCGCGCACGTGTGCCCAGAATTATAATACAATATAACACGTCGTAATATCTGGTATTATACGCACCGCGTTTACCTTCCTTTAGGATTTGTGTGTTGCGTTAGGGTGTGCTTATGTGTTTGTTACGACGTGCTGGGAAGATATAGCATTCCCTGGCCCATATGCCCCGCACCTACTCGCTTATTCGACCTCAACCCTCATTAAAACAAACAAACAAACAAAAAACCCCAAACCAAGCGACAGTATTTGTTTCTTCCACTGTGCACAGAAAGCATAGGCACTTGCCTAAAATCAGCCACCTAGGAGGGTAGAAGGCGAGGTGGGGGTAGAGTTTGGATTGGAACTCAGAGCCTGGAGACCAGCCTAGGAATAAAAGGCAGTCATCCACCCACGCAGCCCAGAGAGGAAGATATCCTATACCACACACCGCAGTTTCTGGAATAGCCTTGCAATCTATATTTATTTTATTACATTCTCACCATTTGGCTGAGGGGAGAGAGTCGGCCTGCGTTCTACAACTCTTTGGCTGAGATCTCAGCCTGGACAGCTCTAAGGAAAAAGACACAGCTAGTTTCTAACCTTCTTGGCTCCTGCCCCCGACCCCACCCCTTCTAAAAACCCAGCCACCTTCACTCTATAGGAACCAAGTTCAGAGAGGTTAAGCTGTTTGTCCTAAGTCACTCAGCAAGTGGAGGATTCAGATCCGACATCCATCCTCCAGAGTTAGTAAGTTTAAGGTGGTGAGAGTGGGTTCATGGCTGGGAAACAGGTCCTACCTAGGTAAGGGACTCAGCTTTGGGAATATAGGAACATCCTTCGGGTGCGATGAAACCCTACAGCTCTTTCCCCAAGGGGAAGGACTCAAACACAACTGCAGCTTTTGCAACTGGGACTGTGGTCCAGGATCCCAGTTGTCACTGACTTGTGGATAACAGGGCCCAGGCTAGAACTTTCATCTCTTCTGACCTTCTGCCGCCTTTGTGTACTCTTAGAGGGGGCAGAGGGTGGTACACTCAGGGTGACCATCAGGACACTTCTTCAGCTCCCCTCTTCTCTCCAGCTGCAGAAGCGAGGGTGGGGTGGGGGAGATTATTGTTTATACTGGCAAATACTGAGCCTGGGAAGAACCAGGGTCCAGCCCTGTGAGGTTATTCTTATTCTTTTCTAACCAGGATGCTTGAAGATTTTCTCTCCATGTATCCAAATTGTGGGGCAAACTCCCCAAACAAATCTACTTTGTGTCTGCATCGCAAGTCTGCCACAGATTCAAAGGTCCAAGAGAAAACCACTGATATATAATACATCCCCCCATAAAACAGTTACAAATTGTATCCCTGAAGGTAAGAGCATGAAGTCTTACTATAAACTGGAAGAAGGAACAAAATCATCCCAACTGTGCCTGTTCCCTTCCTATTGGGTTTCTAGAGTTTGGTTTGAGGTACCTACAATGGCTAAGTTTGAGCGGAAGGACTTTCTTTTTATTTTTTTTCTTGTAATCTTTTTGCTGTTGTTGTTATTGCCTTTCCAGATAAAAAAGTACGCTTTACACTCGTCGTTAATGGATGGCAAAGGCAGAGCCCAAGAAGATTCTTCACTCCTTCATTCATGGACACCCAGAGGAGTTAGAGGAAATAGCTTAGTTTACAGATCAGCTCCTAGGAGGTTCCAGCACTTGCCATGATTCCACATTCCTCTGAGTATCACCAGGGCCTCCGTGGGCACTTCCATTTGGGAAACTCTCAGCAGGTGATCTTGGAATCTCTACCCCAGGCCACCATGGCACCCGAGATTCTACAGAGTAACCACCTTCATGCTGGTCACCGCTAGGCTAGCCATCATTGCTCCCCCCCGCCCCCCCTCCCGCCCTATTACATCCCAGCCCTAGGGTCAGGATGGAAACTTAGAGGCAGCGAGGAACCAAAAGTAACTGGAAATTTCAAGAGAGACAGTGGGACTTTTGGAATCTTAAAGGAAAAAATAAAATAAAATAAAATAAAAACCCAGAACAGAATCTAGACCCGGGTCTCCATAAGAGCAGATTTTGACTTGGGGCAAATGCAGAATATTTAGAATATTCTCTAATTACTTCTAGATAACTGACTGATTCGGACAAGGAATTCAAGGAAGTGCAACACCTGAGGGAGGAGTGTTCTGTTCGTGAGGCCATTCTAAAGGAGTTGATGTCTACTGATTTTTTCCCTTTTGTTTTAATTCAAAATGCGGCGGATTGAGGGTGGAATTTCCACTGGGCACTGGGCAGGGTGCACGGAGGTGGTCCCTTGTCTCAGCCAAGTCCCCAGAAACAAATCTCTGGGGACTCAGCGGGGTCCCCACGGTGGAGGGGAGGATTTGGGGGAGCGCAAATGGGGCGGTGCACACCCTGCAAGGTGACGTAAGTGGCGCTGATGAAGGCGGCCCACTTCACCAAGGGGTCCGCCGGCAGCGTGGGCCGCAGGGATTGCCTCACACTCCGGAGTCAGGCCCAGACACGTTCAGAAACGTTTTACTGAACTCCCTCCCCGCGATGGCGACAGCAGCTTTGGCGAAGCTGAGAGACTGGCCACAGAGCTCCCAGCCCCCATCCCAAGGCTTGGGCTTGTTTTTGCTTTTCTTCCCAAAGAAAGCAGTTTGTGTGACTCCTGGGGACAAGAGCCAGCCTGCAGCTGCAACTACAGACGTGTTAAGGAACTTCGAAGGCAGGAATCAAGAATCTGGCACAGAAGAGGGCCTCCCCTACCAATCCCAGGGACTTCCAGGAGCAGAGAACTATCCCAGTCACTGCTGAGTGCAGAGCCCTGCCAGGACTTGAAACTATACAACCAAAAAATGAGTCTTGAAATGAGGCTTCAATCTTAACTGTATCATATATATTTCCCTTATCTACCAGGCCAGTCTTTTGGTACCTACCAGGATGTCCCAACTCAGTCCCAAACCTAAGAAGAAATCTGACGTGTTAAAAAACCTTTAGGGTCCTGGCCTGTCTTTGGACCTGAGTTTTACGGCCGTGGTTTGGGAACTGCACTCTCAGTGCATGCTGGGATTGGAGGAATGTGACTGCCCTGTTGGAGCTGCTATGAGGCAGGATGCATGCTGCATGCAAGGCCCCAATTTCACCAAACTCCCTTCCTGCCAATGTCCTCCAAGCACCTGGGAGAGGCCACCTTAGTCCTCCCAGCTCTCCCCTTGTCAGGCGTCTGAAGCCAAACAGTCCAGCTAGACCGATAAGGACATTTACACCTAGGCTGGGGCTAGGTACCCACTGGGACATGCATGCCTATGCCAACTTACTCTAGGGGCTGGGGAGAATGGACTTGCCTGTAATCTTGCTCAAGACCACATGTGAAGGCTGGAATTCCTAGTGCCACTAAGAACCCCGGTGAGAGATTTAGAAAAAGAAGAAAAAAGAACAGAAAGGCCACACCAGAGGCAGAAGTGATGTCAGACAAGTCACTATACTTTGGTGACAATACACAAAAGACAATTGCTCTTGGTTAGGCTGCAAACTTAGATCCTAGAGGACTGGTGTCTGGTCCCCACCAGTCTTGGGCCATTACAGCAGCAGCCATTGTAACAAATAGAGAGAGAAAAGAAGGGGTGTACATGGAAAGAACTTGGGGTGAGGGTAAAATCTTAGAAATAATACACCAGGAAGAAGAAGGGACAGTTTATCTACACCCCCACCCCTCACTGCCTGCCTGTTTAAAACCCCTAAGTAATTTTAGATCCCGTCTTCAGTTAATACATCTCTCTTCCTTTCCCGAAGGCTGACAGGGAAGCGCCGGGCTGCAAGAGTTTGTGGAGAAGGGTCTTTAAGAGTTTCCACATTGTTTAGCGACACAAAAGTGTTTGCGGTTCCCTGGCCCCTCCCCCTCCCCAAACTCATTTCACTTCAGGACTGCAATTGTTTGAGGGTGCCTTAGCCACATAAATCCTGCTCCCAGATTAATCTCCCTGCTTGCTTGCACTGGGCGCAATGTCCCCCCCCCAGGGGTCTTTAAAGGAGGGCACCTCACAGAGATTTATTATCAAGGAAAAATAGTTTATTTTTATAGCTGACCTTGGAAAGGTGGGGGTGGGAGCAAGCCACAGAACGGAAGAAAACATAGTGGCTCAGAGGCTGTTTTGGGGGGTGCTGTAAAAGATTCCTCACGCTAGGGCTTGAACTTTTTCTCCTGGCCACACTTGGTTGGGCCAAGAGTCAAGGCAAAGGTTGGAGGGACTAAGTCGAGATTTGCTAAGGGTGCCCTTGTGGGACTCCTGATGCTTTTGTGTGTGTGTGTGTGTGTGTGTGTGTGTGTGTGTGCCTCTTCAAAGACATGAAGCTAGGGCTTGATCCCCCAAACCCACTATGATCTTTGTGCCAAGTTGAGGCTGTAGACACACTATGTGTGTGGTCTGTTGCAAGAACCTTCACTAGTTTCATTTTTTTTTTTTTGGTTGGGTTGTTCTTGTCAACAAAGTGCACAGTTTCCATGAAAGCCACTAATGAAACAAAATGTTAAACTGTCCCTTTCGCTGGCCCAAGCTGGTCCAGTGGCCTGGACACTCACTGAAGCTTTTGTGCGCCTGGCTGGGTCTGGCACCTCAGTCCAGCCCTCCGAAGGCTCTAGAAACCAGTTTGGGCCACAGGTTGGCCATAAGAGGGTTGGCAGGACTATCAGCTGAAGGAGCAAAGGGCCCTGCCCGGACAGTGAGTCTCTCACTGCCCTTCTGACTTTGAGCCCTTGGCAGAGCCTCTTGAGGACTCAGTTTCCCTTCGGACTTTTGTTTGGCGACTGTGTCTCATCTTGGACTCCAGACCAGCCTCTAACTTGAGATCCTTGCATTAACCTTGGATTGCAGGAGGAGGCACCCTATCAGGTTTTCTGCAAGGCCTGAACAAAACCTTCCAGGGTTTTGGAAGGCCTTTTTTGTTGTTTTTGTTTGTTTGTTTTGAGGCACACACGGGTGATCTCTTTGCCACGGCTTACTGCCTTGGCAGAGAGCAGGGAACAGTCCATAATGATGCCCCTTGCATCGGGTAGATGTTGGGGTTTTTGTTTGTTATTGTTGTTTTTTTTTTAATTTTTTTAAGCACTGGGGTGATTTTGCAGCAACCCAGGGGTCTTGGGCAGGCAAAGGACTCCTGTTTAATTGCTTAAATGCTAAGCACTGCTTGTCTCAGAAGAGGATTCCAATGAGCCAGAAGCTAGCCTAGTCCTACTGGTCAGAGCTGCCTGGGGCTTCCCCGCGAGCAGAGCAGGGTGAGAGGGCGAGAGAGGCAAGTTCCCTTTGATTGTGGGCGCAGACTGTCCGGCTCCGCGGCGTCTGTCTGTCTGCGCATCTGCTCCCGTGTCCCTCTGCCCCTAGTGAACTCTGTGCGGGGGACCCAACGCATCCAGCAAAAAGCAGAACCAAGGCTAAGGCCGAGAGTGCGGCGGCGGCCACTCTCCAGCGGGGTCTGTCAGAAGTCTTGGTCCACCCGAGCGGAGCCGCAGAGGGTGGGGGGGGGGTGCGGCGATTAAAGGCCTCACTGGAGCTTCTGGTGACTTCTGCAAACACTGAGGGATCACACTCCCGAAGGTCTCCCCCGCCCCGAGCATCAGGGCACCTGCTCAGAGTAGCAACCAACTGTGCGCCCACCGGTTGGAAACTACCCGTGACTCCCCCCAGGGAGGCACCCTGTTCAGTCCCTCTTTAGACAGTATCAAAGTTCACTTAAAAATAGTTTATCGTCTGAAATAAGGCTTTATTTTATAATGATTACACAAATTCCTCAGCACATTAAACTTACAACAATCTATTTTCTCTGAAAATTCCTCTTTTCCCAGAGGAAGCTACGACCAGAGACATTAGGCAATCCTCCCAGGAATGCACAGTAATAAGGAGGGGAAACTGTGAACTCAAACCCACTGGACTAAAAATGTAAAACTCTTATGTACTGCTGCACCGCAGGCAGGTCCTCACAATAGCACCCCCTTCGACAGGAGACACCCCGATAAACGCACTAGTTTCATGGTGGGACGGGAGCACACATCACTTCAGCGCAGAAGGCTGAGGTGTGTGCTTCTCACTAGATAGGGTGCACAGACTAGCATCCCCTTCTCTGGACCAGAGAGAGCATCATCCCTAATGTTGCTCTCACTCCCACCTCCCTACTCCAGGGTGTCTCTGAAATACCAGACTTTTGATTGCCAGAGTGGGTAAGAAAGGGAAAAATTGACCCAGGCTCCCCCAAGGCTCCTCACCCACCTGCCGACTTACCTGGTAGTAAGCGCGATAAACACTTGCCTTCGCTCAGAGCCTAAGCCTTGTCGTGGGAGCACGCACGGGGGCACCGGGGCTCGAACCCCTCCATCAGGCTGGCGGCAGGCAGCCGATAAAAGAGAGGGGAGGGCAGTGGCTGCCCTGGAGCAGTTGAGGCCAGGTCGGGCTCTCAGGGCCGGCTGACCGCCAGCGGCGCTCAGGACAGCGACGAGATGCCTGGCCAGGCCGTTCTGGTTACAATCACCTCACACACCGTGGCATTCCGCCCCCACCCCATCCTTACCCCGAGTCTGAAGTCACACCTTCTTAGGCCGTGGAGTTTCGCCGGTGTGGGGGCGATGAGTGAGGGTGAGGTTGTTAATCCGCAGCTCTCAGGCAGGTCCCTACAAAGGAATATTTTTGGTAGCCAGGAAAAAAAAAGAAAAAGAAAAAAAAAGAAACACCCACCAATATTGAGTAGGTACACCGCCTCCTCCCTTATCGACCAGGAATTAATTTTTCTACTTAATTAACCGGGTACCGTTGTGTTTCTCATTATTTTCTGCAAGAGATTTTTCTCTCTTAGATGTAGTTAAAGGGAAGAAAAAAGCTAATTCTGTCTGTTAGGGAAAATTTACCCAATGCATTGAGAACTTATGTTTTAATTATATTTTTAAAAAGTCCTTGGAGGTGGAGGCTTATTTTGCAGGCGAATAGTTACAGATTTGAATCCTGTTTTTGGAGCACAGTTGTAGGGACATTTGTCTTCCCCAGGTTTCAGGGTGAGCCTGTGATAAAGGCTGGTGGAAGTCTAGCCATAAACATAGAGGAAGGGGAGCCTCCACTGGCTTGTCTTCAAAAGTGGCTGTCACCACATTAGACCCTCAAATGGCATCATTTCTTCCGTGTTTGTGGCATGCTTTGTGCCAGGCAAGAACTGCACCCCAGAAGGCATTTTCTTGCCTGGCCCTGGAGGGAGACTCTCCATAAGACAGTTTTGTAGTAACTGGAACTAAGCTCTATTTCCCTGCCAGTCTGGAGACCCAGAGGTAAAGGCTCAGAGGCCCCAGGAACCACCCTGCTCTTCCTTTGCCTCAGTGTGTGAGTCTATCTCCCCGGCAGGAGTCAGGGCTTGAGCCAGGCTCCGGGGTCATGAAGGCTGTGTGGGTCCTCCCCCCATCTGGAGAGCAAGGCCTAGGATCCTCAGAGCAATTAACCTCACCCACCCTCTCCTTACCGGTTTCCTTAAATAAATGTGACAGACGTGAGCCTAATGATCCGCGGGGAAAGATCTATATGCTTCAGGGCCCAAACACATGGCTGCCCCCTCCCCAGGTCGCCAGGCAGACCGACTTCAAAGCACAGAGGGTTGGTGCCATTCAGGGCTTCCTGGCTGGCAGGAAACAAACAAGCAATCAGCCAGGGTCTTGAGATGATAATAGCCACGGACAATGGCACTAATGATCATGATGATGGTGTTGGTGATGCTGGTGATGGTGATGATGCTGGTGGTGGTAACTATGGTGATGGTAGAGATGCTGCTAGTGGTGATGGTGATGATGGTGGTGGCAGTGTTGATGATGATGGTGCTGATGGTGATGGTGATGATGATGGTGATAATGATGATGGTGATGATGGTGGTGAAGCTGGTGATGATGGTAGTGGTGGTGATATTTTTTTTTTACTCCAATTGTCAGGTTCTGAGCTGGAGGCTTTACATGGACAAATTCACCCCTTAGTTGCAACATCGGGGGAGGGTGCAGACGGTAGATAAACCCAGCTTAAGATCAAGGATGGCTAAAGTCATATGTATACCTTTAGTTCTGGTTATGGTAAAGTGAGTTTTGATCCAGAGCCACCAGGCTTTTAAAACAATACTACAATCGGATAAAAAAACATTTTTTATGCACGTGATAGAGTAAAAGAACCAGAAAGCCAGGCATGGGGGCATAGGCCTATAACCCCAGAGGACCGTTAGTTCAAGGCCAGCTTGGGCACCAGTGGAAGCCCTGTCTGAAACACAAGGAATAATGAAGCAGGAAGTCCCCTGTCTCCCAACCCCCACACCCAACAGTGTGCTTTGTGGCCTTTTCACTTACAAATGAACCTAGAAAGAGTTCTGTACTTTGTGTCTTTATTTCTGTCATTTGCTGGGACTGGCTTTTAGCTACTGTTCAGAGAAACAAGGTATTTGATGGAGTTGGTCTGCTGGGGACAATGCAGGGCTGAGCAAACTCAGGGTCATAGTAGGGGCTTAGAAACAGAAGGTGGGAATGGCAGGGAGGGAGGGAGGGAGGGAGAGAGAGAGAGAGAGAGAGAGAGAGAGAGAGAGAGAGAGAGACTGAGAAGGGCAGAGATATCAGAAAACCCAGACGTCTGTCGCATTCCTAGGGGAGATAGCGGATGTCCCAGGGACAGAGCAGCTCATCTTCTCTTGGCACGGGTGACAGCAGCTTGTATTTCAGGGCACACTTTTAGAGCCTTAAATGGTCTCCTTCAGTGAGGGGCAGAGTCAAATTCACTGTGAGTTTTGCACGGGGCAGGGAAGACTTTGGCCCCTGAACAGCAGGACAGGACACAGGGAGCCTTGCCTATTTTGGTCCTTGCTATCCTTTACCAGGAGGCAGTGGGACGTCAGGGAGTATGTCCGTTCCTTCCCCCTCCCGGCCCCCAACACCTTCGGACTTCATGGTTTTGAAAAATTCCCTTTGATGTGCTTTTCCCAAACGCTAAGGAGGATGTTTTATTAAATCTGTGATGCGCCATGTAGACGCTCCCAGGCTGTCCCTCAGGTGGCATGTAGGAAAGGCCAGAGTGGCTGTTCCAAGGACCTGAAGGAGGTCACTGTGGAGAGATCAGAGTGGACAGGACAGAATGACAAGGGCAATGGATTCAAGAAGGAAAGGTCCACCATGACCTTCAAAACCTTCAGAGAAGCCCTCAGCCCCCATCTCCCTCTGGCTAGAGTCTAGCAAGAGGAACAACCCCTTCCCCAATTTTCTTGTTTCTATTTTATTTGTCCATTTTCCCATCACTCCTATCACCTGTGTTTCTTTCTGCTTTCTCCTGTCCCCCTCCTTCTTCTCCCTCCCATCCCCCTCCCCCCTCTTCTCTCTCTCTCACTTCTCACTTATCCTTCTGCCTTCTGTAGCTTCCCTCCCCCTTTCCCATTCCCTCTTTTTTCCTCTTTCTTTAGATCTCTGTTATTTTGGGGAGGGAAAATTATAATGAGAAATGCATGCCAAGTCTCTGGGGCCTCCCAATTCAAAGGATTTTGGGAAAGGACCCTTAACAGAGACAGCAAGTTCCGTTGACAACAGGAGGGGGCAGAGTGCAAATTGAAGCCATCCCACCCCAGGCAGTTTGCAGTTTATTTCAGAGGTCTATGCATGCCTGTTTCATGTCTAGAAAAATTTTCTAAAGAAATAATCAGAACCACGAGCAAATATTTTATCTACAAGAATGTTCACACCGCCGCAGCATCTAGTAACAGAGAAACTAGGATCTTAGAGGCCTCGAAATAAGAGGTAGTGCAATTATATTCTGTGCAGAGGTGGGATACTATGCAGCCATTAAAAGGTCAGCCTTGCATGAGAAAAGTCAGTGAAAGAGAGTATGTAGTTCCGGGATTTCTTTTTCAAAATGTGTGTGTGTGTGTGTGTGTGTGTGTGTGTGTCTGTGTGTGTGTGTGTGTATGTGTGTGAGTGATACACATTGAGGAGATAGTGGATATGTCCAGATGCTAAGATATGCAGGATGCCAATGTTGAGAAATAGAATGGCAGAGAGTTTGGGAGGTGTTGGGCAAGAGTTGAGATGGAGAGAGAGACGACACAGAGAGGAGAAAGACAGAGAGACAGAAAGAAGAGGCAGATAAAACCATCAAAGCCCAGGTCCCTCCTCTGAGAGACTAAATGAGGGCCCCAGCTGAGGGACAAGCGTCCCTCAGGACCCTCTGGAGATAAACTACATCCAAACCATAGCAACAAGCAGAGTTTTCTAGATTTTGTTGTTGTTTGATTTAAAAAAAAAAAAACAAAAAACAAAACAAAACTAAATGTAGCTTATGAGAAAGACAAGACCTAGCTTGTTTGCCCCTTGGGGTAGCATCAGAGCTCCCCCAGAGTTCTGATTTTATACACTAGCCTGACAGGAGCCCTGGGGGAAAACGGGGTGCTGCCTGCTCAGCTTCCACTTGTGATAGTGAGCTCTGGCAGCCAGAAGCCATCCAAGAGACCAGGAGTTAACACAGAGCGGCTCAGCACCCTTTGGAAAGGGTCTTTGAGCCTGGGGGACATTTGGTTGATATTACAGAAGAACAAATCCAGCTAAGATGGGAAAATGGCCAAGTTGGGTGTTTCAGTGGAGACAGGCCCAAGGGCCCTGAGCTAAGTAATCCCAGAAACCTGGAAGCCTCTCTACAGGAAGGCTGAGTTCTGAGGAGGAGGAGCTGGAGGCCTGGAGGCCAGTGGAGAAGGGTACGGCTGCCTACTCTGGCCAGAAGTCTCAGAGGCACCACTAACCCATGCATTTATTTATTTCAGTCTATTATATGTCAGATCATCAAGCAAATTACGCATATGCTATCTCATTTAACCATGCAAGCAATGTCACGCTGTCGTGAGCTTAGTTTCTCCACGGGAGTGGGATGGATACAACTAGGGCAGATATTGTTTGCTGAGAGCATCCTGGGGACTGGGTGCTGTGTGCTGAGCATGGATCCTTAACCTTTCCATTTAATCCACGTGCACTACTTACATTTCTCATGGCTGTGGCAAAATGCCTGGCAGAGTCACCGAAGGGAGGGAGGGTCTGGGCTCACGGTTTCAGACTACTCTGTCCAGTGTTGCTTGGCTCCACCTGCTTAGGCAGAACATCACGGGTGGTGGGATGCTCTCTAGTCACTGGCAGACAAAAAAAGGAGAGGAATGGGAGATAGGAAGGGCTCAAGATGAGATGAAGCCCTAAGGATGCTCCTCCAATAACATGCCTGTCAACTAGACTCCACTTCCCGTCTTCCAGCAACTCCATCTGATGGTGTTACATCATCAGATTAGGAATCCATCAAGGGGTTAAGCCACTAATTAGACCAAAGCTCTCAGCATTCAGTCACTTCATGAAAGCCATTCACCTGGAAGTCCAGAGCCCCCTCTTCCATGTGAGGCTTTAGGGGACCTGCATATTTGGAACACAACACCCTGTCCTTTCATTTTCCGTGGTTTCAAAGACTTCAATGCAGACTTTTGTAAGACATACATCACTTTTATTTTATTGATAATAAGTCATAAAGGCATTTTTTTTAAAACGTAATTCTTTGGGGGTCTGTAGAGGTAGCTCAGCAGTTAAGAGCACTGGCTGCTCTTCCAGAAGTCCTGAGTTCATTCCCCAGTAACCACATGGTGGCTCACAACCATCTGTAATGGAATTGGATGCCCTCTTTGAGTGTGCATGAAGACACAACACTCATGTATATAAAATACATCCATAAATAAATCTTTTAAAAAGTAACTATTTGATATATAACATATAAATTATATATATAATTTTATCCCTTATTATTGATCAAAAATTTGCAAATTGATGAGATATATTCATTTATTTTTAAATGGAGAATTAAATTAAGATAAATACTAGATAATGCAGTGCAAAGGGCATCTTCCACGTTTTTTTGCAGAACTGATCAATATTTTTATTTTATTCTTGTCAATACTGAGTGCCCTTTATATTAATACTTTTTTGAAACCTGGTCAAAAAAGTCCAGGCTCAGTATGCCTCTGCCTCTCAAGTGCTGGGATTACGTGTGTGTGTGTGTGTGTGTGTAGTAGCACCTGGTTTATGCTGTGCTGGGGTTTGAACCCTGGTTTCCTAATGCTAGCAATCACTCTACCCATGCTGCTGCATATTGCCAGCCTCGAAATATCAAGATTGCCCTCATTTTACAGGTGAGGGAATGGGAATCAGGAACCCTTCCTCCTAAAAATTCTAGGCAGTGGCACAGGCTGAGGCCATCTCCCAGATGTAGTCACAACGTGGCCACCAGTGCCTGACATAGCCAGAGATTTTTTTGTGACTCAGATCATCATATGTGTCTGTATGTGTGTGAGCATGTGTGCACTCATATGTATAAATGCTCTCAGGTGAGCGTGCGTGTGTTCGTGTGTGTGTGTGTGTGTGTGTGTGTGTGTGTGTGTGTGTGTGTAGGCTTCAGGTGAAGCAGGAACCATCTACCCTGTTGTTTCATTTTATTGTTTTCTAAGATTGTATGTTATGTGTGTGGGTTCTGCCTGCATGTGTGTCTGTGTGCCACATTCATACCTGGTGCCCAAGGAGGCCAGAAGAGGGTTGGACCCCCTGGAAACTGTGAGCCAAAGAACTGTGAGCCACCATGTGGGTGTTGGGAGTCAAACGTGGATCCTTTGGAAGAACCACCAGTCTCTTATCTATGAGCCATCTCTCCAGTCTCCAAATCTTCATTGTAAAAATAAAAAATCCTCTTAAAGAGGACTGGAGAGATGGCTCAGAAATTAGAAGCACTGGTTGCTCTTGCAGAGGACCCAAGTTTGTTTCTCAGCACCCACACTGTGGCTCACAACCATCTACGGCTCCAGTTCCAGGAGATCTGGCTCCCTCTCCTGGCCTCTGTGGGCTCTGCAACATATGATGCGCATACAAGCCTGTAGGCAAAATGCTCATACACAAAAACAAATCTTTAAAAAAAAAATGAAGATTTTATTTTTGGTTGTGAGCCTAGCCTTTAAGAAGATTTTGGAGGGTCACTTGCTGCTAAGTGTCACTGGGGTGGGAAAATCTCTACAGATTATTGAGGCAGGGGACAGTGGATGCTCAGAGAAACCAAACCCTATTGTCACTGTAGTATGGGTTCTTGATCGGACGGATAATTTCAGAACTGACAAACAAACACACATTTCAGTCTCAGCCGATGGCTTTCATCTGAGTGCAGCACAAACACTGGTAGACACAGGAGCTGAGGCAGGGGGTTTGGAGGAGAGCAGAGCCCGGGGAGTGAGCTGCCCTCCTCCACCCTGCCTCCCCTCCCCAGGCTAATCAATGGCCAGGCTTACGGGCCTAATACGTCTGGACTCTTGCACTTTTGACCTAGCTGTTAGATAACAATTCCTTCAGCTATATCTTGGAGGGTTTGAGGCTCTGAGAGTCCATTTGATAAATAGATGACATTTTATTTATCTAAATTTCTGGAGGAGTGGTGTTTAGTTTAAAACGGAGGAATGTCATTTTTAAGCCATTTATTTGCGGATGATGAGTTCAGACCCCAGCTCTGTGAGGGCAGAGAACAGCTCAACGGGGAGAAACTTTAAAAAAAGAAAACGAGAACTCTTCAGGCCTGGGTTTCTTCCCGTCTTTCTCTGTTCTTCTGGGCTTAAGCAGGTGCTGTTTTTAACTGACGTTGTAATATTTCACAACCTATCCTGTGGTTGAAAACGCCTTGGCGGTGCCCCCCATAATCATTAAGTACGATGATAAAAAGCTAAACACTGTTTTACTGATTCGATTACTTGTCTTGTTGCTAGGCAGAACACCCGACAAGAGCCATTTAAGGAAAGAAAGGCCTATTCTGGCTCACAGTTGGAGGATGTTGTCCGTCATGGGGACGTGGGGAGCATGGCACGGGGCGCGAGGGTCACATGGCATCTGTAGTCAGGAAGCGGAGATGGGTGAATTCTGGTGCTCAGTTCGCTTCCTCCTGCTATTCAGCCCATTCCAGGTTGGAGTCTGTGGCAGGGATGACACCCACATTTAAGGTGGATTGCTCTACATCAATTAAGCCAATCCTGGCATCTTTCAGACATACTCACATGCTTGTTTCTATGGTGATTCTGAATCTCCTCAAGTTGACTGTCAAGATTAACTAGCACAGTTATTATTTCTTCAAAATACCCAAGTAGAGCCAGGGGGATTGTGTAGCATGAATAATAAAAACCCAGAGACAAATATTAGGGTTCAACCCAAAAATCAGAAAAGCAAAGCAGCCAAGCCACTAGAGAGCTCATACCTCTAAGAAATCCTCAGACTGAGAGAGTAAGTTCCTGTCTCATCCCACTTTATATTCCACTCTAGTGCTGGGAATAAAGGTGTGAGCCACCACCACCTCGATCTGTTTCTGTATTGAGCTTGTGTAGTCCAGGGTAGCCTTGAACTCACAGAGCTCCATCTGCCTGGGATTAAAGGTGTGACACCACCACCTGGCCTCTAGTGGCTTAGTCTCCGACCTTCAGGAAAGCTTTATTTATTAAAACATAAATAAAATATCACAATAGGGGATGGCTCAGTGTGCAAGGGTGCTGTCAAAGCTACCGGCCTGAGTTCAATCCCTGGGACCCACCTGGTGGAAGGAGATAGCAGATTCTTGAAAAGTTGTCCCCCAATCTCCACACACACACTGTGCTATGCACACACGCACGTACACACAAGCAATGAATGCATGTAATAAAATAATGAAAAAATCAAGCGCAGGTAGGAAATAGCAAGAACACTTATCTTATGGCTGATAAGTGTTCTAAATGCATAACAACAAAAACTTGCATAATAGTGTCTACAGGGTAATTATTATTGCAGTATTTGGAATAGGGCAGGACTAGACATCTTTTAAGAGCCTACCCGTGGGAATCTGGTTCAAGAAATCACTGCTTAACCTCTACATTAACAGGAAGAAAAGGACATGTGACCCTGACAAAGGAAATACCAAGACCCATAACTGTGAGTCTTGCATATGTGCAGACTTGCATGTCCAGACGCGCAAAAGAAGGACTCAGTGTCCCAAGGATGAGATGATAATGGTTGCCCTGGGTTGGACCAACGGCGGGAGACCCTGTATACTTTCATGGCTTTGGGAACCTGACTCCCAAAACTCTGAGATTATCAATGCACAAAGGGAGAGCCAGGCTCTTCCTGAGAAAAGAATGTTGGAAGAGACCGACTGCCTAGGCTCAGCTGTCTACGGTGGCGTCCAGAGTGCTCGCTACATTTCCTCTTTTGCTGTCCGCACTTTCTGCTATTTCAGAAATGAACATAAAAGGATTATTTTATAGGTGTTTAAATAGAAGGAAGTCCATGGCTTTCCCTTCCTCAGCCTCGATGGCACCAATTTCTTTGTGAGTGCTTCCTATCTCCGAAATGGTCATTTGAGACAGATGGGGGGGGAGTGGGGAGCAGGAAAGACACTAGTAAAATAGTGCTTTATGGGCATCTGAAAATCAGGAAGGGGATTGCCAGATGCATGAAGGCCCAGACAGAGAGCGGGGAGGGGCTCCTGGTCCAGGATGCAGAAAGACGCTCCTCGGAGGGTTTACCACCGCTGCTGTCTCCAGGACCCCGAGTGCCTGCCACTGTCAAAACCACAAAACTCTAGATCATCTTCCCTGGACAGACACATCCAGACACGACCCCCTCCAGAGTCACCTCGACTCCTCCTTTGTGACAAGGTGACAAGGCACCCCGTGCCTGCGATCGTGCTGAAAACTTGTAGGTTTCTTTCCAAGGACTGAACCAGAGCAGTCCCCTTGAGCAGTGTTCGGCAAAAAGCATGGCTGTACTCCGTGCTGGCTTGTCAGTGGGTTCGGTGATCACGGTGCATCCACACGGTGGTCCTGTTCTAGAAGTGAAGTCTTACATGTCCATATCTGTTCGTGTCTCCTTCTTCAGCAGGCTGGCCAAACTTCTAGTTTCCTCACCTGGGATCTTATCTGGACATACTGAGAGGTGGATGTGCCCCCACCCAGAGGCCGGGCCTGGGTTAATGGCCAGTGGGATGTGGTATATAAATCCCACAGCTTTTCTATCAGTGGGGCAGGTCACTGTGAGTTCTTCCAGGTCTATGGTCCTCCATTCCCTGTGTGACTTAGCTGTAGAAGCCCACGAATGCCAATGCCCTGCTCTCTCTGTTCTCTCCCTGCCTGCCTCCTTTTCTTCCTCCGCCCCTCCTGTAATTCCTGGCATGGCCGTCCAGTTAAAATGTTCACCCTGGAGCATTGGTCTCAGGATCTGATTCAGGGGACCTAGCCCATAGCATTCACTGTGTCGTCCTTTTGGGTCCTCTTTAAAACCCCATTTCCCTTGGGGCCGGGGAGACAGTTCAGCAGCCAAGAGCACTGGCTGTTCTTCCAGAGGAACTGGGCTTGGTTCTCAGTGTGGGTGCTTGCATGTATGTCTGTGCACCATGTGTGTGCAGTTCCTGTGGAGAACGGAAGAGTGTGTCAGATCGCCTGGAAGTGGAGTTCCATGTGATTATAAGCTGCTGGTCGGGTGCCTAGCCCTTCTTTTATAAAACCGACTTCTATTTACATAGCAGCTTGCATCCTTTCTGGATAATACCCCAGAATGATCTGGCTAGCAGAAGTCTTATAGGTTATGGTCGTGTCATGTGACCCCAGGCTCTTCTCTTTCCACTGAAGTCCTGCAGGAGTCCCTCTGCACACAGGTGAGCTTCATGCATATCCAGGAGCTGAGTACATTACCAGGTCAGTCCTTGACATGGAGGTGGCCCATGCTTCATAAACGATAAATTGAACTTATAAAGAAAACCCAAGGAATCCTTGTTTCAGACATGGTATATCACAATCAAGGATTAATAACTACATAAAAGTCTCAGCTCTTGGGTCTCTAGACGGTTTGGGGGAAAGAATGTGGTTTTGGACTTGGGAGTTGAAAGACTGTGAGAATCCACGATGGGGAATTCACAGCTGTGTGTGGAAGGCGCACAGCTGTGCGGGTCTGCTGTGCGGGAGTGTCTCAGGGCTGGGACGTCCACCCTCGTGGTGGCTTACCCCACTGAAATGCTCAGCTAGGCTCACCTACTTCCTTCATCAGAGATGGCTCCTGAGACCTAGTGATGGACTTTAGACAGTCGGGTGCAAGAAGATGTTTTCCAAACAGATGGCTCCTGCCAGCTGACTTTCAAACATGCCCCTCTACCAGGCATCCCTGAGCTCGCCCTGGGCCCAGGGAACACAAGGCCAGCAATGTTGTGTGACTTCCAGGGCCTCCTCAGAACTCCAAAGCACCTCATCCTTTGCCTTGCTTGTTGCAAGAGATGTCATCAAAGGAGAAATCTCACCAGTGTCAACAGTGCCGTGAAGAAGCCTGGCAGCCATGTGGAGAGGAGGCAGAGGTGGCAGGACAGTGGGCACACCCAGCTTCCGGTCACCCCAGCTGAAACAAGAGGCAAGATGCCATCTCAGATGCTGAGTCTACCTGATTACTGCAGCCCTAGTGTTCCCCAGATGCCAGTGCAGAAAAGACCCTAAAACCAGGAGAACATTCTCGAAAAGAGTTCCTTGTTTCTAAGAAAGAACAAGAGAGACAGATAATCCCTCCATATGTGTTTTCCTTTAATCAGGCCAGGTCTGAGGAAGGGGAGAGGTGGGGAGGGAGGGGAGGGAAAGAAGGAGAACAAATGGATCTTTAGGCACGGCTGGGTTAAAGATGTCTGATATATGAGCCAGTGCCTGAGATCAATCATCATCAGATGCTATGAGAGCAATGTTCTAATTGCTGTCACGACCAAAAGTCCTAGTATGAGAGGGGACATGTGTGAGTTAGCTTGGCTAAGCCTTTCCACAGTATGTGTGTATTTTTTATTTTTTACTATTAATTTTTAAAGTATGCATATTTTAAATCACATTGTATGTGACAAGCAATTTTTTGTTTGTTTTCTGAGACAGGGCTTCTCTCTGTGTATCTCTGGCTGTCCTGGAGCTCACTCTGTAGACCAGGCTGGCCTCGAACTCACAGAGATCCACCTGCCTCTGCCTCCCGAGTGCTGGGATTAAAGGCATGCGCCACCACAACCTGGCTGACAAACTGTTTTTATAAAACAAAACAAAATACAGCCTTGTGGAGTCTTGAACTTGGCTCAGGGACCTAAAGAGTTCTGGACCTATGAGACAGGGGCAGAGGCCTCCACAGAGGGCCCTGTTTCCCATCACTGTGACAGACAAGCCTGCACAGCCGGTTAACGGAGGAAAGATCTATGTCAAGGCATGGCTCCAGAGGGTTTCCTCTACCACCCTAAGGCAGTGTGGGGATGCAGCTTAGTTCACACCCTGACAACCAGGAAACAGAGGGCTCAACAGGAAATAGTCAGGGATAATAAGCCCTGGAGGATCCACTCCTCAGTGACTTTCTTCTTCCAGTTCAACTTTGCCTCCTAAATTTCCAGAATCTTCCAAGATAGTGCCAACAACTGGGAACCAACATGGGACAGTTTATACCCAAATGATAATAGTGTTTGTTTCTCAAAGGAGGTTGACCCAGGTGTTTGCTCTGCAGGGAGGGGTGCTGTGCATGTGTGTGTGTGTATATGTGTATGTATGTGTGTATGTATATGTATGCGCGTGTATATGTGTATGTATGTGTGTATATGTGTATGTATGTATATGTATGCGTGTGTATGTGTGTGCATGTATATGTGTGTATGTGTGTGTGTATGTATGTGTGTGTGTGTGTTGCAGATGGTTGTGAGCTGCTACATGTGCTGTGGGAGCTCTTTCCGTTTCTTCAGCCAATAGCCTTTAAGATACCAGCCCACTTGGGTGTGGTCTCTCATAGTTTTGTACTGGGTTTGAAACTCTCTTAATTAAAAAAAAAGGGGGGGAGGTGCCTCCTTATAGGCTCTTATAGGCTATTGGCTGATGGAGCAGAAGGAGCTCCCGCAGCACACGTGGGTACTGGGCATCAAACCCAGGTCCTCTGAAAATGCAGCCAGTGCTCCTAACCACTGAACCATCTCTCCGTCCCCTTAGATGACAAGTAAGGTCACAGGTCATGTTGCATCAACTTTGACTTTGTGGTGCTGCCTCAGTGGCTCCCAAAACCCTGCCTTAGAAGCCAGTCCCTCACTGGCATCTCCATAACCCTCTTGCAACATCTATTCCAAGTTGTCTTGACCTTGGGGTGGCCAGGCTGGCCACTACTTCCCAGGTGACAACCCACAGTAGGTTCCACCACTGTCCACGCCCAGCATGCCACATATTTCACACCCTCTTTCTGTCTCCACAGAGTCCATTGGAACTCATAGCCCAAATTTAGGACGTGGTGGCTTGTGGTCAATTAGGAGCCTAGCCAAGGGGAGCCGGCTGTTTACAGTCCCTGCCTTGATTGGCAGGTCCACCCTCCCAGGCTGCCTTGAATCTTTCTTGTGTTTTGAAAGCAGCTTGGAAACACCCGAAACCCTGCCAAATGCAGCTTCCGCTGTTTACTGTTTCAAGTTTTGGCTTCTCTGGCTTCTAAAGGGACAGACAGAAGCCACTCTCTGTCATTTTTACCACTGTCCCCACAAGGAGGCCTCATGGATCTTCTGAGAGGGGAAGAAACCAGATCTGAGGTCCTTTCCTTACTGAACACACACCCTAAGAAAGAGTTTTTATTTGGGTTCATGAGTCTACCTGAAACTATTTTACTACGTGTGTGTGTGGGGGGGGGTGTATGTGTGTGTGTGTGTGTGTACATGAATGCACGGGTGCCCACATACTCCAGGTACTCATATGGAGGTCAGAGGACAACTTGCTTGAGTCAGTTCCCTCCTTCTGCCATGTAGATCCCAGGGATCGAACTCAAGTTGCCAGCCTTGGCAACAAGCTCCTGCTCAGCCATCTTGCCAGCCCTTAGGTTTTTTTTGTTTTTTTTTTTTTTTAACTTCTGCAAACCTCATTAGGTCATCTATAAACTACCACAAGTGACAACAGTCAGGCTCAAGAGCTGTCATATCTGTCACCGAATGGCTGTTAGGAGGGACCTGTGTTTTGGAGTTGCCCCAAGTGGCACAGGAAGGTTTGAGTCAGGGAGCAGGCAGATATGGGGAGCCATCTGGGCATGGGAAGATACCCAGGAGTTTGTCTGTCCTCTCCCCTCAAGGGGGCAGCACTGCCCTCCCCAGGTGTGACAGCTACAGAGACATCAGACGTGATCCAGTGCCCCTGCTCCCCAGCCACACTGAGAGCCATTGCCTTTGCCCAATGCCCGGGACATCGTAAGGACTCAATCAGCTCTCCTCCCTCACGTTAATACTGCCTTTGTAACAGAGTCACACATTTACTGGACACAAAATGTTCAATTGCTCAATTAATGTAACTCTTCTGGCATTTTAATTGTCTGCGGAGGGGTCCGGTTTCTTGTTCTACCCACAGGCCCTGTGGGTCACATGCTCCATTTAACCTCAGATTCAAACTTCTCCATATTAAGAGCTTTTGAATTTGTCGAATATCAAAACGCTGATGAAATTTGGCCATCTTTATTACCCCGTAACTCCTCACTTTCTCCTCTTTCTCTGCATTACAGCCTCGCACTGAACGGGCAGCAGATCTCCTTTTTGTTAAAGCCCTCATTTTGCAACAAGGTGGTTTTGCATGGAGCTCTGGGAAGACGGACTAATATGGAGCCATTCATTGGTGGGCACATTTGGGCTTGAGCCCCAGGAGGAATCACTTGGAAAATGATGCAATTATCTGAGCTGCATCCATCCCACATTGTCTAACACGGGTACAATGCACACACTGTCCCCTGCTTTCTATATTGAATCCCTGCAAGAAGCCCCAGGAAATCTGAGAGCCCCGTGCACCTGGCTAAATGTTCTCTCAGTCTCTCTCTAAATAATCCGAGCCTCCAGGTTTTCAAGGATCAACTCGAAATGACTTACAGTCTCCAGAACTTTTTTAAGTAGGGAAATAAATTAGAGTGGTAATAATCATGACAATTATACAATAAATGTCCACCATTGTAAGTTTCCCGGTGGACTTAATAACTTTATTTTGGTGGTGGTGGTGGGGGGGATATGGAAATTCCACACACAGAGCAGCTGGTGACATCATCAACCCAAGTGAGAGGCCGGTTTCTAAACACCCACGGCACCGAGGCACGGAGTGGAGTGGCACTTGGATTTCTTGGTTGTGTTTGCTAGGTTTGAATAATTCAAATTGGCATTTGCAAAATAAATCTAGGACTTTGTGAATGTTCTGAATTGGCAATGCTTCTTTCTCCTCTCCTCCCTCCTCTTCCCCCCCCCCCGTTCTCTTTCCTCGTTTTCATCTCCTCCCCACCTCCCCTCACTCAACCCAAGACGACCACAGCTGGCCAAACCATCTCCAAGTCCCCACTCCTAATAATCCCAGCTGCAGACTGAAGAAAAATAGGTCTGAGCACAGGGATGACAGCCAGTCCCCAAGCAAGACCTTTTCAGGAAGGCTCGAGACTAGAATGCACATTAACATCCCCAAACTGGGTACCAGGGATGAAGACTTGGGTCTGGAATTCTTGCATCCATGTTGTATGAGGGGGAACGAGGCAACCAGGCACAGTTTCCAGTAAGGATGCCACTGGTGATTTGTGCCACACGGTGCTGGGCCCAGCGGGTCCTTCACCTCTGAGGCTCCATTCTTCCTCTGTTGGGGACAATTATTGTACCTGTTTTACAGGTTTGGAAACTGAGGCTCAGGGGGCACAGGTGTGTGCTTGAGGTCACCACAGCTCTAATCAGGAAAGATAAGAAGGCTCAGCCAGATCAGAGTGACAGCCGAACTCACACCCTTAACCATGATGCTGTTACCAAGACAACACAGGCAGAATGGGGAGGAGGCGGCTGAAGCTCTGCCCAGATCTGCGATGGTGAGTGCGTGCCTCTAACTGTAGCTACTCTGTCACTGATATAGGATTGAAAGTCCAAGACCTGGCTGGGCATAGTGGCCCATGCCTTTAATCCCAGTACTTGGGAGGCAGAAGCAGAAGGATCTCTGTGAGTTTTGGATCAGCTTGGTCTACATAGTGAGTTGCAGCACAGGCAGGGGTACATAGTGAGAGCCTATCTTGATAAAATAGAAAACGAAGTCCAAGCTCTCTCCATAGATTGAGCAATCTGGTTGTCTCAAATAAAAAAGGAAAAAAGGTCTAGAGATGTCCTTCAGCAGGAGAGCACCTGCCTAAAATCCCCAGGGAGGGGCTGGGGGCATGGAACAGCAGGCCCAAGCCCTGGGTTCCCCCTGCTTGCCCCATACTGAAAATTCAAACCAAACAAACAAAGCAAATGCTCACAGGCAATCGCCATGTGGCTGTCTTTGGGATCTCTCACAAACAGACTCGTAAGCGTATTTTCTGGTGTGGTTTTCTCCTCGATGTCAGGTAGAAAAGGTCTCTCTTCCTTTCTACACATGAGTGGGAGACCTTTGCGCAAATGACTCCCCGGTGTCCCTTCCACAGTGGACCCAGCTCCTCCCCAGTCTCCAGACCAAACCACAGCGAGCCGCTCCTCAGTTTGAAAAGTGAACTGACCAGATACCCAGCAAGGCGGCCCTGAGCTGGGCCTCACTTCTCTCAAGCTCAGGGCTCCCTCTCAATGAGAGGTGCCTTCATAGCCAGGGTCACAAGCTGCTTTTCTCCATGCCACCAGCAGCCCACACACCTTTCTCCGCAGGACTAGGTGCCAATTTCATTAAAACGAGACACTTGACTGCCACCTTCTGGAAAACTGTTGTAATAAATAGACTTAAATGTGCAAAAGCCGGGAAGGGTGTGAGTGGTACTCCATCTGTGCAGTGCCCTACCTGGGCAACCATTTATGGTCACCCTGATAATTATTCATTGGATTATTGGGGAGATGGTTTGGTCTTTTCCAACAGTGCATCTTCCAAACTTCACAGCGCGCCCCGCACACCACATAAGGTCTTCAGCGATACTCTGGCTCAAACACAACAGAAGCCATTGTCTCTGTGTCCAAGCGATGGTTACCGAGAAACGTCATGGCATTCAGGCAAGGCCCATCTCCGTCAACTTCAGGCCACTCTTGGTGTTCATCTTCCTCTCTTCCGTGTCTCCGAGCAGCTGTCCTGGTCACTCGTCCCCTTTTCTTGTCCCCTGGCCAGGAGAAGGGACAGAGCTCTTTCTGAGCCAGCTCCAAAAGCTCCCTCAGCATTTCTTAAATGCTCTGAGTTGCTGAGACTCCTTGGACAGCCTTACAAAATGTTTAGTGTGCTTGGTAAGCCTTGCTCCCTGCCAGGGAGTTCCGGGACAGGATGCCCCTTGTCCAACAAAAACCTGGTTAGACTCTTATTTTGCCCTGTTATTAACTGTGTGCCTTGGGTAAATGACATAACTGGGCTGTGCTTCAATTTCTTCACAGGTGAAAGGGTGCCTTTTTTTTTTTTACAGGTCACTCATTTCTTGCTGTCCATTTAATGACTGTCCCCTTCCCTTCTGTGTGGTGCTAGGAATTCTAAAACTAAAACTACATCCCAAGCCCAGTAGGACCCTAAATCTTAGGAACTTATTTATGCCTCCCCTTTTTAGATAGTGTCTCACTATGTAGCCCAGGTTAGCCTCAAACATGAAAGGCTTCTGCCTCACCCTCCCAAGTGCTGGGGTTCCAGGTCTGTATCCAGTGTGGTGGAGAGAGGGAGCTGGGGAGGGAATAAGGCGTATGAGTTTACGTACATATATTTGCCTGTAAGCATGGAGGTTCAAGGTCAACATTTGGTGTCGTTTCTCAGGATGTTTTAAGACAGGTTCTCTCACTGGGCCTCCAGCTCTCTGATGAGGCAAGGATGCCCAGTGAGCCCCAGGGATCATCCATCTCCACCTCTCAGGGCTGAGATTACAAACCCGAGCTTCCATATCCGCTTTTTCCCATGGATTCACAGAGGCTGGAGTTCAAGCCATTTCTTTGGCATAGCAAGCAGCGTCACTGACGGCGTCATCTCCCCAGCCCTTCCGATCCACTTCTTATAAAATAGCCATTTATAGCAACAGCTGGGGCCGGTCCTGTTTACTTCTGCGTGGTAGGCATCGCCCCACATCATGTGCTTCCAGGCCTCTGGGACACAGCTGCTGCACTTGAGAAGCGTTTTGAGCACCACAGCTGTGGTGTCTCTAAAAACAAATGCCTCTGAGATGAAATGAGACTTGAAGGTGGCGCTTCCTCTGAGGTCCTCCTGCCAGTCACAGGATTTTCTCAGGCCACCATGTCTTCCTTGTCTTTAGAATGAACATGCCACTTCCTAGTTTCTTTTCTGAGGCTTCCTTTCCTCCTAACTCTGTCCCTGGCTCAGGACCTTGGGAGCCATCTCTGTCCTCAGGAGATCTGGAGTTCGCTGAAGGGGCCTGGAACACAGCGTCCAGGCCTGGGTTGTTGCTGGCTAGCAAACAGCTGTTTTTGGACCAGTTTGTGCTGGAGGACAGCGGGGCAAGGAGTCAGTTTCCAATGCCAGGCTGAAGGTTGGCGATGTAGAGGTGGATCTAGGGCAGCGTTTGCAGCCTGCAGGAAACCTGGGACTTTGAGGAGGGGACTTCACGTCTCCAAATCTGTCCATACCTCCACTGTCTTCAAACACCTTTAATGTGAACGAGGCAGAAAATGCTTGGACTATGAAGTCTATGAAGCAGATCTGAGTAGCTAAGCTTTGAACCCACCATTCAGCTGAAGGACATGGGGGCCTTTCTAGTCAGGGCATCAGTTTCTGTATGTGTAGAATCAGAATTGAAGATAGCTCCGGGGCCCGGGGAGAAGGGCCATGAGACACGAGGATTTAGTTTGATTGGCAGAACCCATAAGGAAAGAAGGAAGAAAGGAAAAGAAGGAAGGAAGGACACAAGGGAGGAAGGAAAAAAGACAGAGAGAGAAAGCCCAAGAGTGGTGGTATGCATTGTAACCCCAGCATCGCATCGCTGGGAGACTGGGATCCCAGGGCCTACTAGCCAGGTAGCCTAGCTAAATCAGTGTGCTCCGGATCAGGGAGAAACCTTGTCTTAAAACACAAAAAAAGCAAGTTGGAAGACATATGAAATTGACCTCTGACTTCCACACACACATGAATGCACACGTCCACATGTCCACACTCTTTCACGCATACATGTACTCTAACACATGTGCACACACCTGTATGTACACACATTCTCACACAGTGAACCACACATATGCATTCTCTTACACATGTGAACCTGCCTCCCCCCGGCCCCCCAAAAAGCCTAAGCTTAGTGCAGTGGCCTCACTTCTGTGATTCCAGCACTTAGCAGACTGTTAGAGATTTCTGTATTCAAGGCCAGCCTGGGCTGCCTGATGAGACCCCGTGTTGAAAGACCAAACTCCAGACAAGCAAAAGACAGGGCCTCTCTTCCGAGCTGGCGGTGAGGATTCAGGGAGCCAGAGCTCTGAGAATGCCTGACTGTGTCTAGCCTGTGGAGCACATGCTGTAAATCTGAATCATTATTGTAAGACTATCAGTGAAAAGGAGGTCTTGGGGCAGAGGAGACCCATTCATAAACCAAGAAAGCTGCACCCTTTCCAACTCTAGGCCAGTGGTCCTCAACCTTCCTAATGCTGCGACCCTTTAATACAGTTCACCATGTGGTAGTGACCCTAATCAAAAAATTATTTTTGTTGCTACTTCATAACTGTAATTCTGTTACTGTTATGAATCAATGCAAATATCTGATATGCAGGATATCTGATAAGTGACCCCCAGAGGGGTAGCAACCCACAGGTTGAGAACCACTACTCTAGGGTATCCTGGTGGGTCTTTTCCATTAGAAACCTTTCTCCTGGGAAGGCACAGGCCCAGAGAGCACAGTCCTCCCAGGCCACACAGCAAGGCATGACACTAGAACCTTGGCCCTCTTCAGATGACTGAGCCTCTTTGCTGTGTCACAACCAAAGATATCAGCCAGCTACATCCCCAGGGAGGAAAAAGGGTTTCTCTCTTGCCTGGCTCTGACCTAGAACTCTGGTTTGAATCCTCTGTGGCGCCCTTAAAACCCTCTCCCACGGTTCTTGAGTGCTTGGACCTCCAGCCAATAGCCCAGGACCCAAGTCTGCTGATTTAGACTTGGCCTTGAAGGCTCTTCTGGCAACGGGGGTGAGGACCGACCAGGGCCTGCAGGTGCAACATTGAGATGGCACCAAGATAATTCAGTTACCAGGACAAATAATACTTGGGGTGTGTTCATAGATGCATAGGAGCGTGCATGTGAATGTCACATGTCCACCGCAGTGAACTCCACCGCATGTCCTTAGGAAGGGTCTCACTGAACCCAGAGATCACGGATTAGGTTAGGCCTCACGGATGAGCTTGTCTCTGCTGCCTCAGTGCTGGGATCACAGGTGCACAACTACTGTAACAGGAGTTTTTACACCGGTGTGGCAGGGGTTTGAACTCATGTCCTTACACTTGTATGGCAAACACTCTACTAAGCTGTCTCCCCAGCTCTAAGACAAATAATATTTTAATACAATGTATTTAATAAATCAAAACTGGAAAATAAAAGGAAACCCAGGAAAAAGAAATATCCCTCCCTCCCTTCCTCCCTCCCTCTCTCCCATTCTCTCCCTTCTTCCTTTCTTCCCTTGGCATCCTGGAAGCTCAGGAAATTGAATTCAGAGCCTTATACACACATACCAAATTCTCTACCATGGAGCCATGCCCCCTCAGCCCCAAATACAAACATTTTAAACAATCAATTTGATCAACATTCAGGCAGCCTCTCTACTCTGCAGCCCACAGTAAAATCAAGAAGTATGCCATCAAATGCTGTGCCCGTTCTCTGAACCTCACACTCATGGACATTCTTTAAGGACCACAGCCACGGAGGTCCCCTCGCTGCAGCAGGCCAGCCTTACCTGGAGGTGAGCTGGGAGGAACCTTCAGGCTGTTGCAAGACTGAGAACAGTGGAAGAGGTCTGGGCTGGGCCCTTCCAACTTCTCATCCTGGCTCCAAGCTCCATCTACTTTCATCCTTAATCAATAAAACAGGAGTATTAGCTCTTTGGTCCAAGGCTTCATTTTTGCCTTCTAGTTTATCACCTTGACCACCTCACAGGCTTCCTTAAATACCTGAGGTTGCAGGACCAGGTTAGTAACCAGCTTGGGCTAGGTGGGAGGGGCAAGTTCAAGGCCACCATCTCCACCCCACCAGGTTCAGGACTCTCTAAGGCTTTTTTTTATTATTATTTTCTTCTCTTTTTAAAGGGGGCTGTAGGGGAAATGAGGTGCTGAATGCCTGCTTTCTCTGGTACAGTTCACTCTCCCCAAAGCAAGAGAAATAAACAGCAGACCTGGAATCCCCCCTCTTTTTTTCCTCTTTGTCTGAAATTGAACAGTTCTATCTGGGAGCTTCAAATCGAAACCAGTAGAGGGACTCTTTGAAATGTCAAAGAAAAGCTACAAAAGACAAAAATGGAGCAGGCTGAGGAGGACGGAAAGGAGAAAGACTATACAAATAAAGCAAAGCGGAGGGTCTGCCCTTCTTTTGCAAGGCCCCTCCACTTCTCAGTTTCCAAGATGCTGGGTGCTGGGGATCCCCGTACTTTTTTGGAGACTAGCAAGCCTTTACACTGCGCTTCAGCAAGCTGTAGGAACAGGGCCTAGAACAGGGCAACAGCACAACTGGATAAAGGTTTTTGCACAACTCTGCCGGGCCATTTACATTGGGATTGAGTCATTCGCAATGTCAAAAAAATTGTAAATTTTAAAAATTTTGTGTTTATGGATGTTTTGCCTGCAAGTATGTGTGTGTACCGTGTGCATGCCTGGCGCCAGTGAAGGGCAGCATAGGATCCCTGGAACTATAGTTACAGATGGGTGTGAGCCGCCATGCGGGTGCTGAGAGCTTAGCCCAGGTCCTCCGCAAGAGCAGCTGGTGCCTTTAACCACCGAGCCAGCTCTGCAGCCCACATAATGTAAGGTTTTGATGAGTTGTATTTTCCCAGCATTATTTGGTTTAATTGTTTTTAAAATTAGAGTTGAGAGAGAGACAAAGGGGATGAGGCAGGAGGATTGTTATGAGTAGGAGACCAGCCTGGGCTTCACAATGAGTTCAAGGCCAACATGAGCTGCATAGAAAAACCTTGTCTCAAAACAGTGATCTAGAATAGACAAGATCCTCCGCAGAGCGGCTGCGTGGGAACTGAAGCCCTCCCAGGCCACCTTATCCAGACATGGCTAAGTCCAGTCCCCTGCCCTGCACTCTGGTTTACAAGAGGATTGTCCCAGAAACAATCTTCAAGGCCTTTAGGATAATGGTTTGAATGGCTGACAGAACTCATCGCGCATGAGGATGTCTTTTAGGAGCAGGGTAAACAGCCAGGAAGTGCAAAGTGGGTTGGCTGCAGGGGGCTTCCCTCCCTTCACTGGGAACCGAGGCCTCTTTGGTGACTTGGAGTCCTGGAGCCCGGTGGGAGGAGTTGGAGCTAAGTCCCTGCAAGGCTGAACTCCTTCTCCCTCTACTCCAGAAGCCACTTGGGAGAAGAAAGGACATGTGTTGGGGTCTTTGATGACAGGACCCAGGAGGCCCATGGAACCTCTTGTGGCCATGCTGCCCCGTGGCCTGGTGGCCTGGTGGCCTATGGCAGCGCACACAGCTTCGCTCATTGTCCTGAGGCCGGGGCCCCCACTTGTGAAAGGAGTTTCCAAGGATTTCTTTCTTCTTGGATCCAAGTGGCCAAAAAGCCCTTAGAAGCTTGCTGGTGGCTTTGAAAATGACCCAAAACACAAACACATTGTCATCTGCCTATCCCTGAAAGACCTGCTGGGGAGGGACCTCTGATGTCTCCAGGGAACTTGAGTTCCCTCCCAAGCACCTACCACTCTCTCAATCAGCTGAGAGTCCTTCTATTCTCCAATGAGGACTAGTGAGGGTCCCATGAGAGATGTAAGGGATGGTGGTGGGTACAAGGAGTTTCCAGGAACAAGAGAAGGTGGCCAGTTGGTCATTGGGAAGATGGGGAATACATACGGGACAGGGCTCAGGCGTTATGACAACCTGAACCATTGCATCCTCAGGAGAACAATGAGGGTCTTCCAGGGTTGAGCCCACCGGAGAGCTACCACTTACAGGGGAAGCTCGAGTGTGGGACCTGCTGCCTGCTCTTGAAGCTCCTGGTTGAGGCCGTGCTTAGACGCACACTCCTGTGGCAAATCCTGTTGTCTACACAGCCCCTCCCAGTATTGGGTGACAGTCCCAGTAGAAAGGACAGCCTGTCTCAGAGCCCTCCACACCCACTTTCTGTGCAGGCTACAAGGTTCTGAAAGCCACACCATGTTTCTTGATGCCCTCTGCCCTCTGCCTCCATTTCCCCATACCGTTCCTTTCTTGGTTCAGGTTGTCAACACTAAAATAACAGAATTAATGTTGAAAAAAACTTCACGGCTGTGAAAACCACTTTCAACCCTCTCATCAGCCCTGTATGATCGCACCTGTATGTTCTTTTGTTTTGCAGCAAAAGAAACAGAACTTCAGAGAAGCCAGGTATCTGTCTGGCATCACTGGCTCATTAAGATGGGAGGCCCAGCCAGCCCGCGCCTTTAATCCCAGCACTCGGGAGGCAGAGGCAGGCGGATCTCTGTGAGTTTGAGGCCAGCCTGGTCTACAGGGAGAGTTCAAGGACAGTCAGAGCTACCTGAAGAAACTCTGTCTTGAAAAACAAACAACAATGAAGGAGGAGGTGGGAAGGAAGGAAAGAAGGAAGGAAGGGGGAGGGAGGGAGGGAGGAAGGAAGGAAGGGAGGGAGGGAGGAAGAAGGTAGGTAAATGGGTAGCTGATCTCTGACTGCATATCTATCCGTTCCAGATTCTTGAGGGAAAGAAAAGGATTCTCAGAGCCACCCCCACCCACATACAGAAGAAGAAACATGGTCACTCAGCAGGTCTTTTATGTAAACATGGGTATATGTGAGGAAAAACACGTGGCGGCCAGAGGTCAACCTTGAGTGTTCTTCAGGATCCACCCACAAGGTGGATAGGGTCTCACTGACCTGGAATTCACCAGTAAGTTAGGCTAACCTGGCTAACCATGGAGCACCCAGGTCGCTCCTGTCTCTGGCTCTCCAGCTCCTGGATTATAAATGTACACCACCCACTGTTCTTTTGTTGTTGTTTGGGGTTTTTTTTTTTGTTGTTATCTGTTTGTTTTTCGAGACAGGGCTTCTCTGTGTAACAGTCCTGGCCATCCTGGAACTTGCTTTGTAGACCAGGTTGGCCTCAGACTCACTGAGATCTGCCTGCATCTGCCTCCCAAGTGCTGGGATTAAAGGTGTGCAACACCACCGTCAGGATTCACCCACAGTTCTTTAAGCAGGTACTAAGAATCGAACACAGGTCTTCGTGCTTACATGCCCAAAGCTTTATCCACTGCGCCATTTCTCCTAGCCCAGCAAGGCTGTATTGAGCTTCTCTCGTTTGGTTCCCAGCTGAGGCGTCTGCTTTGTTGGAACTCATGTTCAAGTACAGGTAAGAATTACTGCATAGATTACTCCACAGAGCATCCCAAAGTATGCAGTGCCCAGTTGGGGAGCCAGGCACCAGGGGAGATATGGGGAGCTAGGAGAGGCTCAAGTGTGATGCCAGCCATTGTTTGGGAGGTCAGGGAAAGAACTCTAGTGGACTTCTTGCCCCAAGGGTCTCTGAAGAATTTACCACTAGGCTCGGGGCTTTTCTTTGGTGCCTGTTCCCTCACTAAGTTGGTGTGTCTGTCCTCCACTGCCTCCATCACAGAGCTCTGAAGGGAATGTCTGTTCTTATCACCCAGGGAAAGGCCGTTGGCTAGCAGGAGGCCCCTCATCATCTAAGCAATGGCTTGGCCTCCTTGTCAGCATCCCATCCTGATGCCTGTGGAGGACTGAGTGACGAACTGGTTCCCAGGCAGGATGGTTCTGTGATGAACCCACTCCACCATGGACCAAGCCAAGACAGACCTTTGTCCCAGACCTAACCTGCAGCTCTCCTGAGCCTCCCCCGTCATGCCCAACTTCTTTTCTGTGTGGATTTCCCCAGAGAACACTTCAAGTAACACATGCACACAAATCTATGTTCTTGAGAGGGTGGCCGAACCAGAAAATGAACAGGACTGGTCTCCTGTGTCCCTCTCAGAGTTTGGAGATGTGAGAGGTATGTCCCCATTCTGTAGCCTGGATTTCAGGAAGTGAGTTGGACAGACCGCGGGCTGGACTATCTTCTGCTCCCAAACTGCCAACTTCTGGCTCTCACTTGAGCCTCCTAAAGAAAGACAAAGGAATGTATCAGATTGTCCCAAGCCCATCCTGAATACTGGGGTCTGTGAGTCAAGAGCACAAACCAGCATCCCTGCAGGAAGTCTGGGTTCTTCAGCTATAATTCTAGTTGGCAAAGCATCAGATAAATACACACTAGGATCTGACATTGATAACTGGAACCTCCCAGTTAGCTGAAGACAGATTGAGGAGTCTCAGTTCCTTAGAATCTGAGGCTGTAGTGACATTGGGGGCAGTAGGGATGGAAACAGCTCTGCATGATGTGACCCTCACCAATCTGAGGAATTTTTTTCATCTTTTAGGAACCTCGCTCAGGTAAACCCAGATTCTTGGACTGGCAGCAGAAAAGAATTTCGGGGCAAGTCAAACAGAGCAGGACTGGGGCTTAATAGGAGGATACTATTGATATAGGTTTAAAGCAGAGTGATTATGAGCATCGGGGGAGCACGAGTGTGAGCGTCTCAAAGAAGTCTTGCAATTGTTGTAATATTTTGTTTACTCTCAAGTTACATAGCAAAGGGCTGCTAAGAATCTCTCTCTCTCTCTCTCTGATTTATTTTGATTACTTTTAAGTGTGTGTGTGTGTATGAGTGTGATTATGTGTATGTATGGGTGCAGTACCGCCAGAAGCCAGAAGAGGGCAGCAGATCTCCCTGGAGCTGGAGTTACAGACAGTTTTGAACCATCTGATGTGGGGGCCAGGAGCCCAACTTGAGTCTTCTGCAAAAGCAGGAGGTTTCTTTAGCCATTGAACTACTTCTCCAGCCCCTTTCCCCTCTAAATGAGATTATGGGGTGTTTCTGGAGGTGCTTTGAATGGGACTGCAATCTTGCAAGGTAAAACTGGGAGCCATTAGGGTTCCTCACTGGGTTTAGGTACATGGGGCTTCTGGTGAGATTCCTAGAAAACTAGATTTACAGCTTGGAAGAAGAAAAGGCTTCAGTGGAGACCACCTCAGTGTGAGTCTGGGGTGGGTGTTTTACCCATCAGAGCTGCACCCAGAAAATAGCTGACCTTGGGCAGACTCCAGTCCCTTTCGGCAGAAGTCTCTTAATAACCAGAACATGCTTTTCTGAAGGTCCTAGGCGGGGAGTTAGGAGAGAGTCTTCCTGTGTAGGACTAGGAGAGGCCCAGCCCCAGCAGGACTGGGCCCGTGGAGTCCTCACAGCCCCACAGTGTGCATATCCTGTCATTAGAGCTCCCTGACCCAGTTAGCGTTTCTGCCAGATTCCTCTGGGAACAAATTCTGCAAGCAACTCAGTGTACAGAGCTTTGGTTCATCTTGGCTCAGCCTGGCCACCAACCTTAGTACAAACACGGGCATCTGCATAGCCCAAAGAACCTTGCAGGAATGACTGTGGGGCTGGGTGTCGGCCCAGGAAATCCACCTCCTTCTTCTCCCTTGCTGGGACCAGAAACCTCCCAGCAAAAGCATCAGGAAGCAAGTTCGGGCATTTGCTGTTGTGCTCCAGTTGACCCCTCTCCAGTACGCTGGCAATGCCTCCCTGCCTCCCTTCCCAGCCAGGTGGGCAATTTGAGGTGGTCTTGAGCTTGCCCCAGAAGACCCTGGAAAGAAGCATGCAATTATGTGTGGATCCACACCTCTGCTTCCCCATGCCAGTACATGGTTGCTGCTCTAGCTGTCTGTTTCAGTTTTTGAAATTATTATTATCATTATGTGTATGCTTGATGTGTGTCTGTGGAGGTCATAGGACAGCTTTGTGGAACTGGTTCTCTCCAGCCACCTTTATATGGGATTGGGGATTGAACCTGGGTCATGAGGCTTGCAGAGCAATCCCCTTTACCCCCCACTCCTGAACCATCTCATCAGCCTCTGTTTTGTTTTTGATAAGAAACCCAATTTTCATCAACTTACCTAAAAATGTCTATGCCCCAAAAGGACTTTGAATGCCTGGTCTAGGGAGTTGATAATTCCCAAGATCTTATCTTTTGAAGACCAGATGATGTGTGTATGTCCATGTCCACCAGGTCTGTCTGCAGAGGGATGGATAACACAGGTAACAAAATGTGGTAGACACAGGATGGAATTGTCTTTAGTTGTAACAATGAACGAAGTTCTGTTGTTCGTGGAAAACGGACGCGGCCAGAGATAATCACATTAAGAGAATTAAATCAAGCTCAGAAAGAAAAATGTCACACTTGCATTTTCAGGTCCTAGATTTTATACAGCTAGGTGAAATCCTGTATGTGAGCATGACAGGCAGGTCAAACTAAACCCGTCTAGGGAAACAAAGGTGTCTAACGAGGGAGGACATGGAAAGAGGGGAACATACCTAACGTGGACTGTATTCTTGCACGAAACCCTCTTTGTGAATCCCAGTACTAATCAGCAGTAATACAACTAACACATGCCAATTAAAATACTATAATTTAAAAGTTAACATTTACTTATAGAAAGGAAAAAACATAAAAATTAAAAGCAGGCAAACCTCGTGTGGTAAGATTGTGGCTAAGGATCCTGAACTGTAATAATGGGCAGAGTCTTCACTGTGCTCAGACAGACCCATACATTGTAGCAAATTCCACTAAGACTCCTGGGGGGGGTGGTAAACAGCGTTCATCCTCATACCAGGGAGACAAAGGTAGGTGGATGTCTGTGAGTTCCAGGCCAGTCTTCTTTACATAGTTTCAGGACAGCCAGAGTTAAATAGTGCGACCCTGTCTCAAAAGCAAAACCAAACCGAGTAAGAGCACCCAGAGTGGGGGAAATGAGTTACTGCTTCTAGCAGCAGTGTCAGGTGAGGGGAGAGGTGGTCCCCAGAACCCTTGGTGGATGGGGAGAACTGACTTCACAAAGTTGCCCTCTGATCTCACGTGTGCGCCATTGCATTGTGGGTGTGCATGTGTGTGAATGCACAAACATACCCCACCCACACACACAGGTATGGCATTTTTAAAGACTTTTAGAAAAAATTATGGATGAATCCTACAAGCCTAAATTTGAGCCAGAGGAGGCAGCCGTAGACAATAGGGTTTGCTTGCTTATAATGCCCACCACCACGCCTTTTACACCGACAATGGGGTCGGATTTAAGCAAGGCTTGACCTCACTCCTTTCTTGAATGTTAAACTCCTTAAATTATGTATTAGGCTGGGTGGTGGTGGCACACACCTTTAATCCCAGCACCCGAGAAGAAGAGGCAGGTGGATCTCTGTGAGTTCGAGGCCAGCCTGGTCTACAGAGAGAGTTTCAGGACAGCCAGGGTTACACAGAGAAACCCTGTCTCAAAACCCCTCCCCAAATAATCTGCCTCCCCAAACCCACAAACTGTGTGGCTAGCAGAGATCTTAGTTAAAATAGTTCCCACAAGTTTTGGGGAGGGGGACTGACTCCTTTGTACAGCTGAAGCAGACTGGCAGTGTGGCACACAGAACAAAATTAGATGGGACCTAACGAGGCTGGGGACAGTGCAGGCAGAGGGGTAGAGCAACCCTGGAGCTTGGAAAATCGTTATTTCCCAGCCTGTGTTATTGTCCCTCAGAGCACATGAAGATTGAAACACCAACCATTCCAAGAAGGGTATTCAAGGGTCTGACTTTAGCGCTATTGTTCTCTTCCTTTTAAAACTCATTAAAAAACAAAAACAAAACTCTTACAATCCCCCGTCGACCTCCAACCCCTTTAAAAAAAAATAAAAAAATTAAAAACTCAGTATGAAGATCCAAGCAACATTCCCAATCACAGTTTACCCAAGGAGGTTACCCTCCAGGCCTTTGAAGTCCACATTTTTTTTTCAACCTTTTCAAACATCCCAAATAGCTGTGTACAGTTCCCTCTGGTTTGCCTCTCGTTAAATTCCTCAGATGAGTGAGCCAGAGGAAGCCTCATACGGGACTAAATTATCTGTGTTCCACATGTCTGAGCTTTTTAATAATAAAAATACAATGAAACAAACCCCAAGGCCAGTCTTCCTGGCCCAGCTTTTATGACCTGATTGAAGTGCATGTCTTGGCCAAGCATGGAAGGAGCGAGACCCACAGCCAGGGTTTTTCTCAGATCCGGCCAGTCCACTGACACCAGGCTGCTCCACAACCCTCCTCAGCTATAGTTGGAATGGTGGGAAAGCCCACCCAAGGGTGGGCCCAGCTTATGCTTCCGCCTCAGCTTGCCCAAGCGTCTCAGATCTCTCATCAATTAAGCCATTGTTGTATGTGTCTTTACAGAGGCCAGGGGAGGACATTAAGTGTCCCATGCTAGCACTCTCTGTCTTCTTCCCTTGTCTCTCGCTGATTCTGGAGCTAGGCTGGTGGCCAGCAAGTCCCAGTGATCCTTCTGTTGCCATCCTCAACAGCACTGAAACCTCACCTGGCTTTCTAATAAGAAATAAAGAATAATAAAGAGGGCTAGGGATTCAAATAAGAATAAATAAACAAAAATTTAGTATGTTTAAACTTTACTCTTATTTATGCATACATGTGTGTATCTCTGTGTGGGTACGCACACTTGAGTGCAGCATCCGAAAAGGCCAGCAGAGGGCGTCAGATTCCCCTGGAGCTGAAGCTACAGGCAGTTGGGAGGTGCCCAGTGTGTGTGTATACCTGGAACCAAACTCTGATCTACAGCAAGAGCAATACATACTCTTAACCACTGAGTCATCTCTCCAGCCCTGGTAAATAGTTGTAGATTAGTTTATGATATGGAACATTTGTCTAATGATGCAAAGATGGGTTGCTTTCTTTTATGTTGGATTTGTTTAACCCTGTGAAGCTGTGTTACTTTGCCTGCCTAAAACTCCTGATTGCTCTAATAAAGAGCTGAACGGCCAATAACAAGGCAGGAGAGGGATAGGTGGGGCTGACAGGCGGAGAGAATAAGCAGAAGGAGAAATCTGGGGAGGAAAGATCGAGGAACAGGATAAGGAGGAGGACTCCGGGGGCCGCTCAGCTACACAGCAACCCACAGAGTAAGAATTAAGGAAAAATATACAAAATAGAGAAAGGTTAAAGCCCAGAGGCAAAAGATAGATGGGATAATTTAAGAAAAGCTGGCTAGAAACAAGCCAAGAATAAAACAGAATAAACCTCTGTGCGTGTGGTTTATTTGGGAAGTGGGTGGTGGGGCTCCCAAAAGACCAAAGAGTAAAGAGAAAAAAAAACCAACTATGAATAGTTTATTTTAAAAGACGTTGTTTTTTTTTTTAAATTAGCACTCAAGGGATTAGATAAAAGAAGTTGTTTTGTTTTTTTTTTTAATTAGCACTCAAGGGATTAGATACCGTTACAACATTTTTAAACAAAGTGGGTCTCCATAGATTCTCTCCTCCCCTCCCCCTGGCCCACTGCTGTCCCTGACACCCCTTGTAACCTCTGCACCAGTCTCTTTCCCCTTTACCTCTTCCATTATCTTCCCCCTCCTTCCTCAGCTCTTCTCTTCACCCTCTTTTAGTCTGCATCACCCACACTTCCCCCATATATGTTAGGCATATATATAACACACATATATATGTGCTAAGCATATATGTGTGTGTATACATTATATACATATACATGTATACATTACAGACTAGAATCCACATATAAGAGAGAACATTTGGTTTCTGTTTTTCTGAGTTTGGGTCACCTTGCTTTTCATATTATACTTTCCAGATCCAGCCATCTTCCTATAAATTTCAGGATTTCATTTTCCTTTATAGATGAATAAAATTCCCTTGTGTGTATGTACCACATTTTCATTTTCCATTCGTCTGCGGATGACCATGTAGACTGATTCCATTTCCTGGCTATTGTGAATAGAGCAACAATGAACAAGGATGTGCAGGTACCTCTCTGGGGATCTAGTGACCTTTGGGTGTATGCCTGGGAGTGGTGATGTGGTAATTTCAGCATCTTGAGACCTCTCCATATTGATTTCGTAGTGGATTCACTAGTTTGCAGTCCAGCCAGCCATGAACAAAGGTTCCTCTCCTCCCACATCCGCAGAAGCTTCTGTTGACAGACTCCTTGATGATAGCTGTTTTGATGAGGGTAAGAAAGCATCTCAATGTTATTTTAATTTGTATTTGCCTGAGGACTAAGGGTGTCAAATACTTTAAAAATTACTTATTAGTCATTTGTGTTGCTTCTATTGAAAATTGTCTGTTCATTTCATGGGCATGGAAGGTTTTTTTGTGTCATTTTTGTTGTTGTTGTTATTTGTTTCTTTTGATGCTTAAATTTTTGTGATTCTTTGTAAATTTTGGATGAGTCCTATGTCTGAAGTTGTGGTTTGAATGAGAACGGCCTTCAGCTCATATCCTTGAATACTTGGTCCACAGTTTATGGAACTGTTTGGGAAGGATTAGGAGGTGTAGCCTTGTTAGAGCAGGTGTGCCAATAGGACTGACTTGAGGTTTCAAAGGACTTATGGAATTCCAGGTGTCCCTTATCTCTGCTTGTTGGTTGTAGATCAAGATGTGAGCTCTTGAGCTGGTCGGTGGTGGCACACGCCTTTAATCCCAGCACTTGGGAGGCAGAGGCAGGTAAATCTCAGTGAGTTCAAGGCCAGCTTGGTCTACAAAGAGAGTTCCAGGACAGACTCCAAAGTTACAGAAAAACCCTGTCTCGAAAAACAAGCAAAAAAAAATATGTGAGCTCTCAGCTGTTTCTTAACTCTTCACTCTGCCATTTAGGACTCTAACCCTCTGGAACTGTAGGTCAAATTAATCAGTTTTGTAAATTGCCTTGGTCAGGTCGCTTTACCACAGCTACAGAAAAAGAAGTAAGACAGAAAGAATTCTTGGCTGTGAAGAACTACTTTAACTGCATTTAGCCACACTGATTGATTCTTGGGTCTTCTGTCTGTGCTGGTGGAGTTTTGTTTGGAAAGTTGTTGCTTGAGCCTATATAACTACCTTTTAAAGCTTTGTTTTCTTTTTAATTGTGCATATGTGCACCCAAGTATGAGTGTCCTTTGGAGGACAGAGGTTTCAGATCTCCTAGAGCTGAGTTACAGCTGGCTGTAGCCACCTGATGCGGGTGCTGGGAACTGAGCTCAGGCCCTCTCTGAGCTGTATCCCTCTAACTACTGAGATATCTTTACAGTCCCCAAATATACATCCTAGGACACATTCTCTGACAATTTTCCTATCGTGGATCCAGAATCCTGGGGTTTAAATTAAGGTCTTTGATCCACTTCAGGTTGATTTCTGTGTAGGTGAAAGATATGAACCTAATGTTATTCACTTGTACCACCATCTGTTAAATAGGCTATCTTTTTTCTACTGTGTGTTTGCCAAGTGTGTTTAAAATTAATTGGCCCACAGCATTGTTACTTTATTTCCAGGTCCTCTGTCCTGAACCATTGGCCTCATTGTCTCTCCGTTGGTCACAATATGTTTTTGTCACTCTAGGTCTGTAGTATCACCTGAGGTCAAGTGTTGTGGTGCCCCAAGCTGTATCCTTCCTCCTTAGGTTCTTTGGCTATTTGTGGACCTTTGGGGTCCATAAGCATTCTTGGATTTTTTTTTCAGTCTTGTGAAGAATGACAAGGAACTACTTTGAATCTATAGATCATGTTTGTTAACACAGCCATGTCCACAGTATTGACTCTGCCTGCTTCTTCCATCTTCTAGCATCTTCTCCAGTTTCCTTTTTCAGGGTCTTGAAGTTTTCTTTGTTGAAATCTACTGCACCTGGGTTAGGTTCACATTTTTATGTTCTTCATATTTTTTAGACTTATTTTTATTTTTGTGTATGTGTCTGTGGAATTACCATGTGTGTGCAGGACCCTGGGAGGCCAGAAGAGGGCATCAGGTCCCCTGGAGCTGGAGTTATAGATGGTGGTGAACAGCCATGTGGCTGCTAAGAATAAGACTCGGGTCATTTGGAGAAGAAACAAGAGCAGTTAACTGCTGAGCTATCTCCCCGCCCTACATCCACACATAGGCACTTAAAAGTATTGAACTATTTTGAAGGGTTTTCCCCCAATTTTATTCTCTACCAGTTCCTGTGTTAGTATACATAAAAGCTACTGCTTGTCATTAACTGATTTTGTATCCTGAAACTTTACTGAAAATATTTATTAGACCTCAGAGTTTTCTGGTTAGATTCTATAGGGGTTTTTGTTGTTGTTTCATTTTAGATTTCTGTTGTTGGTTTTTTTTTTTGAACTCTACATTTTTCTCTTCTCCCCTCCCTCCCTCTCCCCTCCCCTTCAACCCTCTCCCAAAGTTAGCATGTTCCCAATTTACTCAGGAGATCTTATCTTTATCTACTACCCATGTGGATTAGATCTATGTATGTCTCTCTTAGTGTCCTCATTGCTGTCTAGGTTCTCTGGGATTGTGATTTGTAGGCTGGTTTTCTTTGCTTTATATTTAAAAACCACCTATGAGTGAGTACATGTGATAATTGTCTTTCTGGGTCTGGGATACCTCCCTCAAAATGATGTTTTGTAGCTCCATCCATTTGCCTGAAAATTTCAAGATGTTGTTATTTTTTTCTGCTGGGTAAATGTCGTTATTTTTTTCTCCATTGTGTAAATGTACCACAATTCCCTTATCCATTCTTTGGTTGAGAGGCATTTAGGTTTTTTCCAGGTTCTGGCTATGACAAACAGTGCTGCTATGAACCATAGTTGAGCATCCTTTGGATATATACCTAAAAATGCTAATGCTGGGTCTTGAGAAAGGTTGTTTTGTAATTTTCTGAAAAATTAACACACTGATATCCAAAGGGGCTGTACCAGCTTGCATTCCCACCAGCAATGCAGAAGTGTTCCCTTTTGCCCACAACCTCTCCAGCATAAGTTGTCATCAGTGTTTTTGATCTTGGCCATTCTTACAGGTGTAAGATGGAATCTCAGAGTTGTTTTGATTTGCATTTCTCTGATGATTAAGAATGTTGAGCATTTCCTTAAGTGTCTTTCTCTGTTGAGAGTTCTCTGTTAAGGCCTGTACTCCATTTTTTAAATTGGATTATTTGTTCTTTTGATGACCAATTTCTTGAGTTCTTTGTATATTTTGGAGATCAGACCTCTGTCTGATGTGGGGTTGGTGAAGATCTTTTCCCATTCTGTAGGCTGTCATTTTGTCTTGTTGACCGTGTCCTTTGCTTTACAGAAGCTTTTCAGTTTCAGGAGGTCCCATTTATTAATTGTTTCTCTCAGTGTCTATGCTGCTGGGGTTCTATTTAGGAAGTGGTCTTCTGTGCCAATGCGTTCAAGTGTACTTCCCTCTTTCTCTTCTATGAGGTTTAGTGTGGTTGGCTTTATGTTGAGGTCTTTGATCCATTTGGATTTGAGTTTTGTGCATGGTGATAGATATGGATCTATTTTCATTCTTCTACATGTTGATATCCAGTTATGCCATCACCACTCGTTAAATATGCTTTCTTTTTTCTATTTGATATTTTTTTGCTTCTTTGTCAAAAATCAGGTGTTTGAAGGTGTGTGAATTAATATCTGGGTCTTCTATTCAGTTCCATTGGTCCTTTTGTCTGTTTTTATGCCAATACCAGGCTGTTTTCAGTACTGTAGCTCTGTAGTAGAGTTTGAAGTCAGGGATTGTGATGCCTCCAGAAATTTTTTTATTGTACAGGATTGTTTTGGCTATTCTGGGTTTTTTGCTTTTCCATATGAAGCTGAGTAGCATTCTTTCGAGGTCTATGAAGAATTTTGCTGGTATTTGAATCTGTAGATTGCTTTTGGTAAGATTCCCATTTTTACTATGTTAATTCTACCTACCCAAGAACATAGGAGATTTTTCTACTTTCTGGTGTTTTCTTCAATTTCTTTCTTCAAAGATTTAAAGTTCTTGTCATACAAGTCTTCCACTTGTTTGGTTAGAGTTACTCTGAGATATTTTATGCTATTTGTGGCTATTGTGAAGGGTGTTGATTCTCTGATTTCTTCCCCAGCCCTTTTATCATCTGTGTACAGGAGGGCTACTGATTCTTTTTGAGTTAATCTTGTATCCTGCTATATTACTGAAAGTGTTTATGAGTTGTAGAAGTTCCTTGGTAGAAGTTTTGTTGTCGCTAATGTAAACTATCATATCATTAGTAAATAGTGAGAGTTTGACTTCTTTGTTTCCAATTTGTATACCACTGATCTCCTTTTGTTGTCTTATTGCTCTAGCTAGGACCTTAAGAACTATATTGAATAGATATGGAGAGAGTGGACAACCTTGTTTTGTTCCTGATTTCAGTGGAATAGCTGTGAGTTTCTCTCCATTTAGTTTGATGTTGGCTTGCTGTATATTGCCTTTATTATGTTTAGGTATGTTCCTTGTATCCCTGTTCTCTCCAAGACCTTTATCATGAAGGGATGTTGTATTTTGTTGAAAGTTTTTTCAGCATTTAATGAGATGATCATGTGGTTTTTATTTTTCAGTTCGTTTATATGATGGATTACATTGACAGATTTTCATATGTTGAACCATCCCTGCATCTCTGGAAAGAAGCCAACTTGATCATGGTGGATGATGGTTCTGATGTGTTCTTGGATTTGCCAATATTTTATTTAGTATTTTTACATCAATGTTCATGAGTGAGATTGGTCTGTAATTCTCTTTCTTAGTAATGTCTTTATGTGGTTTGGGTATCAGGGTAATTGTAGCCTCATAAAAAGAGTTTGGCAATGTTCCTTCTGTTTCTATTGTGTGGAAAAATTTGAGGAGTATTGGTATTAGTTCTTCTTTGAAAATCTTACAGAATTCTGAGCTGAAACCATCTGGTCCTGGGCTTTTTTTTTTTTTTTTTTGGTTGGGAGACTTTTGATGACTGTTTCTATGTCTGTTTAATTTGCTTATGTGGTCTTGATTTAATTCTGGTAAGGATATTTATCCAGAAGTTGTCCATTTCCTTTAAGTTTTCCAATTTTGTGGAGTACAGGTTTTTGAAATATGACCTGATGATTCTCCTCTGCATCTGTTGTTAATGTTCCTTTTTTCATTTCTGATTTTGTTAATTTGGATATTCTCACTCTGCCTTTTGGTTAGTTTGGATAAAAGTTTGTCTATTTTGTTGATTTTCTCGAAGAACCAACTCTTGTCTCACTGATTCTTTGTATTATTTTCTTTGTTTCTATTTTGTTGATTTCAGTTCTCAATTTGATTATTTCTTGCCATCTAGTTCTCTTGGATGAGTTTGCTTCTTTTTGTTCTAAAGTTTTCAAATGTTCTGTTAATTCACTAGTGTGGGATTTTTCCAGCTTCTTTATGTAGGCATTTAGTGCTATGAATTTTCCTCTTAACACTGCTTTCATTGTGTTCCATAAATTTGGGTATGTTGTGTGGTCATTTTCATTGGTTTTTAGGAAGTCTTTAATTTCTCCCTTTATTTCTTCTTTAACACATTGATGATTCAGGTGAGCATTGTTTAATTTCCACATGTTTGTAGGCTTTCTGGAATTAGTATTGCTGTTGACTTCTAGTTTTAAGCCATAGTGATATGATAAGATATATGGGGTTATTCCAATTTTTTGTATTTGTTGAGGTTTGTTTTGTTACTGAGTATGTGGTCAATTTTTGAGAAGGTTCCATGAGGTGCTTAGAAGAAGGTATATTCTTTTATGTTTGAATGGAATATTCTATAGATGTCTGTTAAGTCCATTTGAGTCATAACATCTGTTAGTTCCCTTATTTTCCTGTTAATATTTTGTCTGACTGACCTGTCTAGTGGTGAGAGGGGAGTGTTGAATTCTTCCACTACTAGTGTGTGGGGTTTAATGTATGATTTAAACTTTAGAAGTGTTTCTTTCACATATGAGGGGGCCCTTGTATTTGGGGCATAGATGATCAGTATTGAGATTTCCTCTCGATGGATTTTTTCTGTGACTAATATGAAATGTCCTTCTTTGTCTCTTTTAATTGATTTTAGTTTGAAGTCTATTTTGTTAGATGTTAGGATAGCTACACCAGCTGTTTCTTAGGTCCATTTGATTGAAAAAATTTTTTTCCAGCCCTTTACTCTAAGGCAATGTCTGTCTTTGAGGTTGAGGTGTATTTCTTGTATGCAGAAGAAGGATGGATTCTGTTTTCATATCCAATCTGTTAGCCTGTGTCTTTTTGTAGGTGAGTTGAGTCCATTTATATTAAGGGATATTAATGACCAGTGTTTGCTATCTCCTGTTAATTTAGTTTTCATTGTTGGTGATGTTAATTTGTGTGTTTTCCCTTCTTTGGGATTTGCTGCTGTGAGATCATCAGTTGTCTGTGTTTTTGTTGATGTTGCCAACTTCCTTGGGTTGGAGTTTTCCTTCTAATACTTTGTGTAGGGCTGGGTTTGTGGCTAGGTATTGGTTAAATGTGGTTTTGTCATGGAATATCTTGTTTTGTCCTTCTATGTGATTGAAAGTTTTGCTGGGTATAGTAGTCTGGGCTGTCATCCTTGGTCTCTTAATGTCTGCATAATGCTTGACCATGACCTTCTGGCTTTCACTGTCTCCAATGAGAAGTCAGGTGCAATTTTGATAGATCTGCCTTTATATGTTACTTGGCCTTTTTCCTTTGTAGCTCTTAATATTCTTTCTTTATTCTGTATGTTTAGTTTTTTGATTATTATGTGATGAGGGGACATTCTTTTTGATCCAGTCTATTTGGTGTTCTGTATGCTTCTTGTATATTCATAGGCATATTTTTATTTAGGTTGGGAAAGTTTTCTTCTATGATTTTGTTAAATATATTTTCTGTGCTTTTGAGTTGAACTTCTCCTTCTTCTTTATCTATTATTCTTAGGTTTGGTCTTTTCATAGTGTCCCATATTTCCTGGATATTTTGGGTTAAGCTTTTGTTAGATATATTGTTTTCTTTGACTGACAATTCTATTTCCTCTATTGTATCTTCAGTGCTTGAGATTCTCTCTTCCATCTCTTGTATTCTGCTGTTTATGCTTGCGTTTGTGGTTCCTGACCACTTTCTTATGATTTCTGTTTCTATAATTCCCTCAGCTTGTGTTTTCTTTATTGTCTCTATTTCAGTTTTCAAGTCTTGAATAGTTTCTTTCATATGTTTGATTGCTTTTTCTTGGTTTTCTTTAAGGGATTTGCTGGTGTCTTCCAATTTTTTGTTTGTCTTTTCCTCCATTTCTTTGAGGGAATTTCTCATTTCCTCCTTAAGAGTTTCAAACATTCTCTTGCAGTTATTTTTTAGGTCATTTTCTTCTGCTTCATCTATATTTGGTTGTTCAAGTCTTGCTGTTGTAGGGTCTCTAGATCTTACTGGTGTCATGTTGCTCTTTGTGGTGTTGTATGTATTCTTACTTTGTCTACTCATCTTTTCCTCTAATTAGTGTGGTTGGTGCTGTCTGTGATTCTGGTAATTAATCTTCTAGGTACCAGTGAATCCAAGGCTCAGATGGTTGGTTGTTCCTCATGGTATAGTTCGTGCCACAGTAGTTCTAGTTACCCCGTCGGTCATTCCGTGTTCCTGGAGGTCACTCAGTGCTCCCAAGGTTGCTATCACAGGCCTGCTCTGGTCTAGGTTGCTGGCTTAGACCTGTGTCTGTAAATGTCCCTGGTCTGGATCTGCTCCTGCAGAGTTCCCTGGCTTGGGGTTGGTCCTGCAAAGGTCTCTGGCTCTGATCTTGTCTCTTGGAGGTCCCAGACTTGGGTGTGCCTGGACCTGCAGAGGACCTGGCTCATACCTACTCCCTCAGAGGTCCCAGACTCACACCCAGACCCACAGATGTTTCTGCTTCCTCCCTACTCCCTCAGAGGTCCTAGACCAACTCCCAGACCCACTGAGGTCCTGGCTCAGGCCTAGTTCCTTGGAGGTCCCAGACTCACTCCCAGACCCACAGGCATTCTGGCTCAGGTCTACTCCGTCAAAGGTCTCAGATGCACACCTGGACCCCCAGTGGTCTCTGGCTCTGGCCCACTTGCTCAGCAGTTGCTCCCCTGTACCTGCTCCTGTGACATTTGCTGTCTCAGATCTGCTCTGGCCCAGCTTGCTGGCCCAGTCCTGCTTCCGCAAATGTCCCTGGTCTGGATCCATTCCTGCTCCCGTGGAGTTCACCACCCCAAGCCTTCTCTGGCCCAGGTCACTGGCTCACTCCTGCTCTTGTGGAGTTCACTGCCTCAGGTCTGTTCTGGCCTAGGTCGCTGGCTCAGTCCTGTTTCTGTGGAATTTCTTGTTGTTTTAATATAGAATCTTGTCATCTGCAAATAGGAATACCGTGGCCTCTTCTGGTCCCATTTTCTTCCTTTTATGCTTTTTTCTTATCTAACTGCTGTAGCTAAGATTCTGAGTACCGTATTGAATAAGAGGGTAGAGTGCGCATATTGCTCTCAGGCCTTGTGTAGTATAATGCTGGTTATCAGGTTTTGTTTTTGTTTTTTAATGGTCTTTATTATTTTGGTTATGTGCAACCTATTCCAAATATATCCACATTATGAAGCCCTGTTGAGCTTTGTCAAATACCTTTTCTGCATCTATGGAGATGGTTATTCATGTGATTTCTACCCTTAAGCTTTTACATAATAGATTACATTTGAGTTGTATATGTTGAACCAACCTGCATCCCTGGGATGCAGCGTACTTCATGATGTTTCCTCCTCTTCCTTGGTGTGGGACAATTCTGTATTCTGTCAATTATGTTTTAAATAAACACTGATTGACCAGTAGCCAGGCAGGAAGTAGAGGTGGGACAACCAGACAGGAAGCAGAGGTGGGGCAATGAGAACAGGAGAATTCTGGGAAGGAGGAAGCCCATTCCTCCCCAGTCCTGTCCAGACACCGAAGAAGCAGGATGTGATCTGCCCCCGCTGAAAAAGGTACCGAGCCATGTGGCTAACGTATACTAGGATAATGGGCTAATATAAGTTCTAAGAGTTATTGGCCTGAGCTAATGGGCCAATCAGTTTATCATTAATACAGTCCTCTATGTAATTTCTTTGGGGATTTACTGGCTACAGAACTGGGCAGGACAGAAACCCCAACAAGCAGGCCCTCATGTTACACTTCCTCTTTCCCCTTTTCCTCCTCTTGAGATGGAATACTTTTATACAGCCCTGGCTGTTCTGGAATTCACTATGTAGACCAGGCTGCCTCAAACTCAAGAGATCCACCTACCTCTGCCTCTTGAGTGCTGGGATTAAAGGTGTGAACCACCATGCCCAACAAGTGTACAATCTTCTTAGTGCCTTCCTGAATTTCCTAAGTACTCAATAATTGGATTGCTGATTCATGCAGTATCTCTATGTATGATTTTATAATAATATATCAAACTAGTTCCCAGAATGTGCTACCATTTAACATAACTTCCAGCTGTGTAGAGCATTACAATTCTCTTCCTTCTTGTCAACACTAATTATGGTCACCTTTTCCCGCTTAACCATTTTAATGTTGAACACCTAGTGTTTTTCTTATGACTGGGGTTGCTATTGGTCATTATGAGGCAAACAAATTCTATATAATGCCTTAACATACAATAATGATTTGTCATTTATATGTTTACCATTTGTATTACAATTAAGGGTCACTAGTCATTTTAAAAATGCCATGAGATGAAGAGGCGGAAGAAAATTGTTCTGGGCAGAAGGAATATCAGGGATGGAGATAACAAGGTGGAGGTGAGAATACAGACAGGAGAGGGCAAGGTCAACAGCTCCCGAGAGAGCCTCACATCTAACAATGATTACCTTCTTCAGTACCGTAAGAATGGAGGGGGTAGAAAACACTTCACCCAGCTTTTAGCAGTCAGTCTCATTCTGCCTGCAGACTCCTATTTAGACTGGGTATGATCAAGGTAATTGATTTCTGGAAACTGGGGAAATGGCTCATGAGGAACTGAATTCCATCCCCACGACCTAGTGAAAAAACTGGGCATGGTAGTGGTTGCATGTAGTGTTGGTGCTGAAGGAATAAAAGCAAAACAGATCCCTGGTGCCTGCGGATCAACTGGCCTAGCCTAATTACAGGCCTTGAGGCCAGTGAAAGACCAAGCACCCTAGTCTAATTACAGGCTCCGAGACCAGTGAGAGACCCTGTCTCAAAGAAACACAGTGTACAGTTCCTTGAGGAACAAAACCCAAGGTTATTGCTCAGCCTCCACATAAACCCACACACCCAAATGCACACCTCACACAAAATTTTTGAGTAAAAAAAGTGCCAGATTGCTGCTCTAGAATGTCTGAGGTCTGTCCGGGATGGATAGGTGTCTATCTTAGTTTGTCTTCTGTTGCTATGCTATGATAAAACACCATGATCAAGACACTTAGAGAAGGAAGGGTTTGTTTGATCTTTTATTTATTGGGTTCAAAGGCATTGGAGTCCATCAGCATCAGAGCAGGGAAGTGTGGCAGCAGGGAGATAGGGCAGCTGGCGCAGTAAGCTTGAGAGTTTACATCCCAAACAAGTAGAAAGAAGAGACAGAGCAGACTGAGAAAGCTGCGTGACTTTGTAAGCTCACAGGCCACCCCCAATGACATACCTTCCTCCAGCAAGGTCATAATATCTCATAAACCTACCCAAATAGCACCTCATAAACCTACCCAAATAGCGCGACCAGCTGGGGACCAAGTATTCACACATCTCAGCCTATGGGGTGCATTCTTATTCAAACGACCCCAATGGCTCAGCAGGCAAAGTACTTGCTTTGCAAACTTGAGAACTTGAGTTCAGATCTCCAGCCCTACATAAACCCAGGAGAAACTTTGTGAGCTTGTAATACTGTTGGGGGTAAAGGAGGATGCTAGGGCTTTGCTGGCCAGCTAGGCTAGCCAAAAGAGTGAGCTTGAATTCAGTGAGAAACTCAATCACAAAACTAAAGTAAAGCCAAGTTTTGGACAGGTGCATCTCTGTGAGTTTGAGGCCAGCCTGGACTACAGAGCAAGTTTTAGAACAGCCAGAGCTACACAAAGAAACCCTGTCTTGAAAAACAAAACAACCAACAAGAACAAACAAACAAAAACTCACAAAACACAAAAGAAAGGAAAGAAAAATTAAAGTGAAGAAGAGATTGAGGAGGATATCCTGATGTCCACCGCTGGTCTCCACACAAGCTGACACAGGTCATACACACACACACACACACACACAAATAAAGTAAAATAAAATATCCTAGATCTGAGCTGAGCCAAATAGCAGGAGGTGACTTGATGGCTGCATATGGAATTTTCTGGACTCTCCTTGATTGATATATCTAGTCCTGGAATAGGATTTACTTGCAAGCTAGGATTGTCTATATGTTATCTATACTTGGTCTCCTAGTATGATGTGGCAATATGGCTATTTCTGGGACTGGAGACATGGCTCAGCAGTTACCACTTGCTGCTCAGTCATGAAGACCAGAGTTTGCATACCAGCATGCAGGTTAGGAGGCTCATGAACACCTGTATCTCCAACTCCAAAGAATCTGCTGCCCTCTTCTGGCTTCTGTGGGAACACACATGCATGTGCACATACATTTGCACAGACACACAAACATTTGTGCAGACACATGTACATAAATGAAAATAAAATAAATCTAAAACAAACAGAACCAATATGGCCACTTTGGGCTCGTGAGATTTTCTCCCTAGACACACATAGATAATAGCAGAGATGTTCTGTGGCAGGGGGACCTCACGACTCAGCCTTGGAAGACCACACAGGGTCCCCTTCTTTCCCATTCACTAGAACTTTCCATAGACCTGCCCAGATTGGAGAAAACCACAATACTCTGTGGGTATGGTGAGATCATGCCGAAGAAGATGTAGGGTAGAAGGCAAGACTATGGTGGTCTCCAAAATAGAATCTGCCAGAAACACAAATCCTGAGAGCCACATAGCTTGTTCTGCTCAACAGCTGTTTCTCAGGGCTGATGAAAACCACACGGATGAGTAAGGTACAGTTCTCACACTTGAGGAATTCCCAAGACAAATGGAGGCGATGGGATGTACAGATAAAAGGCACTCTTCTCGAGCATGCATCACAATAGTTAGAAGGACCCCAGGACAAAATTCATATCGCCTGAGAGGTGGATGGGGGCCTGTGCCATGTGCATGAGTTTGCCAGTTGGGTAAGGGTGGAGAGAGTGCTGGGAAGAAGGATGTGTCAAAACAGGGTTCAGCGGTACTCAACTCCATATGGAAAAGCAAAAAACCTAAGATAGCCAAAACAATCCTGTACAATAAAAGAATTTCTGGAGGCATCACAATTCCTGACTTCAAACTCTACTACAGAGTTACAGTACTGAAAACAGCCTGGTATTGGCATAAAAACAGACAAAAGGACCAATGGAACCGAATAGAAGACCCAGATATTAATTCACACACCTTCAAACACCTGATTTTCGACAAAGAAGCAAAAAAATATCAAATAGAAAAAAGAAAGCATATTTAACAAGTGGTGATGGCATAACTGGATATCAACATGTAGAAGAATGAAAATAGATCCATATCTATCACCATGCACAAAACTCAAATCCAGGGGGCTGGAGAGATGGCTCAGCGGTTAAGAGCATTGCCTGCTCTTCCAAAGGTTCTGAGTTCAATTCCCAGAAACCACATGGTGGCTCACAACCATCTGTAATGAGGTCTGGTGCCCTCTACTGGCCTGCAGGCATACACACAAACAGAATATTGAATACATAATAAATAAATATTTTAAAAAAAAGATCACCTTCTGTGAAAAAAAAAAAAACTCAAAGACCTCAACATAAAGCCAGCCACATTGAACCTTATAGAAGAGAAAGTGGGAAGTACACTTGAACACATTGGCACAGGAGGCCACTTCCTAAATAGAACCCCAGCAGCACAGACACTGAGAGAAACAATTAATAAATGGGACCTCCTGAAACTGAAAAGCTTCTGTAAAGCAAAGGATACAGTCAACAAGACAAAATGACAGCCTACAGAATAGGAAAAGATCTTCACCAACCCCACATCAGACAGAGGTCTGATCTCCAAAATATACAAAGAACTCAAGAAATTGGTCATCAAAAGAACAAATAATCCAATAAAAAATGGAGTACAGACCTAAACAGAGAGCTCTCTATAGAGGAATCTAAAATGGCTGAAAGACACTTAAGGAAATGTTCAGCATCCTTAGTCATCAGAGAAATGCAAATCAAAACAACTCTGAGATTCCATCTTACACCTGTAAGAATGGCCAAGATCAAAAACACTGATGACAACTTATGCTGGAGAGGTTGTGGGGAAAAGGGAACACTTCTGCATTGCTGGTGGGAATGCAAG
>PVIU01000651.1:153054-225219 GCA_004026605.1 Ondatra zibethicus | reverse complement strand
AGGATGTCAGTGTAGCAATTTCTCAGAAAATTAGGAAACAACCTTCCTCAAGACCCAGTAATACCACTTTTGGGTATATATCTAAAGGACGCTCAATCGTGCCACAAGGACATGTGCTCAACTATGTTCATAGCAGCTTTGTTTGTTATAGCCAGAACCTGGAAACAACCTAAATGCCCCTTGACCGAAGAATGAATAAGGAAAATGTGGTACATTTACACAATGGAGTACTGCAGAGCAGAAAAAATAACGACATTTTGAATTATGCAGGGAAATGGATAGAGCTAGAAAACATTATTTTGAGTGAGGTAACCCAGACACAGAAAGACAATTATCACATGTACTCACCCATACACTTTATGTTTTTAAACATAAAGCAAAGAAAATCAGCCTGCAAACCACAATCCTAGAGAACTTAGACAACAATGCGGACACTAAGAGAGACTTACATAGATCCAATCTACATGGGAAGTAGAAAAAGACAAGAGCTCCTGAGTAAATTGGGAGCTTGGGGACCTTGGGGGAGGGTTGAAGCGGGGAGGGGAGAGGCAGGGAGGGGAGCAGAGAAAAATGTAGAGCTCAAAAAAAAAGAAAGAAATGCAAACTGAAACCACAATACGATACTGTTTACATAGCTGCTAAAATGTAAAGATATAAAGAAGAGTATAAAGCAACAGAATGCTTGCAAAAAATGGGGTTCAGAGATGGGAGACTGGACAGGAGTTTAGGCAGGTGGGCCGAGTTGAGTTTGAATCTTCCTTGAGATGCAGAGTAGTGGATGGAGTCACATCTGACGATAGACATCCTTAGAGGCTAAAAGCGCATATTCATGCAGCACCATTAAGGATGGGAAGGATGGGACTGGAGTGTTTCAGGAGTGGGTACCTCAGGATTTTCCCAGAGTGAGAGGAAGTCGGGAGAAGGATGGCATCAACCTCCCGGACTCTCAGTCCCATGTGCCTGTGGATCATAAGGGATGTTTTTGCAGGTGGAGATGGTCCACTTCCACCCCAAACCAGCTGAAGCAGAACCGTGGGCTCAGGCACCAGAGGTAGGGGTTTTGACATTTTCTGGCTGTGAGGTTGGAGACCACAAGCTGAACAATGCATTCAGAAAGCTTCTATGAAAAGCTGCCTTGGGTGCAGTGAGGAAAGAGGTAGGTGGCTTTGATTTGAGGTACATGGGGCTCCTAATAGCAAAGATTTGAGCCTTTCACTGAGAGACGCGGATTAATAAGCGGTCTTTAATCCAGTGAGAGAGGTTGTAAAGGAGGTTTATGCTCCAGGACAGCTACAGAAATACTCGACACTAGCCACCTAGGCATAGGGCAAGGCTTTTTATTTTATCTACAGTGATGGGGAACTAACCCAGCCCCTAGGCAAGGGCTTTTCCCTGAGCAACATTCTAGCCCTTGTTTTCTTCTGAGAGCAGGATCTCTCTACTTAACCCAGGTGGCCTTGAACTGGCAACATTCCAGACTCTGCCTCCTAACTGTTGGCATTCCAGGTGTGAGCATCAAGCCCAGTGCTGTGACTTCCTATCAATCCCAGCCCTAGAACTTGAAGATGGGCAGTTATACCATGCTAATTTCAAAAGGTTTATTTGGGGTGCTGGAGAGATGACTCAAGGGTTAAGAGCATGGGCTGCCCTTCCGAAGGACCCAGGTTTGATTCCCAGCGCCCACACGATGCTCACAACCCTTTGTAACTCCAGTTCCAGGAGACCTGATGCCCTTGTCTGGCCTCAGCTGGTGCCAGACACAGAATGATTACCTCCCCAAAGACCAGGTGCTCAAAGTCCCAACATTCATTGGTGACTCTTCTAAGTACGCATGCATACACATACATACAGGCAAAACTCTGAACGCACACACACATATATCTGTCTCTCTGTGTGTGCCCAATGGAGACCAAAGACATTGAATCCCTCTGGAGCTAAAGTTGGTTGTGAGCTGCCTGACATGGGTTTGGGGAATCAAACTCAGAGCCTCTGGAAAAACAACAAAGTGCTCTCAACAACAGATCTGTCTTACGCCTGCCACGACAAGAGGCTTCTGTAACCACTTGTCTCAGAGTCTTCTTGTTCCACTCCAAGGCACATCTCATGTAACTCCCCAGATCAGACCCACCTAACCCACCCATTTTCCAGAGGAGGTAATTGAGCCTCAGGGACCAAGGAGGGGTCACAGTTTACGCAGGGAGGAGGCATGCGGCAGAGCCAAGATTGAACCCCCAGTGGCGTGATGGGTGGCTGAATGGAAGAGTCCCTGCTAGCCAATTGTCCTCCATACTCCTCTATGTTTGCACAAAATGAATTGATGGCATGATCAACACTGTGTTATTAGCATTGTTAAAATCAGTGCCGGCGTTAACCCCAGCCCTGTTGTTCCAACTGCTTGTCTTACAAGGAACTGACCACACTCGCTCGTTGTCTTCACCACTCCCACCACAAAGCCTCATAAACCATTGCCTGGCCTTTCATTCACGTGGTCCTCCAGGCCCCTGAGAATTTAACAGATCCTCCACAGCATATCATAAAACAAAACCAAATGCTCACATCCACCCCCCGCCCTTTCCCCGAGTATCTGTCAAAGCCAGTGGAGAAATAAAATCCAGAATCTCCAAACAATATACTTTCCCACAGATAATAAATAAAATCTCCAAAGCAGGTAGGGGGGTTGCTGGCGGGGAGGAGAGCAAGGCTTCAGGGCTTTGGGGCACCAAGCTGCAGCTACCAGCAGACTCTGGGTAAGGAAGTAATTGAGATAAAAAAAATAGAAGTCTGTGTTGCACGCGCTGTGGGCACATGAATGTGGGCGCCAGCAGGGTGTGTGTCCTCATCAGCACCCTATCCTGCAGTGCAAGAATAAACTCAGATTGCTTCTCCAGGGACGGGCGCTTAATAAATTCTTAGTTATGCAAAGCTCCAGCATCCATTGGTGAGTTTTATCAGTACACATCTTTATGGACATCCCTCCGACAAGGTTGGAGCTGGCAGGGATTTGTTTAAAACTTTGAGCTTATTGCATACCTGCAGTTAAGCTGTCCTGTGCACCTGCATAGGAGGAAATAGAAAGTTGTGACCCAAAGTGGTGACCAGGTAACAAGGGAGGAAGATGAGCACGTTGAGTCTCATTCCTCCCTCCCTCCCCCCTCCTTCCTTTATTCTTCCTCTTTTCCTCCCTCCTTCCCTTCCTTTCTTCTTCCTCCCTCGTTCCTTCCCTTCTTCCTTCCTCCTTTCCTCCCTCCCTCGTTCCTTCCTTTTTTCTAACTCCAGCCCTCTCTTTACTTTTTATCTTCTCACGAATCCTTGCTTAAGTTGTCAAGGCTGGCCTTTGTACAAGCAATGAATGTGTAACCTTCCTGCCTCAACCTCCTGAGTGGCAGGGCCGATGGTCCTGTGCCACGAGGCCTGCCTTCCACTCCTGTTTCTTCAGTGTTCATGTTGATAATGGTAATAGGCAGGTTTTTTACTATTTTCATTGCAAGAAATTGAGTGTTTTCTCATATTACATGAACGCCATGATGGCCTTGAGCCATTAGGATGCTCACACCAGTGTCCTGATGTGTTGTTGAGCTACTAACCCGGAGGACAAGGGTCCTGCCTGGAACACCAGCACCCAAACATTGGGGATCCCTTTCCCCACATCCTGAGATGCAGGGAGGGTTTAAAAACACGGGCCAGGAAAAAGAAGGAGGAGGAGGAGGAGGAGGAGAGGAAGAAGAAAGAAGAAGAAGAAAGAAGAAGAAGAAGAAGAAGAAGAAGAAGAAGAAGAAGAAGAAGAAGAAGAAGAAGAAGAAGAAGAAGAAGAAGAAGAAGAAGACTTCCTTTCTCATTCCACAGAATTTCCTGGCACTTCAAGGGTACAATGTATGTAGTAAAAATCTTTTAATTTGTAACTTGAAATATTTTGCACATGCAAAGAGAAAGAGAATAGCAGAATCCAAGTGACCATTAATGAGCACCAGAAAGGCATTTCTGGCATGGGGAGCTGCAGGGCTGCACATCTGATGGAGCCTTCCTCCCAGGGCCACTCCCAGAACGATGAAAGCTCCACACTGTGTGCATAGCTTGGACCTCTATCATGTATGTGTGCATTCACTCTTCAATCATACACAGACCATGTCTCCAAAGAGACAGATGGCTCAGTGGTTAAGACCGCTGTTGCATTTGTGAGCCAGAATCCACATGGTGGCTCACAACTACCTGTACCGCCAGTTCCAGGGGCTCTGACGCCCTCTTCTGGCCTCCTCAGGCACTAGGCACATGGAGCACAATCATACATACAGGCAAAATACCCATACGTATAAAGAATAAATAAAAGATGTTTAAAATAAAGAAAAAATTAAAGGGTCAGATGCTATGGGAAACCCATCTGTCTATCATCCATCCATCCATCCATCTACCCATCCATCCATCCATCCATCCATCCATCCATCCATCCATCCATCTACCCATCCATCCATCCATCATCCATCTATCCACCTACCCACCCATCCATCCATTTATCCATCCATCCACCCACTCATCCATCCATCCATCATCCATCTATCCACCTACCCACCCATCCATCCATTCATCCATCCATCCACCCATCCACCCATCCATCCATCCATCCACCCACCCACCCATCCACCCATCCATCCATCTATCCATTCACCCATTCAACTAAAGCATCTATGGTATGGCTGTTCCATATGGGTCCACGGTCTCCATCTTTCAGAAATACACCAGGTATTAACTTGTAATGTGGTGGACGAGCACGAAAAAGAGATTGTGGCCCCTGTAAAGGGAGAGAGCTGCAATTTTCCTTGAAGAATTGATGGGTCCCCAATGTCTCCCATTTTGGGGTTCAGCTGCTTCACTTGCCATTCATTTCCAGGCAACTCCAGGCTAATTCTTTAAACTGCCTGGAGGGCAAAATTCAGTGACTCCGTTTAAATCCCCTTTACCTCCAGTTTTTCCCAAGATCTAAAAATTCAAAGGAGAACGCTACTGAGATGTGAGCAGAAGGCCCGTGAGTCTGGTCCAGGATATGGGTATGGGATCTCATGTCTTTTCCTTAACTGCGACTCAAGGAAGCAAAGAGGAAGAAAGGAGAGCGGGGTGTTCGACTGACGTTGACAGGGGCTGGATGCAGGGAGGAAGGAAGTGACCTGGGAGATACCAAAGCAGGATCTGCAATGTCCTGGGGTTTGGATGCTGAACCCAGCATCTTAGAAACGGACACCTAGGGACCTGCCACGAAGGTCTGCACACACTCCTCTTGCAGCAGGCACAGCCATAAACCAGTCAGCCGGCACTCACTGGTTTCACTGCTTTGGGCCTGATGTGTTCACTCAGAGAAGTGAAAGGGGGCAGGAGGCGTAGGCAGTAAATACATCAGTGTACACAGGTGTAACTCAAGTCCCGTCACACAGTACGGCTCACGAAACCGCGGCACCAGGGCCCTGGGCCGATGGAGCCTAGAACGCCCCATCCATCTGGATGAATTCCCCTGTGCCCTTCCTTATGTCTGTGTGTGGTACATGCATATGTGTGTACTATGTTCACATGTGTACACATGTGTGAAGTCAGAGGTTGGTGACAGTTTCCTCCCCTGATCATGCCAACCCCTTTATATGTTTGAGGCATTCCCTCACTTGAATCCAGAGCTTGCTGAGTTCCATAGCCTACCTAGCCAGCTTGCCCTGGGGATTCCCTGTCCCTGCCACACCCACCTAGCGTTTATGTGGGTGCTGGGGACAGCACCTCCAGTCCTCACACTTTACCCTCTGAGCCCTCTTCCCCAGCCCCTCCCTTTCCTGTTTGAGGCTGGGAGAGATGAGAGCAGCTACTTGGTGGAAGGGCAGTTACTGTCTCTGTGCCTCCTTTGGCTCTGGAGCATCTAGAATGTAAAACAGACACCTCATTGGAGAAGGCATTCGCCTCTTCCTCATTTTGAGGGAATGGCTTTGTACCCGTTCAGGTGCAGCTGAAGGCTGGACTTTCTTTCTTTCTTCACACTTCGTTCTCCACGGACCTTAAATGTCCAGGGTGAAGGTCTCTGCTTGTTTCACTCTTGAGTCCCTGACCCACGGTGGACACTCAGCCGTGATGCCTGGATGAGTCACCTATAAACCCAGGCTGGAGAGTTTGCTAACCCTGACTATTGTGATGTCTTGGATTCCAAACGTCCCCAAGGGCTTCATGCTGCTTGGCTCCCCAGCTAGTGACTCTATTTTGGAAGGCTGTGGTTCCTTGTGGAGGTAGGACCTGGCTAGTGGAGGAGGGTCACTGGGGGTGCTGGCCTTTATGGTGACCAAAGCCTGGTTCCCCATGCTCTCCACTTTCTGTACTTCTGTGGTATGAGGAACTTTTGTCCACCATTCCCGTTATTCTGCCATGCTTTCCCAGACGTGGTGGCCTGGAGTCTCCAGAGCCCATAAGCCCAAACAAATGTCTCCACCTTTTTGGTTCTTGAATGTTTTACTCACAGCAATGCAAGGACCAGGACAGCTGATAACTAAAGATATCAGGTGGCCGCAGTTTGCTGGGTTCACGAAATCTAAGAAGGAATTTCTGCCATTTAAAATTTTTACTTATGCGTCTGTGTGAATATATGTGCACCTGTGTGTGCAGATTTCCTGCCTGTATGTTTGCACACAGAGGCCCCGAGTGGAACAGGCCCCTAGACCTTAGCACAGCTGTTTCCATAATGGAAGTATCATTTGGACCATGAAACCAAACACACAGGCAGCATCACCCACCAAAACAAGAACAAAGACCTAATCCATCGAAGTCCAAAGTTCTGGGGCAGTCCCTAAATGCACTAACCTTGCTCTTGGACTCCTGTAGTTCTGCTTCTGGCTGACTGTTCTTACTGAGCTGTGTCAACCCAGGATGTGGTTTTTGTGCTTAAAAGCTCACCCTGCGAAAGGCTTGGGACCACCCTGGGGTCTTGAACGCCCACTGTAGACACCGGTTGGCTAATAAAGACTTTCTATTGGCTTGGACCCATGTCTGAGCAGTCTTCTCTGGTGGATGCCTCACAAGAGTGCAGTTCCTGCAGAGAGTAGAGGAGGGCGTTGGATGCCCTGGAACTGGAGTTATAGACAGGCATGAGCTACCTAACATGGATGCAGAAAGCCAAACTTCAGGTCCTCTGGAAAAGTAGGATGTGCTGGCCACTGAGCCCCAGGATCCTGTGTCTCTATTCCCCAAGGGCTGTGATTACAAGAATGGGCCGCTGCACTCACTTTCCCATAGGAACCGGGGATTTGAATGCAGATCCTCACATTTGAACAACAAACACTTTCTTGGACAGAGTCAACCCCTAAGTCCCAATCTGACATTTATGTATGCATGTATGTATGTATATATATGCATGTCTGCATGTGTATATGCAGTGTGTTCATGTGTGTATATGTATATACGCATATGCATGTATATACATACATGTATGTGTACATAGGTATGTGTGCATGCATTTGTGTGTATATGTGTGCATGTATGTGTTGTATTGTGTGTATGTATGTATATATCATATAACATATATGAACATTGTTTGGAGGTTTTGTTTTGGTTTTAAGACAGACTTTCATTATGGAGCCTAGGGTATCCTGGATTCAAAATTCTCCTGGTTCCATCTCTCATGTGCTGGGATTATAGGTATAAGCCACCATGTCTGAACATGTGTGGGGGTGGGGAATTGAAGTGTGTGGAGGTGGGTGTGTGTACAAGTATGTGTGGGTGAGGTCCGGAAGTCAATCAGCTGTTCTTCCTCACACCCCTTGTGAGTTTGTCTCCAGCTGGGACCTGGAGCCCTGATCTAGCCAGATGGACCCAATAAGCCCCAGGTATCCTCCTGCCTCCACCACTCCTGCAGTTTGCCAAGAATAATACAGAGTCCCAAGCCTGTGAATCCAGAACTGGGTAGGAAGTGGTGGAGAAAGATCAGGAGTTTGAGACCAGCTTGGCATACACGAGACTCTGTCAAAGGGGTTGGGGGTGGAGGGTCAAGAAGAGGAGGGCGGGGGGGGGGTGGAGGAGGGGAGAACAGGCGGAGAAAATAGGCTGTGCAGCCTTAAGCAGGTGTCTCAGCCTCTCTGAGCCTCAGTTGTGTCCAGTGAGGATGAACGTGTCACAGAGCCAGCCACTCTAGCATTAACCAGGACTGGCCACAGCCACGCACATAAAAGCTATTGGCTGGCACAAAGTGAAGACCTTCTGCACACCTGCTTCGGCTCACTGCTCTGTGGTCACTGCCGGGGTACTCCATGCCCAGCGTGGGCGTCTGCTTGCATTCAAACTCACACACATCGGAGGCAACTGCCTGCATCTGTGAGTCTGTGAAATGGATCTCAGGCGGCAAGAGCGGGTTCCAATCCCCAGATCAGAAGGGTGCAGGGACTTGGGCGCACGCGCTCCCGGGAGCCACAGGGCGCCTCCCCCCCCCCCGCCCACCCTGAGGCCCACCCATCCCCCTTTCCAGCACATTCCAACCCCCAGAGGCTGACCCTGTCTCTCTGGGTGATTTAAGTCTTAGAGAAAGGCCGGGAAGGATTTGTTTTGACGTTTAAAGGCCATCCAGGTAACGGATGGCTGGGGCGGTATCCACCTCCCCGTCCATATATCTAGGCAACAGTATCTATTTTTGACGTGCCTGACACACCATTTCCTTTGGCAGCCCAAGGGGGGCTCGTCTTTAAATTAAACTCGTCTCCAAGCCCTCGGATCTGCAGCCCGATCGGGGGCAGACCCCAGGAAGGGAAGCGCAGAGCCTGGGCAGGCCTGCAGGCCATCAGTGATATATAGCCCGAGGAGCCCGCGCCCCCTTGAGCAGCAGGCGACAAGCTCTCTGAAGCATTAACTAATGGCAGGGGCCGTCCCCGAGTCTTCTAATCACCTTTAATGCTCACATCTAGGAGCTAATTTAAAGCAGGCAGGATAAGCGGGTCAGACAAACAGACCAAGAAAACCAAATAAAATCATAGCATCCTGCGAGGTGACTGGTTGGGGATGGGGAGGAGGGAGAGGGGCTACAGCTTCCATGTGGAGCGCTTGCCTGGCTCCTTTAAGGGCTTTGGACTCCATCCCCAGCACCACTGGAGTGGTTGGGTAGAAAGAATTCAGTAAAGCAAAGAAACATTTGGGGTTTGCGTGTGCCATTATTTCAGAGCAGAACACCCCATTTCCTTTTGAGCCAGCGACCAGAGAATCCCCAGACTTGCTGCCAAGTTGACCTTGCTGAAAAGAGAAAAATCTGCTGGGTAAATGAATGAATCCCAGTTCCACCCTTCCTCAGCCAAGGTCCGGATTCTTGCTCTGAGCAAACAAACAAAAACAAACAAACAAACAAACAAAAAACCTCTCGTCCTTTGAAGAAGGAATAAATGAGAATCTAAAGGCAGAGAAGATACCATTACTAGAATGATAAGGAGCAAATAAAAAAGAGGTGGACACCCAAGAAGAGGAGACAGAGAAAGCTCTCAGACTGAGGGGTTTTTAACTGTGGCCAAGAACTTTGGGAATGTTGCCGCTGCCAGCTAACGGAAGAGAAGTCTACATGGGACGGAAACGCAGAAGCAAGGCACTAGAACACTGTCCAAGGCCCTGGGGCCTCTCTGCTTCCGCTCTCCCTTCTTCCCTTCTTCTATACAGCAACATCCTCCCCCCCCGGGGGGGGGTTGAAAAGACAGCAAGATGCTGGTGGCCCAGTGCCTTTAATCCCAGGCAGAGGCAGGCGGATCTCTGAGTTCCTAGCCAGCTTGGTCTACGAAGTGTGTGCAATCCCTTCTGGTTTAAACCTTAAGGAAAACAAAGAGCTACCGGGAAATAGCACTGGCTAGTGGGCTGCTCTGATAGTTGGGTGAATTGTGCAAAGCAGAGTGGACTATGTACCGCCTAGAGGGAGAGAGTTGGAGGTTTGTGCTCTTCCGACCTTCACTGGGCACCAAGGACTCTTGACACCAAACTTCCATTACAGACAATGGCAGAGTCACCTTGGAAATGGTTTCAAATGACAGGATGTTTCATATGAACCGGAAGGAGATAATGAACTTCCTCTGTATAGAAAGAACCTGCCCTGTAAATAGGAGGACTTGCATGTGACTCCTCAGAGCTCAAGGAAACCTGGACACGGCAGTTGCCTCTGTAATCTCAGCACTCCTAAGAGGACACGGAAGAAGCAAACAGGAGAATCCCCAGAAGTGTCCGGGCCAGGAACATGACAGGCATAGCGCATGCAGAAGCCAGAAGAGGGTGTCAGATCCCCTGGAACTGGAGTTATGGATGGTTGTGAGCTGCCATGTGGGTGCTGGGAATTGAACCCCAGTCTTCTGCAAGAGCTGGCAGTGTGCTAATCTAAAAGCCATGTCTCCATCCCCAAATGGTTCTTTTTTTTTTTTTTTCATGTGTATTAATGAGATGTCCAGGGAATTTGCTTCAAGGGCAAGCCTTGTCTTTGGGCAGCCTTCAGTCCCTCAGTAAGGACCCCATGAGCTTCCCTGTTAAGAGATGCCAGCCAATAAGATAGGGCACCTCAAGTTTGATGGTTCTGAAAGATACAAATGTTTGAAACACTGCTAGGGAAGAGCAGTTAAGTGGCGAACTTAAACTCTGTATTAGTTAAAATGTGACGTGGAGGAGCAGAACCTCCAGGACAGCATGTGAGCTACTGCCACCCATGAACAGTGACTGGTGTGGATGTAACCCAGGAGATCTGAGAGTGGGGCAAGGACTAGCCTAGAACCCACATGGCACAGCTGTGGATTCTGTCTCCGTGCTGGAAGAAAGAAAAGAAAACCCTCAGGGGATGCAACTCAAATACCCCTCGTAGATGAATGGTTAATAAAATTGGGATACTGTTCAGCCATTTAAAGGAATGCAGCATAGCTCCATACAGAGCCATAAGTGAGCCTTGAAAGGTGACGTATTTGATTTTTGCAAATTGAATAGGAAGACCCACAGTAACAGGAAGTAGCTCTCCTGTTGATTACCTACAGTAACAGGAAGTAGCTCTCCTGTTGATTAGTCCTGGGGAAGAGAGGGGATGAGAAGACCTCCAAGGTTACAAAGGTTTTCACCCCTGTGAGAAGTTTGGGGACATGGGTATCTCAGGCGGGCCTTGAACTCTCTATGTAGCGCAGGATGACCTTGACCTCCTGAGTGCTGAGGTTGCAGGTGTGCACAGCACAGCTGGCTTCCAGAGAGCCCGAACCTGGAGCTCTATGTGTGCTAGAGAAGCACTTTACCAACTGAGCTGCATCTCCAACCCCTAGAGTGGTTTTTTTTTTTTTTTTTAGAAAAGAAAACGTCAAAATTCAATTGTGGGGAGAGTTATATGCATGTGTGGTTACACCCCAGACCACTGAATCACATACTTGAGATGAGGAAATTGTGGGCTTTATGGTTTATTTAAAAAAGAAAGAAAGAAAGAAAAACTCTTTGAAAAACCACTCCACAGTGTGAAACCCTCCTAAAAGGACCTGAACCAAGGCTCTGTTAGAGGGAAACAGCCCTGGGTTCATGGGTAGACACATGCGCGTGCGCGCGCGCACACACACACACACACACACACGTACATGTGTACACATGTACACAAACATGGGCACACACACATGCCAATGCAAGTACAATTGCACATATGTGTGCTTGTACACATACACACACCTGCATGCACATAAGCATGCACACAGCACACAGGTGTGTGCACACACCTGTAGAGCCACGCTGTCTACAAAGGGCAGGTCACACTGCAGGGGGACAGGAAGAGAAGAAGCTTACTACTGGAACCAGGATGCCACCATCTACACATGTGAAGAGAGCTATGTGTTGAAGAAAGGGGACCCCTGGGATGTTGTTGACATTTGCTGGTCAGCTTTCCATGACTATAACACATACTTGAGATAATCAATTTATATATAAGAAGATTCATCTAGTTTATAGTGATCCTAGGCCATGCCTGGTTGGTTTCAATATTTACAGACCTATAGCCTGGCAAGACATGGCAGGGAGCAGGCAGTAGAGCAGACCCTCACTTCACGGCGGGATTGAAAACAAAATTTAAAAAAAAATGGAAGAAGACTTGAGTCCTAGGATCCCATTTAAGGGCACAGCCTGAATGACCTTCTAGACCCCCTCCTCTTAAAAATCCCACCCTTCCCATCAAACCCCAAGCTGGGGGGAGTCAGGCCTTCAACACATTGGCCTTTGGGAGACTTTTAAGGTACAAAATATAGCACGTGGAAAGTTAGTTTGGGTTGGGTTGGGTTGAACATGTAGGAGGAATCTAAAGAACTGGTGTGTCTATGCAGTTACCCAGGAGAACAGGAACCTGGTAAGGGCTGGGATTCCAGGGCCAGATGGATTCTGCCTATTAAAAGGGCTCCCTACCCAGAGTAGGAATGGATAAGAAGCCTGCCCAGAATACACCCAGTTCTATGATGGCCATGGTTCTAGGAAGGCTGGCTATTAGCTTCACTGGAACCCTGATAAGGCAACTGCTGCTTATGAAGCCACCAGGTGGTCACTACACATGGCATCCAAGTTGCCATCCTGGGGACATTGTTCCCTAGCTGAGCCAAGAACTACCTTTAGCAGAGGTATCGAGCATTGGACACGAGCCTGGTTTGGAAGCCAGAGAGATCCTGGGTCCTAATCTTGGCTCTGCTTCTCACCAAGCAGGACAAGTCAGTAGACACCCTGTTTTCTCATCTATGATATTAGAATATTATATGCACATCATGGTGTTATTAAACAATTTAAAGTGGGAATCATGAGCTTATTGAAGGATTTAAAATGACAGGTTTTACTGATACTCTAAGCTCCTTTTCCCCTCTGTCTGTCGAAAATAAAATGATGCGGTCAGACCTTCATGCAAAACACACATATAAAAACCAGAGGAAAAGAAGCCCCAGTTCTGGGCTCCCTGGCGCTCTCCTATATATGTTCACACTTCCCACATTCGCTTCAATGAGTGTCCTTATTCTCACCAAGAAAAATCCCGTAAACTTGGCACATTAAATACTAAAACTTGACATCCTTCCAACGTGTGTGTATGAGTCAGCTCTCACTTCCAATACACTTTGCAGGAACGGTAGGGCATATCCCTGAGTTAGAGGCTAGAAGACCTCAGAATCCGAATCTACTCGCCATCGCCTCTCACCACAGTCACTATTACCATTATTACCACCATCACCTTCACCACCACCATCTTCTTCATCATCATCATCATCACTACCATTACCACCACCATCATCTTCACCTTCACTACCACCATCTCACTACCACCACCACCACCATCTTCACCTTCATCACCTCCATCTTCATCATCATCATCATCATCATCATCACCACCACCATCACTACCACCACCACCATCCCCATCCTGGCCTTCCCATTGAGATCACCATCTCTCTTATGAGGTGTCTGTCCCCAGGTGAACTCCCTGACATCTCTAGCTTCCATGTATATGCCAGATTTTTCCTTTTGGGCCACCAACCAGCTCCAAAATCATCACACTGTGAACTATTAGTTTGGAGTGCTCGGCCCAGTTTGCGCTCATTTCTGGCTAGCTCTTTTAACTTAAATAAACCTGTTTCTCTTTATCTACCCTCTGCCTCTGAGCGTTTTACCTTTTTTCCTTCTGCATATCTTACTTTCACTGTTTCTTGTATCTGGCTGGCTGGCGACTGCCTGGCTTCTCACCCCGGTTGTGTCCCTCGCTCTCTTCTCCTTCTCTCATTCTCCTTTCTCCCTTTCTCCTTTTCTTCTATTTATTCTCTCTGCCCGCCAGCCCCACCTAACCTTTCTCCTGCCCAGCTATTGGCCACTCAGCTTTTTATTAGACCAATCAGGTACCTGAGGCAGGCAAGGTGAACCAAATGCAATGCATCTTTACATAACTAAACAAATGCAGCATAAGCAAAAGTAACAGACCTTTACACAGTTAAAGTAACAGTCCACAGCATAAAAAAAATGTAACAACCTTTACACAGTTAAAGTAACATCCCACAGCATAAACAAATGTAACAACACATCTTTGTCCAGTTAAAATAATATTCTACAACACATGGAAGGTCAGTTTTTGATTGTCTGGCTTTAATTGCACCTTAAAACCTCTTCTTGCTCATTGGAGAGAGTTTCCAACATTCTTTCCCTCTGTCACTCTCCTGAGATCTCCATGAACTTCCTGGCATTTGGTTCTGAGCAACAGCACCTGGTGACTATGCAGCGAGTTTTAAATTTGTATTGAACGTCTCTGTAGAGAATTCCCATATCTTGGAACCTGTCTTCTCTAAAGTGAGTTCTTAGTAGCAGGTTCGAGGTCTCTGAGACCAGTTATCCTGGAAGACTTAATCACGAGAAGGCATCCAAGAAAATGCCAGAGAGCAGCCAGTCTCATGGGCATGGTGTCTTCAGCCCTGCCGCTGGGCAGCAAGGTCTGCGGATCAAAGCTCCCCTATGGCACCTGGGTGGCTTTTCATTTCCTGACTCCATCCTTGACCTGTTGCCCCAGAGAGGAGCCCACTGTTGAGATGTGATGGCGTCCATGGAGCCACACTGCATCCCAGCACCAGGTGAATAGGTGTGCCTTTGAACCAACCCTACAAACCAGAGTCATCTCAACTGTTAGGAATCCCACTCACTGGATTCCAAGCAGTGGGCAGGGGCGAGAGGGGAGGGAGTGGGGTGAGGCTCTTTGATTAAATGTGATTCTTTCTCTTTGGACTTTAATGGGCTCCGAGGTACCTCCTGGCAGCTTGGGGCCTCTGTCACACTTTCAAAACTTTCCAGCCAAAAGCAACACAAGGGGCTTGTCACTGGTTTCAATAACCAAGCACCATGATGGATAAACATTCAAGCAAGAAATAAAAGGCACAGAACAGAAATTTCTCTTAAAAAGAAAAAAAAAAGATACAGAGGAAAGTCAAAGCATTAACAATCAGTACAGCTCCTTTCCACAGAACTGAACTTCTCTTTACCACAGATGACCCCCCGACACACACACACACACACACACACACACACACACACACACAGGAACGACCATCTACCCTCCACTCCACACTTCTAATCCCTGGAAACTGGTTTCAGTTTTTGCCAAGATGGATGTCAGGTCTGAATGAAAACCAGAGTCGTTTATCTTGACCATGGTGTTTTCTTCTTCTCCCGTGGCCCGAAAGTTATGAAGATAGGCGACTTCTAATCAGAATGTGTCCCTTCCAAAGCTAGCAGGCTCCTGGGTTCGCTGATAACGGGAAAGACTCGAGCTCAGAGGAGGAAACTCGCCGAGGATGGATGAGGAGATCTGAAAGAAGCAGACAGATGGGTTTGCAGACGAGGGAAGAGTGGACAGAGGACAGGGCTCTCCGGCCCAGATGCAAGCGCCTTTTGTGCCTTCTCTTTAGGTAAAAGGTGGGGGCACCCGCGTGAGCATTCCAGGCACCTTTTCAATTAAGGGCTGAAGCTAGAGAGCAAGGAGCCAGTGACAGATTTCTTCCTTTCTCTGCTCTTTGAAGCCAGAGTCTGAAGGCCCAGCCTGTTCAATAAGAAACCTTGGCTGCTCAGAAAGAGACTGCCGGAATCTGAGGTACTACTGGGTGGATGGCCATAAGCATTTCTGTCTCCCTTGATGAAGCCAGGTGTGTGTCCTATTGAAAGACATGGTAATTTAGCAAGCACTGAAATTCTCTAATTCATTATTATTTGCTCTTCATCTCATCTTGCCCTAGGGACTTGAAGTTGCTCTTTTGTTTGTTTAATTTTGATTTGAGATGGGGGTCTTGAAATGGAGCCCAGCATGGCCTCGAACTCACAATCCTCCTGCCTCAGCTTTGTAAGCTTGGAGCTGCTTTTGGGGAGACCAAGAACCAGCACACTGCCTGCAGCTGGTGTTGCCATCTGACTGTGGGTTGACAATTATCGCTGGGCACCCCAGTTCCCGTTCTGCCACCATTGCAGATCAGGCTGGGAGCAGAGAAAAGAAAGACAAATAGATTGTCACTCAAGAGCAAATTTGATTTATGAAAGCTGGCATGGGGAAAACATCCCTGTAAAGAATTGATGAAGACTAAGGAGACGTGTGTGTGTGTGTGTGTGTGTGTGTGTGTGTGTGTGTGTGAGAGAGAGAGAGAGAGAGAGAGAGAGAGAGAGAGAGAGAGAGAGAGAGAGAGAGAGATTATAACCTGATCTAAACATCACACGAGAGCTGGTGATATGGCTCAGCCGGTAAAAGCACTTGCGGCCAAGCCTGATGGTCTGAGTTCAATCCCTGGGACCCACTTGGTGGAAGGAGAGAGCCAACTTCTGGGAGTGGTCCTCGGATTCTGCACAAGTGCCGTTGCACACACTCATGAACAAGTAATAAGTAAAAGAAGTAAAGAAATTTAACAAAATGAAAGTAAACCACATGTGATCCCTACCTGGTGGTGCACATCAAAAATCCTGGCATCAGGTGGGCAGTGGGAGTGCACACCTTTAATCCCAGCACTTGGGAGACAGAGGCAGGCGAATCTCTGTGAGTTCGAGACTAGCCTGGTCTACAAGGCAAGTTCCAGGACAGCCAGGGCTACACAGAGAAACCCTGCCTCAAAAAACCGACACCAAACAAACACAAATAAAGTTCAGGAGTCCAAAGCTTTGGTGACAGTGATTTGTAAGTCATCCTGAGCTATGTGAGGCTCCTTATCAAACAAAAAATAACCATGTAAAATTTCAGCCAGTATGTAAGTGTTCATGTGTTAGTTAGAATAAACTTAATTTTAGTTTTTTTTTAAGAGGGAAAACTAATTAATCAGCAACATTTTTTAAAGGTCCAATCCAGTGGTGTTTCTCCATTCTACCCACCAGGATGGGCCTTTCCAAGGCTTTGAATCGCAGAGGATTCCCAGCCAGGTCCCTCCCTGCCCAGAAGAACTGAAAATGTGCGTCTCTAGTGCCCTCTAGTGGCCGAATGCACCCTAGGCGGCGGGCGCGTCAAAGTTCCCGGGAACAGAATGGAGGCAGCAGCCAGCTCTAGATGACCGCAGAGGCCAGGACTTGCTGAACCTATGCAGTATCTCAGGAGAGAACTCCAAGGACAGACAAATGGGTTCTCAGGAAAGTAGAACACTTCGGCATTAGTGGAATGATGTATGAAGATGCAGGGAGGAAGAAAGAAGGGGATGGAAGGGGAGGTTAAGGGAGGGTAGGAGAGGGGAGCTGATTGATCTGTAGACCTCCATCTACACGGCAGAGACTATCTGAGGAACGAGATGGCCTAGGGAATGGAGACGACCTTTGCCAACTCCTCACTGGAACAGGGATTGATATCTAAAATCTGTAAAGAATCCAAAGATTAAAAAGCCAAAAATGGACGAATGAACTGAACAGGTACTTTTCGAAGAAGAAATAGAAATAGCCCATGAACGCTGAGAAGATGTCCAACATTCTCAGGCACTGGGGGAACTCCCGTCAAAGCTATCAGAGGGAAATGACAGAGGGTCTGGAGACTAAGCGCATTGCCACTCTTGCAGAGGACCAGGATTTGGTTCCAAGAACCCTCATGGTAGCTCACAGCCATCTGTGATTCCAATGCCAAAGGATCCAGTGCCCTCTGGCCCCCAAGGGGGATCTGCATGTATATGGTGCACCTATCTCACAAAGGCAGAGATACATACACATAAATCAAAATTAACAGATAAATAATCTTTAAAAACCACACTGTTCCATCTCACTCTAGTCAGAAGGGTTCATCTAGAAAACAATGAGTAACAAATGCTGCCGAGGATGCGGAGAAAGAGGGGTCCTTCCTCGTTGCTTGTGGGTGTGTAAGCTGAAGCAGTTACTACGGAAACCGCTGTGGAGGTTCCCCCTCCAATTCCACAGTTCTGGGCATATACTGAAGGACTCTGAGCCAGTGTAGCTCAGAGACACCTGCAGGCCCATGCCTACAGTTTCACTAGGTGCAATAACAGGAAAATGGGCAGCTTTGATGTCCATCATGAGACAAGAGAAAATACAGTGAGTATGCATTGAGGAGTATTACTCAGAAAGGAAAAACAATGAAGCTACGATATTGACAGGAAAATGGGTGGAACCGGATATTGTGTTAAGAGAAATAAGCCATACTCAGGAAGACACATGCTGCTGCCCCCTGAGAAGAATCTATCATCTATCTACAAAAATCAGTCGGTGACTTAGTTATCTAATATGTCATGAAAGTCGAGGAGGGACCATGGTAGGAAGGAAGGAAGGATAACTCAGGGAGGAAAACCAAATTATCACAATTGTCCCCTCATCTACAGAATGAAAACAGGAGAGGTTTCTGGGGGAAGGAAGAGGGACCAGGGAGAGGAGGGAGGAAGGTTGGGGAGGGTGACAAAGTACAATCATATATAATTTGCAGTTGCAAACATAGTTATATACATTGTTAGACATGCCTGATGACTAAAACAAACCAACAAAACCCAGCGGACACACAGTGCTCGGCTGAGAGCTGAGACAGGCAGCTGTGCACATCAGTCCATATGGATGCACGAGCTTCAACCTCCCTCTTCTCCGTATTCCCAGCTGTGAAATGGGGACATTATCGATTGCTTCAGTAAAGGTGAAATAGGAGAGCACACAGTGTGAGGGCAAGAAGTGCTCAGACCCGTTGGGAGCAAAGACCTAAAGAGGCTTGTGAACTTGTGTGTCCATTGAGAGGCTGGCTGTGAGGAAACACAGGAGAACGCGTCCTGGAGGGCATGTCCCTTCAATTTTGTTTTGTTTTGTTTCTGGGACCCATTGGGTTTAACAGGATCATGACTGTGACCCTGTGTCTGAGGCTATCTACCGGGGCCTGGAGAGTTCTTCAGTGGGAGACCCATGACTGAACACAGCATCCTTCTCCCAGCATAAGCCGACAGTGCCCTATCTGTGGTTGACTGCTGACAGGCCCAGTCCTGCGCAGGCTGCAGACAGACGGACAGCCACAGCTGCTGTGATGCACTGACTGTGTTGACACATTAAGCCAAGCTCCTGCTTGCGTTTTCTTTTCCTTTCCTTTTCATTCCCTTCCTCTTCTCTTCCCTCTTTTTCTTCATCTTCCTCTCCCTTCCTTCCCCACTGGTCTCTTCCCTCCCCAGAGAGCTTCTGGGGGATGGCGGATTCATCAGTTGTCCCTCATGTGAGCTCCTCCTGACCCAAATAAACTGCTCAAACCCACAAACTTTTGTTGGGTCCCTTTCAGCTAAGACATCCTGGGGCAAGTCCCTGTGGACAGAGGAGTTGTATTCTGGGGAAATCTCATCCAAATGTCCAGAAAGTACAGAAGAGGGGGTCGCTGATTCTTGGGAATCTGAAACTGCACAGGTGTGTGACAGAGCAGGGAAGAGGCAAACATCCAGTTCACGATCTGGAAAAAAAAAAAAAAGCATGCCATAGCCCTGGAGAGATGGCTCAGAGGACCCATGTATGGTTCCCAGCACCCACATGGCAGCTCACAACTGTCTGTAACTCCAGTTCCAGGTGATCCAATGCTTTCTTCTGGCCCCGAAGGACACTGCACATACACAGTGCACTTACAGACAAGCACACATGTGCACAAGTAAGTGTACATGTGTGAACTCACACACACAGAGACATAAACCTTTTTTTTAATTAGCATACAAGGTCATAATTTTCTTACAGCTTTTCATACAGCTTTGGCTGACCTCCCTGCCCTGCCCCCTTTCTTCCCCATCCCTGTATCCTGCTCAGCCATCCCCAGTGGTACCTTTCTGCCCCCAGTAATCCACTTTCAGAACTTTTAAAAAGACGAACTGCAACTGGGCAGTGGTGGCGAAGACCTTTAATCCCAGCACTCGGGAGGCACTGAATTCTCCAAACAGCAGGGGTAGCGATGCTGCACAGACACACATCAGGCCACCCACGGCAGTGCCGGTAGCTTGTCTGGAGTTCTGCTCTGGAAGAAAGATTAAGAATATATAATGTGGAAGCTGGAGAGGTGCCTCAGTGAGTAAGAACACCTGCTACAAAGATATGGGGACCTCGGTTATAACCCACAGAAAACAATCAGGCACATTCCCAGTGCATCAGGACAAAGAGGAGAGGACAGCTGGGCTTGCCAGCCACCAGCCTAGCTCCAGGTTTAGTGAGAGACCCTGTCTCAAAGGAATAAAGTGGAGAGCAGGGCACACGATGTCATTCTCTGACCTCCACACGAGAGTCCTGCCCCCCACCCTCACACAGGTGCAGAGGCTCACAAAACCGATCAACTGACAAGAATGTGAAGCAGTGGACTGGAACACTGAAGCTATGTGTGTCTTATGCCTTAGCTTTTTAGAAACAATTGTTCCTAAATAGTAAGCACCTATTTCATTATGTTTACATTTAAATTACTTTATTTGGCTTTCATGGAGTGCCAATGTTCCCTTCATAAAAGTTTTCTGTTATCAAATATTACTGAATATTTATATAAAGAAGAGTTCATTTTACTTACTATCTAACTATATGGTCGTCTCCTATTTGTAATGACAAACTGTACCTATTTTTTTTTCTGTTTTTAAAAAAGCAATGTGAGTCTGAGACTAGAGCAGAGTCTGTAGGAGGAGGGGCTGCTTGTTTGTCCCAGGGCCTCCTACACCAAGAGTACATTTAATGTTTAATCTAGACGTATGATCTGCTTGTGTTTATAGTAGCCAAATGCATACACTATATCTATAGTAAAATCATTCTGAAATATTGACTGCTCGCCTGTCATAGAAATGCTGCTTAACTCGTAGACAATCAAATGACTTAGTTACACAAATTTTCCCTCCGGACTGACTTTAAAGTGGTTTTTCCATAAGTGATCATGAGATGCTAATTTTTATATTTTTGCCTGTGGTAAATGCAAGTAGGTTTCTCTCTAGCTCATGAGCTGCTTCCACAGGCATCAGATAAATGCATTTATTAGTATTTATCAATTGCATAAAATGGTGGCTTTCATTGTGTTATGTTTAGACATATATATGTATATGTATACATATATATATGACACATTTTCTTTTTCATGAGATGTTCTCACTGTGTAGCCCTGACTACCCTGGAACTTGCTCTGTAGTAGACCAGGCTGGCCTTGAACTCCCAGAGACCCACCTGCCTCTGCCTCTTGAGTGCTAGGATTAAAGGAGTGCACCACACCCAGATTATATAAGGTCCCTCTTGTCTTCCATGATCCACAGCTACCGCCCCCACTTTCCACAAGCCCCCTTCTATTTCCTACACATCCTTCCTTCACCTCTCATGTCAATCCCTCCCCAATTCTGCACGAGAGAAAACATGCAATCTTTGTTGCTCTGAATCTGGCTTATTTCACTCAACGCAATGGTCTCCAGCGTCACCCATTTCCCTACAGTTCACATCATCGTTTTCCTCATTTTGGCTGGCAACGCCCCACGCTCCACTCATTGTGCATATTTTCCATGTTTTCTTTGTCCTTTCTCCTGATGATGGGTGGCTAGGTTAATTCCGTACCATGACTGTAGGGACAGGAGCAGCAATGATGAGTCTGCAGGTGTCTCTGCAGCATGTGGGCTGAGTTCCTTCTGGCGAGTAACCGGGCATGCTACAGCAGGTCATGAGGTAGCCCTTGTGTTTAGTTTTCTGACAAACCTCTACACTGATTTCCACAGTGGTTGCACTAATTCACTCTCCCACAACCAGTGAAAGAGAACTCTCCCTTTCCTACAAACTCACCAGCATCTGTGGTTTGTTTTAATTTTTTAAAGAATTTATTTTACTTTATGTGTATGGATATTTTCCCTGCCTGTATGTATGTGCAGCAAAAGTCTGTATGTGTGCAGTATGTGTGTGCAGTATGTATGTGCAGCAAAAGTCTGTATGTGTGTGCAGTATGTATGTGCAGCAAAAGTACCCACAAAGGCCAGAGAGGGCACTGGATCCCCTGGAACTGGAGTTACAGACAGTTGTGAGCTGTCATTTGGGTGCTAGGAATCAAACCCGGGTCCTCTGCAAGAGCAGACAGAGCTCTTAACTGCTGAGCCATCTCTCCAGCCCTTGTTGTTTGCTTTCTTGATGATCACCATTCTGACTGGGCTGAGAGAATATCAGTGTAGCATAATTTGGTTTTTCTGACAGCTAAAGGTGTTGAGGTGGACTTATTGGCAATTCTAATTTGAGAAAAAGAAATCTGTTCAGTTCATTTACCTGGTATTGAATTATTTGTTCATTTTTTTGACAACTTGCAGGAGTCAGTTCTCTCCTTCCACTGTGTAAGTCCTGAGGCCCGAACTCAGGTCCCTTTGGTGACAAACCCCTTTACCCACTGACCCATCTAGCAGCCCCTACTCAGTTGAACCAGGCTGGCCTCGAACTGACAGAGATCCTCCTGCCTCTGCCTCCGAGTGTTGGGGTTAGGGCCTGTGCCCCCATGTTTGGCTCCTTCATTTTCTCCATTCTAGATATTATTCCCCTGTCAGATGACTAGCTGGAAAAGATCACCCTTTCTGCAGCTGCCTCTTCGCTCTGTTTGTATTTCCTCTGCATGCAGTTTTAAGCAAAATCACCGAGCATCTCTTGTTTGGTCTGTTGGCATCTTCACTGAGCCCTTGGGACGGTAGGGATCTCTCCATCTCCCGTACAGCTGTCTCTACAGGAATTATGTGGCTGTGAGCGCCCTCGTTTGGCTGCACCTCCACACTTCCATTGGGAGGGGGAAGTGGGAGGAGGGGCAGAGAAAGCAATCCAGGAGAAGAGCTGGAGTGTGCTGAGGAAGCAGTGTGTGGAAGGAGGGAAACTGGAGCAGAAATGTTAGCTATCCCTCCCCTACCTCTATTTTCTCCCTAAGATGATTTTATTTTTAATTATGTGTGGGTATGTGCATGCCGGCACCCATGCAGGCCAGAAGAGGACCCTGGATCCCCCAGGGATGGAGTTACAGGTTGTCATGCATGAGCCACAACATGGATGCTACAAATTGAAATCAGGTCCTCTGGAAGAGCAACCATTGCTCTTAACTTCTGAGCCATCTCTCTAGTCCCAAATACAATTTATAAATGTTAGCTAAAATAAACTCTTTCTCCCTTAATGAAATACCATAATGATGAAAAGTATAAAACAGAGCCAGTGAAATGGCTCCGTAGAGCAGAGCACTTGCCACCAGCTCTGAAAACCCAAGTTGCATCCTCCGGACCCACGTGGTGGAAGGAGTGAACCGATTCCTGTACGGTGTCCTCTGACCTCCACATGTGTGCCATTGCACGTGGACCACCCCACCCACCCACCCACCCCCACCACACACACACAAACAGATACAATAACTAATAACTAAATAAATAAATATAGGCTAGAAAGTGAGGCTTGGTGGTACACGTTTGTTACTGCAGCACTCAGGAGGATTGTGAGTTCCAGGCTAGCTTAGGGGACACAGGGAGACCCTGTCTCAAAAACAGTAACAAAGCATACAACCCACTTGTTGCCATTAGGAAACCTGGTACACTATGCTTTCTTTTGCCTTTGTACATCCAGAGCTTGAGCGCCGCTGTACCGGCATCAATACAGTGGCTCTGTGGCAGCAGCCATGTCCTTAGTCATGTCACAGTTCCCCGGATGGTTAATCTTCTTGGACAACTTGACAGGTGTAAGTCACCTGGGAAACAGAGACCCACTCCAGGAATGTCTGTGAGGACAGGAAGGGTCGGCAGAGTGGGGAGGGGAAGTGCCACCCTCGGTGCAGCCCTCTTCTTGTCTGCCTTCTGCTGCTGTGATAAATACCACTACCAAAAGCAACTTAAGGGAAGAGAGGGCTCTCTATTCTTAGCTCACAGGTCACAGCCCACAGTCAGGGCAGAAGCTTGAGGCAGAAGTTGAAGAGGAGGCCTGGAGAGCCACCTTCAGCTCAGTGGTCAAGAGCACTTGTCCGCTCTTTCAGAGTGTTAGGCACTGTTCCCAGCATCTACATGGTGGCTCACAACCATCTGTAACTCCAGTTCCAGTGCATGCAGCACCTTCTTCTGGCCTCTGTTAGCACCAGGCACACATGTGGTGCACATACAAATGTGCAGACAAAACACACATGCACATAAAATAAAAATAAATAAATCTTTTTTTTTTAAGTGGAACGTGCTGGGTGGTGGTGGCGCACGCCTTTAATCCCAGCACTCAGGAGGCAGAGGCAGGTGGATCTCTGTGAGTTCGAGGCCAGCCTGGTCTACAAGAGCTAGTTCCAGGACAGGCTTCAAAAGCTATAGAGAAACCCTGTCTCAAAAAAAGAGTGGAGCATGGTGGTGCACGCCTTTAAACCCGGGACTCAAGAGGCAGAGGCAGGGAGATCTCTGAGTTCGAGCCCAGCCTGGTCTACAAAGTGAGTTTCAGGTCAACCAGGGCTACACAGAGAAGCCCTGTCTCCAAACAAACAAACAAACAAACAAACAAACCCAGAGAAGAGTTCAGTCTCTGGCTCACATTTAGCCCTGCTTTCTTATACAGCCCAAGGCTACCCATTCAGGAATGACCCCATCCACAGTGGGCCAGGACCTCCGCATTAATCATCCATCAAGACAGTTCCCTACAGCCATGCCCATAGACCAGTCTGACAGAGGCAGTTCCCCAGTTGAGGTTCCTTCTTCCCAGCTGACTCTAGGTTGTATCCATTTGATAACAAAAACTAGCTAGCACAGGGTGGTAGCCACCCGTAGTCTGGGAGCATGGATAGAAATGAGGGGACAATGAAAAACCTATGGGTTCTGGCTGGCCTCTCTCTCTCTCTCTCTCTCTCTCTCTCTCTCTCTCTCTCTCTCTCTCTCTCTGCTTTCTGGACCAATAGCACTGGATCCCCATGTATTCCAGCTGCCTGAGATAGAGCCCCGCCCACCACCACCTGCCATGCAACAGTCTGAGGTCTTCAGACACCACGAGCCAAATCAACCTCTCCACCCAGCGGCTATGTTCTTAGATATTTGAATGCACCATGATCTCTGGGATATAGTGAGCCTACCTGCCACCGAGCGCAGTGCTATTGAGTGGCTAGGGGCTACAGCATTAGCCCACGCACACGCAAGGACATGAGAACAGAGAGACGAAGTCACTCTCTACAGGTAAATGTCAGCCTGTGGTTCTGGCATTGATATCACACAGTCAGGGCCAGCTGGGTGGACACTCCTCACGTGTGTGTGTGTGTTTGTGTGTGTATGAATGTAACATGAGCGTGCATATTTTTAAAGATGTATTTATTTATTTATTTTTGTGTGAGTGTATGTCCTTGGACCGCCACGCCCACACAGAGGTCAGAGGACTGTTTTCAGAAATGGGTTCTTTATTTCTACCACAAGGGTCCAGGAGGTCGATTTCAGGCCATTAAGCTTAGCAGCAGGTGCCTTTTACCTACTGAGCTATCTCACTGGAACCACGGTTGTAATTTTGCTGCTGTTGTTTGTTTTGCTTTTTGTTTTTCAAGTCAGCATTTCTCAACCGGGGAGAAAAACAAAACAAAACAGGGTTTCTCTGTCTAACAGCTCTATAGACCAGACTGGCCTCGAACTCATAAAGATTCACCCGCCTCTGCCCCCTGAGTGCTGGGATTAAAGGTGTGCGCCACCATCACCCCCTGTGTGTATCTTGTAAAAGTCAACTCTCATGCTATCTGGGGCCTTGGTAAAGTAACATATGGATTTGACACTCAACAACTCTGCTAACACTCCGTGTTTCTCTTTTCATCTTTGTTGAAGGAATTTAATTTTCTCAGGCATGTCCCTTTTTGCCACCAGGAAACCACAAGGTGACAGAACTTTGGCAGATCTGCCTGAAGGCCTCAGTAGCTGTGACTGGGTTCAACTTGATACCACAAAGGGCAGGCGAGTCCTGAAAGTCAGGTAGAGCAGGCATCCGATGCTGGCCTTGTGCCAAAGCTCCGTGTCAAGGCTCAGGGCCCTGTGGCTGGCTCTCATCTGCTCCCTTCTTCCTTCCAACTTTGCTCAGCTATCCGTCACCCCTGTCGCCCGCTGCCTCTCCCCGTTTACAGCATTCTTACCTACTTGTCTGTTCTAAATACATCCACTCCGCCACCACCCAAATCAATTATTCCATAATTACATAATCCATGGCTGTCAGAGGAATTCAGGGTGCTCTATCAGTGCTGCCGGGAAGCCTCAGACTTTCTGCTGCTCCATGATGGTCTTCTTGAGCTGGGGTAGCAGTCCCAGTCTATAAACCTTGAGCTCCTGCTATGAGATGGGACACAGACACAGAAGAGACTCTAGAAGCCTTTGGGACAGCAAGTGTGACATTCATAGCAGGCAACAGCAAAGGACACTGTCTCAGGCAAGACGGAAGGGGAGGACCCACACTGGAGTTGTCCTCTAACCTCCACATGGGCGCTTTGGCATTCGAATGTTCTGGTTCTCTCTCTCTCTCTCTCTCTCTCTCTCTCTCTCTCTCTCTCTCTCTCTCTCTCTCTCATCAGGGCTGGGGATCAATCCCAGAGCCTTGCACACGCTAGACAAGGACTCTGCAGCTGAGCCCTGCCCCGAGGCTTTCCAACCTGTATTCTTACCACTTTCTCTGACTGATGAGTAAAAATTTTAAAAAGGAAGACAGCGCCTAAATGAAAAGAAGTGTGAAAGATTTCTCCATGTGTTCCCACAGTCCCACAAGAAAGCTTCTAGAATGTTCTAGGGAGGAGGAACTCCCCCCCAGTGGTCATTGCCACCCACCTGCTCTCTACGGAAGGAAAAGAAAAACTTTCTAGCCTGTGGAAGAAAGTCCTAAGTCTTTCATTAGGTTCACTTTTATAAAACTAATTTTCAGAGGTGTTGGCTTGACCCAAGCGAGGTTACTCCTGACTCCAGCGTGCAAACTCAGGGCCAGGACAGTCATTAACCGAGGCCGTTTGCCCACCGCAGGCACTGAAACAGGCAGAGATCCACAGCAAACCTCTGGCCTCAACCCCTGCCCCTGCACGTACCCCTGCTTCTCACACCTGTAAATTTACAACCACACACCGTGGACTCTTAAACCACCCACGCACCAAGCGAATTTCTTATGCCTCCTGTTCGGTGGCCATCCCAGACTCCCCCACCTCACCTTCCGGCAGGGACAGAACAGGAGAGAAACTCCCTTTTAGCCATCTCATTCCAAGATGTATCCTGTAGCGCTAGAAAGGAAATCTGGCCTCTTGCAAACAAAACCTTTTGGTCTGTAGAATGCCACATTGCCAGTTTTATTTATGGGTTTTTTAAAAAAAAAAAAACTTCCTTTGGTGCATATTTTTATGGAGTAAGGATCTGGTTATATAGATATATAAATACATCTATGTGTATTTATACACACATATATAGAATTCACTGCAGTTATATGTATGTCTACAGCTTTAATTGATATTGTTATATACTTAGACATACTGTATGATAATATGATACCCATATGCAGCATGTAAGAGCAGAGTCAGGTGGACAGGGGTTCTTTGTATTAGGAAATTTTGATTTCCTCTTTCCTGGTTATCTTGAGGTTTGTGATAAATTATTATAAGTTTAACACAGTGGTACAAACCTCTGATTTCAACAATTGGGAGTCTGAGGTGGGGGGATTGTGAGTTCGAAGGACCAAAAAATATGGATAGATAACAAAACTAGAAAGTAGACCAAGGAGAGTTTTGTTTGTTTGTTCTTTTTGTTTTTGTTTGTTTTTTTTTTTAATAGGATCTCTCTATATATAGCCCTGGCTATCCTAGAACACACTAGGTAGACCAGGCTGGCCTTGAACTCACAGAGATCCATCTACCTCTGTCTCCCTAGTGCTGGGATTAAAGGTGTGTGCCACACCACTGCCTGCCTGGGGAGTTTTCTATTTAAAACTTGCATTTTATAACAAAAGATGCAGTAGGCACCATCCCTCCGTAACTGATAATATAGAAACTACACCTGGCTACCATCAGCAACAACTGGCAAACTGGTTCCATGAAAATTTAATGGTGAGCTTTGTCACAGAGTCAGACTTTTGAGAACCCAGCAAGATGGCTCGACAGTGGGTCGAGGTCCTTGCCACCAAGCCACACGGCCTGAGTTCCGTATCTGGGACCCACAGGGTAAGGAGGAAAGAGCCAAGTCTTCCAAGCTGTCTTCTGATCTCCACGTGTGTGCCTCACCATTCATGCACACCCCTACTGCTGTGGGATTCCCCTCTGAATGCTGTGAATGCTTTATTACCATTGGTTAATAAAGAAATTGCTTTGGCCTATGACACAGCAGAATAAAGACAGGTGGGAAATCCAAACAGAGATATAGAGAGAGGGTAGGCAGAGTCATGGAGATGCCACGTAGCTGCTGAAGGAGAAAGGTACCCAAAACTTACCAGTAAGCCACAGCCTTATGATACACAGAATGAAAGAAATGGGTTAATTTAAGATGTAAGAGCTAGCTAGAAATATGCCTAAGCTATTGGTCAAGCAGTGTTGTAATCAATATAGTTTCTGTTTGATTATTCAGATCTGAGCGGCCAGGAAACAAATGAGCAGTCTCCTTTTACAAAATGGTGCTCACCATTTGGGACATGAATCCACATAAGACCTAAAATAAAAATCTTAAGACAATAAATAAGTAAATAATTAAATGGAAGAGGGCTTAAATGGAGCTTCTTGGTAGCCACATTTTTTTTCCAGATAGGCTCTGTTTGCTGGCTGCAAGCAGAGGCACAGCTTCTTTAACAGACAGCTTCCTGGTTTGCAGTGGAGGCATGAATGTCACTGGCTCTTTCAGGAGGTCTGGCTATGGCGCACTTAAATGGGGTTTGTGAATAGAGTGCTACAAGTTGTTTAATGGCAACGTAGACCCACTGTGTGTCTGGAGTGGGGCAGTGAGCATGGCGTGCCGTGAACACACCTCTGCCATGTTGGACTGGGCAGAACCGACAGGCAAAGCTGCAGCATTAGCCCTAGCCATGCCTACTGAGCATTTCAAAAAAAAAAGGTCAGAAAATGATTACAGATATGCAATAAAGACAGAGTCAGACAAAAAGAAACCTTTGAACAGGTCATAGAATGTTTTTTAAAAAATATATGTACACTTAAGAAAAAAGAAATTGGGTATAGGCAGTTATAGAAAGAAATAGTTTTAAAAAATAAAAGTCTTTAAAGAGAGTAAAAATAATATAAAATTACAGAGAGTCACAGATTAAATGAGTTAAGTTAATAAAATAAATGTTAAAAAGTAATGAAGTAAAAAAAAGCCATGTAAAGATGTAATATTCACAGAGAGTCTGGATTATGTGTATTATTGCATTTTCTTTGGATTTTTTGACTGTTAATGAGCTAAGTACAGAGAGACATTTGATTGTGGGGGCTGCTAAGCTAAACCAACATAAAGGTATCTTGACTTCAGAATTTGAATCTAAGGAAAATAGGTTCTGATTTTGTTTCCACAGAAGATGAGAACCTGTGGATTCCTTCCAGGCTAATGTGGTTTGATGGAACACCCCCTCCCAAAAGGTCTCCATGAACCTTAAAAATACTTTGCTCAATAACAGGGATCAGTCTGGAGAAAACTATGCCCAAATTTCCAAAATGATTGTTTATAAATGTTTATTCTCATTTTAAAAGGGTTGGAGCCATGTAGTGGTGGTACACACCTTTAATCCCAGCACTCAGAAGGCAGAGGCAGAGGCAGGTGGATCTCTGTGAGTTTGAGGCCAGCCTGCTCTACATGAGCTAATTCCAGGCCAGGCATCAAAGCTACACAGAGAAACCCTGTCTTGAAAGACCAAAAAAAAAAAAAAAAAAAAGGTTGATTATAAATGGAAATAAGGGATTACAATATAGAGATGAATACTTTGCATTGCTATGAATCTTGGTCTATTGATACAAATTTAAGGTTGATTTTGTTACACTGTGTATAAGTATTTCTACTCTTGTTTAAGGTGTTATGTTTATACAGCTCATTGAAAAATGTAATGTATAATTAAAAATTATAGATTAATAGATAGTCATCTATAATAGTCAAATTTGTAGTCATGTTAGTTAAGTTTTCTAGATGTATTAGAGATATATTTCAGATGGATGGGTATTCTTCAAACTTTTCAAAGACCTACAGAATATGGTATTTAAAAGGTTTTAAGAACTTAGACAGTGAGACATGTCTGCTTCTGACAGCATCAATTACTTCAGAAAGGTTGATAGGCATTGAAGAAACTTGCTATGGAATTTGCCTTCAACGTGACAAGGCTAGCCATTTGGGCAAGAAACTGCTCTTGCCTGAGCTGCTTGATAGTATGCTGTATAAACTGGACATGCAGGACCCACAGAAAAATAACTGCTGAACTTGCCCAAAAGGTGAGATAGTCCTTCGGGCTTCTAGCTTCATGACAGAGTCTGCCAGACATTATGTAGGACACAGAAAAAGTGACTGACAAACTACCAATATAGGTGAAACAGTCTTTGAAATTTCCTGCTTCATGGAAAAGTCTGCTGGATACTATGGGCCTGTATGCTGAAGATGGGTGCCCCAATGTTACAGAAGAACTTTGGGTGACTGTCCAAGCAGTGAGATGTCTCTGTCAACTCTAGAGTTTTGGAAGTTGCTTACAGTGCACTTTCTGTTTACCTGTTATCCTTCTGGGGTCTTTGATGGAGTCGAAGACAGATAGTTATAGTTTTCCTTAATTATGATAAAAGATAAATTGGATATGAAGATTTCCAGATACAAATAGACTAAATATTGTAAGTGTAATTCTAGCTTGATACCTGTTTTGTTACTTGTATTTTTACTATGTTAAAGTTAAAGCCTTCTTTTTTTATTTAGACAGAAAGGGGGAAATGATGTGGGATTCCCCTTTGTATTCTGTGAATATGTTTTATTACCATTGGTTAATAAAGAAGCTGCTTTGGCCTATGGCAGGGCAGAATAAAGCCAGGCAGGAAATCTGAACAAAGATATAGAGAAAGAGTAGGTCGAGTCAGGGAGGTGCCATGTAGCTGCTGAAGGAGAAAGGTACCAGAACCTTACTGGTAGGTCACACCCTTATGGTGATACATAGATTAATAGAAATGCGCTAATTTAAGATGTAAGAACTAGCTAAAAATACACCTAAACTTTTGGCCAAACAGTTTTACAATTGATACCGTTTTGTGTGATTATTCAGGTCTGGGATGCCAGGAAACAAATGAGCAGTCTCCTTCTATACCCCCACAGTCTCCCACAACCCTTACAAATAAATAGGTAAATAAATAAATAAATGTAATTTAAACATTTAAGAAAACAGGAAGAAGAGATGGCTCAGTTGTTAAGTGAACTTCAGAGGACCAAGGTTCTTAGCACCCACATGGCAACTCTCAACTATCCATAACTCTAGTTCTAGGGGCTAGAACAAGGACTGCACACACACAGGACACAGACAAACATAAAGCAAAACTACCCATATGCATAAAGTAAAAATAAATACATTTTTAATATTTTTTCTTAAAAAATTTCTAAACCAAAAACAAAATAAAACACACCTTTGGCTGGGTGTGATGGCACATATTTTAAACCTACCATGTGGGTGGCAGAGGCAGGCAGATCTCTGTGATTTCAAGGCCAGCCTGATCTACATATTGAGTTCCAGGGCTACATAGCGAGACCCTGTCTCAAAACCAGTGCACAGGACAGATGGTTTACAGAATATCAGAGGACCTAGGTTTGGTTCCCAGCAACCATCTGATAGCTCACGACTTCCTGCAACTCCAGTTCCAGGAAATCCCATGCCCTCTACTGTGCTCTGGGGGCACTCTACTCATGTCTCTCACATGCAGACACACAGAGGAATACAAACAAATAAGAACCTTTGTGCAAACGAGCTCAGGCACATGCAACAACGATTAGCCCACATTAGTGGAAAGGTGGAAAGAGGAGCAGTTTGCAATGGGTCCCAGGAAGTTGGTGACCTGAGGAAGGGAGGGAGGAGAAGGGAGGAGGTAAAGAGAATGGACTGTGACCCATGAATCATGGGCCAGCTATTTGCTCTATAAGAGTCCTTCTTCAAGGACACATAAGATTATCAAATTCAGCTGGGCGGTGGTGGCACACACCTTTAATCCCAGCACTCGGGAGGCAGAGGCAGGCGGATCTCTGTGAGTTTGAGCCCAGCCTGGTCTACAAGAGCTAGTTCCAGGACAGGCTCCAAAGCCACAGAGAAACCCTGTCTCGGAAAAAAACAAACAAAAAAAATTATCAAATTCAAAGATACTTTGTGTGGAAGGAAAAGACTCTTCTCAGGGTGGGGATGTCTGTGTGTGCATTCATATGTATGTGTGTGCACAAGTATGTGTGTGCACATGTATGTGTACGCACATGCCTTTATGTGCACAAAAGCCAGATGAAAACATCAGGTGTTCTGTTCCATCCCTCTCTACCTTATTACTTTGAGACAGGGTCTCTCATGAGCCTGGAACTAGACCAATAAGCCCCAATGACCTGCCTGTCTCCATCTACCCACAGCACTGGGTTACCAGCAACACAATATGAGCCTTTTTACATGGGTGCCTGGATCCAAACTCAGGCCCTTATGGCTGTGCAGCAGGTAGGCTCTAAGTCACCGAGGCATCACTCTTCCCTTTGTGGGACTCCTGGTGGTGATGGTGGTGCATATTAGGACAGAGCTATGTCACTATGAGGACATAAATCATGGAACTAAAAGCATCTAACCTGGACTGATTCCGGGAGACGGTGCCTGCCGGGCCCTGCAGCATAGGTTCAGCTCTACCCAATGGCATCTACGGGCCATTGTCACCTCATCTCATCTCCCCAGCCTGACTCAAGGAGCCACCAGAAGGAACATCCCGCTGAAACTATCCACCCACCTGCCTTTCTCTTGGCTTTCTCCTTTCCAATTCCCCCACTGTGGCTTGGCTTTGGCACTCGTGAGGATGAATCCTGTATTTACACAACCCTGTCATCGGACACTGCTTACCTTGATAGGCACCTGCGAGATGGTGGCTATTGAAGGGCACAGAGAAAAATACGAGGTTTCGGGATATAGTGGGAGTTTCTGGGCATCGTGATGGGCGAGGCTCATTCCTGGGCAGTGAACACAGGCGGGTGGATGGAGAGGGTGTTTATTTAAGTAGAATCCTTTTTTTTTTCATACATGAAGTTTATGCAGCTTCACAGAATTATTTAGAAGAAAGCAAGATCTGCACCCTGCAATGACTACAGCCTTGCCCACCTCCCTTAGCTCTGCCCAGCTATGAAAATGCGAAGATGCACTCACATCCTCAAGGCACCCACCCCACCAGAGCCACCACCCAGCTTCCTATCTCCCTGGTAAAAGTAAAACCTGCACAACGGCAATGGTGTTGCAAAGGGCTCGGTGTTGCTGGCTCATGTGGCCCTACTATCAGAGGCCTGGGCAAGTCTGAGAAGCCAGGGAGTCTGCAGTAAGGCCAGGGACACACACTGTGGGCTGCTAAGGTGGAAGAGACCTCATCTGTCCAGTGTCCCTCCCCTCAGGGACACTGTAATGCCGACTCTCAGTCTCCCCACTCACAAATAGAACAAGGGACAAAATATTCCCCCAGGGCCCCTTCCAACTCTAACCCTGCATTTCAGGAAATAAAATAACAACAGGGCAGGGACTGCAAGATGGTTTGGTGAGTAAAGGAGCTTGCTGCCAAGCCTAAGGATCTGGGTTCTGGGCCCTTGACTCACAGGGTGGAAGGAGAGAGCTGACTTCTGAAAGCTGTCCTTGACCTCTATCCATTTAACACAGCTGACACACACATATGCACATGCACACACTCATGAATGCATACACATTCACGCATGTACAAATATACTCACTCTCACACATACACATGCATGCACACACACACACGCAAATGCGCACATCACACACTCACTAATAAGAGTTTTCTCCAACCCATGGAATACTGTTGCTCATATTTAAGGTAGATCATCAATGAATCTAATCTAGAAGATTCCTTACAGACATGGCCAGAGACTGGTCTCCGAGATGAGTCCAGATTCAATCAAGTTTAGTGTTAACCCATTGACAAGCCATGGTCTGGCTTTCATGTAAAATCCCCCCCCCCCACACACACACACATAGGCTCATGTGTTTGCACTGGGAATCTGTGGAACCTTTCGGAGTTGGAGCAGTGCTGGAGAAAGGGGGTCACTGGGAGCCAAACTGGTACTGCTTCTTCAAGTAGGCGTTGCCTCCCTCTGTTCCCAGTCCATCAAGATGTCCTAGCTCCAAGCTCCAGTCCCTTGGAAACCCCCATGCCTTCCTTACCATGATGGGCTATTGCCTTGAACCCTGAACCAGAATGAACCCTTCCTTCTCCAAGCTGCTTCTACCAGGCCCCTTATCATAGCAACAAAAAGAGTAAGCTGTATTGGGCAGTACTGCACTGGCATCAGCTGTATCGGGCAGGACGGCACTGGCATCAGCTGTATCGGGCAGGACGGCACTGGCATCAGCTATATCGGGCAATACTGCACTGGCATCAGCTATATCGGGCAATACTGCACTGGCATCAGCTGTATCGGGCAGGACGGCACTGGCATCAGCTGTATTGGGCAGTACTTCACTGGCATCAGCTCTATCGGGCAGTACTGCACTGGGATCAGCTCTACTGGGCAGGATGGCACTGGCATCAGCTGTATCAGCCAGGACGGCATTGGCATCTGCTGTATTGGGCAGGACGGCACTGCCATCAGCTGTATTGGGCAGTACTTCACTGGCATCAGTTCTATCGGGCAGTACTGTACTGGCATCAGTTCTATCGGGCAGTACTGCACTGGGATCAGCTATATTGGGCAGGACGGCACTGGCATCAATGACCTCTCTAAAGCCTCCATCTTCCTGTTGTGAGCTGAAGTTGACAATACATGAATAAGGGCATCGGCAGAGACACCAGGGAACCTGGCTGCTCCTGCAGAGGACCTGAGTTCTGATTCCAATACCCACTGGTATCTTGGGTGTCTGCCTGGATTCCTGGGGCACATAAATTCCTGCAGACCATAAGCTGAAGCTCTAACTTCCCTCTCCAAACTGTCCCACCACCCCAGGACACCCACTCTGCCTTCACGTGAGACCTCTTCACATTGGACGCCTCCAAGAGGCCAGGCTTGGCTTATTCTCCCATTCACTCTTGCCTGCTATGACTATTTCAGTTATACAAGTGCATACTCATCGTGGAGGAGACAGAAAACAGTCATGAAGTCAGAGAGTGGGGGAAGAAGACTCTTCATCAAGTGTGGCATGGTCTCAGAAAGCTGAGAAAGGCCACTGGTGGGCATTTCGCGCCAGCCTGGGCTACACGGTGCACTCCTGTTACAGGTGGGGGTGAGGAGTGTAGGGATCTATGTCATTTTCAGAGTTCAAACCCCAGAACCCTATTAAATGGATGTCATGGTACAACCTGTGCAAGAGAGGCAGAGCCTTCAGGTCACCCATGGTTATATAGCAAGTTTGGGGCCAGCCTGAGCTACATGAGACCATGTCTATTAAGATATCTCAGACCCCAAACTCAGAGGTAAGTATTGATAATAAACTATTTAAATCTGAATTGCCATGTGATCCTTACTAAAGTGTGCTATTCTCTTCTTACCATGTTGTGTTGCTGCAGGCCTCAAGCTTGGGGTGAGCCTCCTGCCTCTGCCTCCAGGGTGCTGAGACAACAGGCCTGGACATAATACTCAACTTGTACCAAAAATTTCCTTACTTCAAATATTCCAACAGTATCCGTAGGTCAGTAATTCAGCTGCACAAAACTATTTTTTTCCAGTCAATATTTCTTCTAAGCAGACTCTGATAGTTCCATTTGTCCTCACCTGCTGGGCGTTATGGTAGTCAACCCCCGCCCCCACCGCCCTAGGTCTTAAGAAACCGGTGAATTCCTTTATGCTGCTCCTGCCTGGGTCCTGAAGGTGGGACAGGCTGGCAGGGCCTTTGTGGGTGTTTAATGCCTAAAACTTTGATTCTGGCCTCACAGAGGCACCCAGTTGTTGCTTGGGAAATTTCTCTCACCTACTCTTTGTAAACACAGGAGGTCAGAAAAGGGTCACAAGAAAGCCTGCCCTGATGATCCTGTTGGGGCTGGCTGGCTTTTTAGAAAAGGGGTCATTAGTCACCAATAACCTACTATTTCCTGGCGATTCCTGGCAAACCATAGAAAAGGCCCTGGTAGTTAATATAATGAACAGCTTGGCGCACTCTATGATGGCTCATGCAGGAAGTAAACAAATAAAGCCAGGAAAGGGAGCTTTGCCCTGGCGCTCCCCCACCCCCATTTTCCTCTCCTCTGCCAAGAGGGCAGGTGCCTGGATGCCTCGCCAGCCTTCCCCTCTACCCGAGGAACTGCGTACCAGCCCAGCTCCTAGACACTCTGACCCACTTCTCATGGTGAAGCCTGGATGGGAAGTGGAGGTCAGTCCACTCGATATCCATCAAGGATACCCAGCGCCTTACACGTCCCACCCTGTGTGACGCAGGCAGGGCTCCCTAGAGGAAACAGAGAAGGTCAAATCCCTGCCACTAGTCAATCTGCAGTGGATTTTTAACCCTGAGTGGCAGCAGAACTAATTTGTGTGTGTGTGTGTGTGTGTGTGTGTGTGTGTGTGTGTCAGAGAGAGGGAGAGGGAGGGAGGGGGGGTAACTTTCAGGAGTTGGTTTCTGCCGTTTTCCACCATGGGAGTCCTGGGGATTGAACTCAGATTGCTGGTTTAGTGACAAGTACTTTTCCCCACTGAGTGATCTCCCTGGCCCCTGAGTTTTGAATGTTTAACTTTTGGTATTTGAAACAGGGTCTCACATAGTCAGCCTGACCTTGATCTCCCTATGAAGCTAGGGGTGGCTTTGACCTTCTAATCCTCTTGCCTCTACCGCCCCCCTGAGGGTTAGGATTATGGACATGTTGCCTTCATGCTCAGTTCGTATCATCATCAGGGAATGAACCCAGGGCTTCCTCATTCCAGTCAAGCTCTCAGTCAGCTGAGCCGCATCTCCAGTCCCTCAAGTGCCTCTCAAACACGGCTTGGGCGCCGATGGAGGATTTGATCTGCAGGACAAGGCGGCCATGCCAGGAGTAGAAAAGCAGAGGGAGGAAGGGAGAGCTAGAAAGAAGTGCCCAGAGGTGTAACCACAGTTGCTGATAGCTTCCGTTTGGGTGGCCCCTGCTCAGAAATATGAAGTCCAAGGACCTGTCAGTGACTACATCCTGGCGAGGTGGACAGTCATGGGCCTTACACGGTGCTGCCAGGAATTTCAACCAGCTCCATTGCTCATTTTTCTTTTTCTTTCTTTCTCTCTTTCTTTCTTTCTTTCTTTCTTTCTTTCTTTCTTTCTTTCTTTCTTTCCTTTCCTTTCCTTTCTTTCTTTCTTTCTTCCTTTCTTTCTCTCCTTTTTTTTTGTTCTTTTTGGGGACAGGGTTTCTCTGTGGAACTTGCTTTGTAGACCAGGCTGGCCTCGAACCCACAGAGATCTGCCTCCTTCTGCCTCCCGAGTGCTGGGATTGAAAGTGTGCACCGTCCGGCCCCCATTGCTCATTTTTATCCTTTTGGAAAACTGTGTGGCAAAATAGAATGAGACTGGAGCCCGCGAGATGGCCAGACATGGGGGGTGCTCGCCGCTAAGGCTTATGACTTACGCTCAACCCCTGATGTCCACAGGGTGGAAACGGAACCGACTCCCTCCTCAAGTTCTCATCTAACCTGTGTGCGAATCTGTGACACGTGTGTGTGAGGGGCATGAAAGTCACACAGAGGGCAGCTGGGTCTGATGAGATGGCTCAGCCAGTAAAGGTGCTTTCAGCCAAGCCTGACAATCTAAGTTCAAGCCTCAGGACTCACATGGTAGAAGGAGAGAACTCACTCTCTCCAGGTGTCCTCTGACTCCTCCATATGCATGCTTTAGCATGTATGGATGAACACACACACACACACTAACTGTCACTTTTTAAAAAGGAAAGGGAGTAACCATCCTCCCCAGGCATCCTACATTATTGGGAGTCAGCCCACTGCACAAGGGAAAACAGTTGGAAAACATACATCTGTCCCAACCATGTTCAGACTTCCCAAACAATGCTATATACAGGTAAGTGCACAGCACTGACATCGCACAACAACTGTAGGCCAAAAACACGCTGCAAATCGCCTATGGCCTGGAGAGATGGCTCAGAGGTTAAGAACACTGACTGTTCTTCCAGAAGACCTGGGTTCAATTCCCAGCACCCACATGGCAACTCACAATTATCTACATCTCCAGTTCTAGTGGATCTGACACCCTCACACAGATATATACACAGGCAAAACACCAGTGTACAATAAATAAGTAAAGAAAGAAAGAAACAGAGTCTCTCTGTAGCCCTGTCTCTCCTGGAACTTACTGTAAAGACCATGTTGGCCCGGAACACAACACAGATCCATCTGCCTCTGTCTCCTGAGCACCGGGAGGAGAAGCGTGTGCCACCATTCCCAGCACACTCTGCCACTGTATGTAAAATGGGGCATGGAGCAGATGGATCCCTACAGACATAAAGTGGCCACTGTGTGTGTGTGTACGTGCATGTATGTGTACATATATGTGTGAATGTGTGTATGTGTGTATATATGTGTGTGAGTGTGTGTATATATGTGTGTATGTGCATGTATGTGTATGTATATGTGTATGAATAGTGCATTTGTGTACATGTGTATGTGTATGTATGTGTATGAATGTGTATATGTGTGTACGTGTGTATGAGCATGTATATGTATGTATATTGTATGAATGCGTGTATGTGTGTGTACATGTGTATGAGCATATGTGTGTGTATATGTGTATGAATGTGTATGTGTGTACTCTGAGTTAGGGAGAGTTTGTAAATAAAAGTATTTTATGAGAAAAGTAGCTAGGGAAGGAACTCTTAGCAACTGAGTCAACAACATCCTCAAAATACAGCTGGTTGTGGGGATAGCAAAACGACTCAGTGGTAAGCTCAGCCCTAGAACCCATGCAAAGGTAGAAGGAGAAAACTGATTCCATAACGTTGTCCTCTGACTTCCACATGCAAGCTGCCATGTGAGTGTGGCACACACACTTAATAATAATAAATAATTTTTAAATTTAGATATTCATCCCCTTTACTGAATCCTGGCCATGCTGCATTCCAGTGAGACCCGTGGGAATGCTCAGTGACCTCTGACCTTTGCGTCTTTCTCCCTCAGAGCAGACATCTCAGGGACTTGGCGAACTGCCTCCTCCTAGCACAAGTCACTCGGTCCTGGTCCCTGGCCGCTCCGCAGAAGGGTAGATGTCAGACCTCTGACAGCAAATTCACACACAGTAAATAAATGAGTGTAAAAAAGAGAAAAGTTCAACGGGTAAAAAAGCCTGCCCGTGTGTTTGTGACCTGAGGGTGGTGGGCACAGGGGTGTCCTCCTTGGAGCTGGAAATCTGTGAGGACAGCCTTGGATGCGACATCCTTCCAGGAAGATTCTCAGCAAGCAGGGATGGCGAATGTTGAGGGACTCAAGAGAAATACCCGCAGGACAGCCAGAGAGAGAGAGAGAGAGAGAGAGAGAGCGCTCACCTGCCTGTCTGCATCACGGAGACAATGGACATATGTGAGAGACCGGTGGTGTCGTCCACAACCATGCTGCTACCCTGTCCCTCAGAAACACAGCTTAGTCCCAGCACTCTGGGGGCAGCGGCAGCTTTGTTTTTGTTTATTTACTTATTCAAGGCAGAGTCTCACGCAGCACAAGCTGTCCTCAGACTCACTGTGTTATGGAGCCAGTGATTAATTTGAACTCCTGATTCTTCTGCCACCACCTCCACCCAGTGCTGGGATGGCGTCACCACACCTGGGTTATGTTGCTCTCGGGATGGGACCCAAGGCTCGCTGTGTGCTAAGCAAGTTTTCTACCCACTGAGCTAGCTCCCCAGTCTACACGGAATTGTTTATAATCAACGACAGAAGACAGAAGCAACCTCCATATCCATCAGCCAGGGATTTGTGAAACCAACTTCAGCATGGCTGTCCTGGGAGACACTTCCTATGGGGTTGAATGTACAGACATGGAAAGATATGTTATATACTATACAATAAAAAACAGAACTTTGGAGAAAGTAAAATTGTGTAATGTTTTCTACTTCTATTTTTTAAGAAAGAATTATTTATTTTATGTATGAGTGCTCTATCTGCATGTATACCTTTATGACAGAAGAGGGCGACAGATCCCTTGTGGGTGCTGGGAATTGAACTCAGGACCTTTGGAAGAGCAGCCAGTGCTCTTAACCGCTGAGCTATCTCTCCAGCCCCAAGTTTTTTATTTCTAAAAATAAAAATGAAGAGTCAAGGCTGTTGCTTGGTGGTATAGTGTTGGTCTCACATGCATGAGGCTCTGGGTCCCATCGTCAGCACTGCCCCTCCCCCAAAAGAAAATAATGGAAAACAAAGAAAACTGCTCACAAAGTTAGGGACCCTTATTTCCTCTGGGGAGTGAGGTTCTAGAATGTGGGAGAAAATGTTTACTCTACCCTTTGTTTTATTAGGTTTTTGTAACAAGCCCTTGTTAATTTTCTGGTAAAACTAAGGCAAAACCAAATCTGTAATACAAAACTAAAACTGGCTGGGTGGTGGTGGCACACGCCTTTAATCCCACCTCTCGGGAGGCAGAGTCAGGTGGGTCTCTGTGAGTTCGAGGCCAGCCTGGTCTACAGAGTGAGTCAGGGCGGTTACACAGAGAAACCCTGCCTTAAAAAAGAAAAAAAAAACAAAAACAAAAATAAAAAAAAAAACAAGAAAATAAATCAATAAATAACTGAAAACACTCTGGGCAGGGTGAGGTGTGGGCTACGCAGACATCTGTTCAGAGGCCAGATGACTTCAGGTAAGAGATGACTGGGATACTTTCAGGTAGGTTCCCTCAGCCTGTGGCTGTTTGGAAGGTGGGGGTAGCAGTGGAGGGCACAGTCTGAAGTCAGCCCTGACCTCCTGGCCAAGGTGCCTTCTCGCCATTGGCTTCTCACTCCTTGTTCTCTAGATTGGGTTTTTCCCACACCTCACACATCAGCTTTGACAATAAATCAATATAGTTCCCACACCTAGAGGCAGCTCGGTTGCTGGTTGCCGGGCTTAAATCCTGGGAGTCTCCTGAACTAGTGTGTAATCCCTAGGCAGGTTGCTTAACCTCTCAGAACCACTCACAAGACATAGAAGGCTGTGCTGGGCGCTTCCCATGGCTCCGAGGATGAGCTGCAAGTACATCCTCCAAACCATTTAGTGACCAGTTCATGCATTCCAGAAACTTCTCACAGCTGACATGTAATTTTTCTAGCTTCACCATGAAACAGACATTGTTTTATCTTTGTCTTTGGGATAAGGAAATATATGGATGATAAAATACATGGTATACGTCTGAGTTCCCACATTTGGAAAAGCTGACAGAGGATAACTGTAAGTTAGAGGCTAGCCTGGGCTACATGGTTGAAACTGTCAAATAGAAAAATAAAAAAAGGAAAGGGAGGCAGAGGGACAATGAGTGAAGAAATTAAATAAAAGGAGAGAGATGTGATACCTTTGTCTTTCTTTAACTTTTACTAAAAGAAACATTTTTTTCTCAAAAATGGATACACATAGTATCACCTTCAAGGAGCGCTGTGGTTCCAAAGCAAAGAAAACATAGCAAGGGGCTGGGGCAGAAGAGTCCCCAACATATATCTCCAATGCACACCTCACCCCAGCTAGGTCCTGTCACCCACCTTCAGCCAAGTCCCTATGCTATCATGTCACGATCCAACCAAGGAACAATCCCTCGATCAGGCCAGAGCCCCACCACCACGACCCCAGCTGGATCATCTCCAGATGGGAAATCCTGACACACCCACAGGTATCCCCAGTTAATTCTCTACTTACCTCTCAACCTGACCAAGCTGAGTGACCTAAGTTAGATCAGCTTGAGTCCCCGTCTTATATACACAGATGAGGGAGGAGGAGTTACCACCAAGATGGCAAAAAATCCCCAAGAAAATCAGTTTCCAAGGACAAAAGGTTTATTCCAAAATGTCTCTGCTCATGAGCAGGTGGTGTTGTTCATGCTGTGGAGAAGCTGATTGTCCCAACAGGGGCCTGGGAACAAAGGACAGTGGAGAGGGACAGAGGCCCACAATCAACGTGTGTGTGTGCAAATGCACTCATGGGATGTGTACAGGTGTGTGTGTATCATGTGTGTGCAGATGTATACATGGTGCATGTGTTTGTTGTGTGCAAATGCACTCATGGGATGTGTACAGGTATGTGTGTATCATGTGTGTGCAGATGCATACATGGTGTGTGTGTGTGCAGATGTACTCATGGGGTGTGTACAGATGTGTGTGTATCATGTGTGTGCAGATGCATACATGGTTTGTGCGTGTGTGTGCAGATGCACTCATGGGGTGTGTACAGGCTGTGTACCATGTGTGTGCAGATGCACACATGGTGTGTGTGCATGCATGTGTGTGTGCATGCATGTGTGTGTGCATGCATGTACACGGAGGCCAACCTTCAGTATCCTTGCTCAGGCTTTGTTCCCATCAGAACCATGGCCACCATCTACAGACTTAGTCATTCCCCTTCGTCAGGACTTATTCTCCCAGTTTTTGGTCAATGGAGCAGCACTCGGAGTCTCCCGACACAGTGGGACTCACTCCGGTTCCCTCTCACTACTACATTCCTTGGAGAGATCTGAGATTGTGGGAACCGGCCTTGTTGAGTGTGGGAAGAGGCCTAAGGGCTTCTGGGGATTCTGTCCTCTCTGGGGACACACAGCAGTGCCCCGAGCCTCTGAAATCCATGCTGACGAACCTAGAGAAAGGTTCATGATGGGAAAATTCAACCCCAGCCATTTCCTTCTCCTGAACCTTGACCATGACCCTAAAGCTACTGGGGGCGGGGAGGCAGCCTCAGGAGATAAAACCTACCCACCAGTACTGAGAACCTGTCCTGCTCTGAACTTGTCAACCTTCACACCCTGGGTGCTTGCCTTGCCTGTTTTTGGCTTGGGAAAACCGAGCTTCTGAGGCACAAGTGGCTTAACCTGAAGAGACAGCTGCGAGGGGGCGGGGCAGCTGCGAGGGGGCGGGGCTCTGAAACATCTGCTCTCCTAGTTGAGAGCCTCTTTCTTCGTTGCTGTGAAGCTGGTTTCGGGCAGGTAAACTAGGTGAGGAAGCAAAAACAGAAAGACATAAAACCAAGCTGGCCAGCCTGGTCTACAAGAACTAGTTCCAGAACAGGCTTGATAGCTACAGCAAAACCCTGTCTCAAAAAAATACCCTAAAAACTTAAAAAAAAAAAAAAAATGCCGGGTGGTGGTGGTGCACACCTTTAATCCCAGCACTCGGGAGGCAGAGGCAGGCAGATCTCTGTGAGTTCGAGGCCAGCCTGATCTATAAGAGCTAGTTCCAGGACAGGCTTCAAAGCTACAGAGAAACCCTGTCTCGAATAACAAAAAACAAACAAACAAACAAACAAAAAAAAAAAAACCAAGCTGGACCAGACTTTATTGATCTAAAGATAAAAGCCACAGGAACGGCTGAGCTGTGGTGGCCCATGCCTGTCGCACCACCACTCTTTGGAGTCAGAGGCAGGAAGATGGGGGAGTTCAGAGTTATCCTTGGACACTTAGGAAAAGTCAGCCCAGCCTGGGCTACATGAAACCATGTCACAGAAAAGGGACAGTGAAACGAGACGTTAGAACCACAGACGTGGCGATGATGATGGAGAAAGCATTCATTAAGCCAGGTGGGTTCACAATAGAAAGGCTGAGTGTGTGGGGGGGTCATTTCACTCAGGGCCAGCCTGGGCTATATATTAAATAACTGTCAAACAGAGATGGAGGGGAAGAGGAAGAGGAGGAAGAGGGAGAACAAATTACAACCATCTTAAAAACCCATAATTTTTTCTATATTTATTTATTTTTGTTTTTTTGAGACAGGGTTTCTCTGTGTAACAGTCCTAGCTGTCCTGGAACTAGCTCCTGTAGACCAGGCTGGCCTCGAACTCATAGAGATCCACCTGCCTCTGCCTCCTGAGCGCTGGGATTAAAGGGGTGTGCCACCACCGCCCGGCTCTGTTGTTTATTTTTTAATTTTAAAAATTATTCATTTTATTTTATGTGTGAGAATATTGTCTGTATGTATGTATGTATGTATGTATGTATGTATGTATGTATGTCTGTATGTATTCCACGTGGTACCTGTGGCAGTCAGTGGAGGATATCAGATCTCCTGGAACTGGAGTTAAAGATGGTTGTGAACTACCATGTAGGTCAGTGCTTCTCAGCCTTCCTAATGCTGAGACCCTGAAATACAGTTCCTCTTGTCACAGTGACCCCCCAACAATAAAACTATTTTCATTGCTACTTCATAACGGCAGTTTCGCTACTTTTATGAATTGTAATGTAAATATCTGATATGTAGAATATCTGTGACCCCTGTGAGAGAGTCATTTGATCCCCCCTTGGGGTTGTGACCCATAGGTTGAGAACCACTGATGTAGGTACTGGGACTCAAACCTAGATCCTCAGCAAGAGCAAGGAGTCCTCTTAAGTGTTGAGCCATCTCTCCTGCTCCTAAAATGTTTTAAGATGAGTTTGGTAAGCTGGGCGGTGGTGGCGCACACCTTTAATCCCAGCACTTGGGAAGCAGAGGCAGGTGGATCTTTGTTAGTTCGAGACCAGCCTGGTCTACAAGATCTAGTTCCAGGACAGGCTCCAAAGCCACAGAGAAACCTTGTCTCGAAAAAAAAAAAAAAAAAAGATGAGTTTGGTGTTGAAGATCTTTGATCACAGTGCTCAAGAAAGGCAGAAGCAAGAAAACCTCTTAAAGGGAGGAAAACTTAAAAGGAAGTTTTTACCACATTAAAAAATGGGAAACACTATTATGATGGAAAGAGTTAGGTCTCTGTATGATTGCACAATGCATGATTTTAAAATGGAACAATTAAATGAAGGGATAATCAGCTTACCTGGGATTGACCTGTTAGTTATCATCTTGATAATTCTTGGTTTATCTCTAAAAAAATTGTTTGATATGAGTGCCTTAGAAAAACTTAATAAAACAGATCATAAGGATATTCAAATCCAGACAGAAGAAATTAATGGAGAACCAGTTTCAGCATTGTATTATAAGGTTAGAGAGGGGCTGGAGAGATGGCTCAGTGATTAAGAGCACTGATTGCTCCTCTAAAGGACTGAGGTTCAATTCCCAGCACCCACATGGTGGCTCACAACTGTCTGAAACTCCAGTTCTAGGGGATCTGGCACCCTCACACAAACATACATGCAGGCAAAACACCAATGCACATAAAATAAAAATTAAAAAAAAATTAAGGGGGGCTGGAAAGATGGCTCAGCTGTTAAGAACATTGACTGTTCCTCCAGAGGGCCCGGGTTCAATTCCCAGCACCCACATGGCAGCTCACAACTGTCTGTAACTCCAGTTCCAGGGGACCTGACACCCTCATACAAGGCAAAACAACAATATGCAATAAACAAATAAATTAATTTTAAAAAAATTAAGGTTAGAGAGGGTATATCCAGTAACCTTACAGAAATTGCCAAATGATGGATATCCCCAAGGCTCTGTAAGAGCTGATTGGACTCCTGTGGCAGTGTTAGATTAAGGAGATTCAAGGAAGTGATAGTACCATATGGCATGCATTCACCGTTTGTAAAGCAGATGTTAAGGTCATGGTTTATTTGTAATAGAATCATCCCTAAAGACTGGGGAGACTTGGCTACAGCAGTCTTGGAGCCTGGTCCACAATTACAATGGAGTACCTGGTTCAGAGAAGAGGCTAAGACTATTGAATAACAGAGTAAAGCTAGAGATATGGAAATCTCCCAAGATCAATTTCTTGAAGAAGGAGATTATACTTATATAGAAAGGCAATCCCTATATGATGGCCACACCCTGGCTTTATGCTATACAGCAGCTTTGAATACTTGGAACAGAACTGAAGAAGTAGGAAAGAAGACTGAGTCATTTACTAAAGTTATACAGGGCCCAGAGGAAGCCTTCACAGATTTCTTACAAAGATTGACATCAGCAGTAAATATAATGATACCAAATTCAGAAGCTAGACAAATAATAATTGGATCTCTGGCTTTTGAAAATGCTAATTCTCAGTACAAAAGGATAAGTAGACCTTAAAAAGCAAGATCAGCACCATTGGAGGAATGAATCCAAGCTTTAGTATTGAATCCCATGACCATGGTGATGCTTGGATAGGAGAGGTGATTTCCAGAGGTTTGAAGAAAAATCAAAATGTCAGGTGTTTCAATTGTGGTAAACAAAGGCACCTTAAAGGGGACTATAAACAAGGGCGTTCCTGGAAACAATGTTTCTTCTAAGCATAATCCAAACAAAATGCCTTTTCCTTCTGGATTATGCAGAAGGTATGGTAAAGGCAGGCATTGGACTAATGAATGTAGATCAACAAGGGACAGCCAAGGTAACCCTTGCCATTGGGAAACTCCTTGAGGGGCCTCTCTCAGGCCCCTAAGCCAAATTCTGTTCAGTTGTTCCTGTCACCATGGAAGAAACTCCTTCCCAGATCAACTAAAGAACCTAATTCCTATTGTAAGAAACCATACTGCTCTAGATGATAGAACAGATTTAGAAGATAAAACGAAAATTTCATGAGACGCCATAAATCAAAATTGATAAAGATTAAATTTAGAACTGCCCCAAAGTTAGGGTTGGGCAGGGGTTTGTTTTTGTCTTTTCAGGAAAATAAAAACAACCATCTTGAGGAATTTAAAGACCTTTGGACAAATAAGCATCCAAAGAAGAAGAGAGAACTATCTGGAAAAACTTTTAAAAATTACCAAGAAAAGGAATAATCTATCCTAATGAGATCTCTGAAATCTCCAAAAAGATGTTGGGATCCCACAAGACAATTCTGTCAGGACTATGATAACACCACTAAACTGAAAAACACCAACTAAAGATCAGCTTTGGACTACAAACTGCTCAGAACAATTTCAAGGTAGCTAGCTGAGGTGATCCAGCCTCACAGGCTACCCTAGCCAGGACTTGACAAGCCCTGCATTTTCCCATTACACAGAGACTGGACAACAAATGATTTCAGCTACCTCTCCCAGGACTTGCCAATTAACCCAAATTTTTCTTTTCAGGATACCCTAAAGATGCCATTAACTCCCCCCCCACCAGACGACAGGAAGTAAATTTAAAAACACAATGCCCACATTACCAAGAGGTGGAGTGAGTGTTTTTGGTCTTTCATTGGGTTATAGATATTTGTCATTGTTTAGGGGGATTTGGTTACAAGTTGTTATTGGTAATGGTCAGAAAAAAAAAACTAAACAAATATTAAATTCAGGATTCTTGTTTTGAGAAGAAAAAAGAGGGATATAGATAGGACAGGATGGAAGGGTAGATTATTGAATCTGCTCTGAAAAGAGAAAAGGGAGGATATAGTTATGATAAGATAAAAAGGTAGACTATTGAATCTACTTTTAAAAAGCAACTGCTAGTTTTAAATATTTTACATTGCATTGGAGTTTTGTATGTTGTATACAAACTTTGTATATTGATACAAATTTGAGATCAATTTTGTTAGAACGTACTGTACATATATTTCTACTCTTGTACAAGGAATTATACCTATAAAGTTCAATTAACAATAGGATGCAAATTTCTAGTCCTTGAAAATTATTATTACCAACTGTTTAGGATAATAAAGAGGGGGCTGGAGAGATGGCTCAGCGGTTAAGAGCACTGGCTGCTCTTCCAGAGGACCTGAGTTCAATTCCCAGCAACCACATGGTGGCTCACAATCATCTGTAATGAGATCTGGTGCCCTCTTCTGGCATGCAGGCATACATAGAGGCAGAATGTTGTATACATAATAAATAAATAAATGTTTTAAAAAAAGATAATAAAGAAATATAGGTTAGTAATTAGTCACCTATTACAATCCAACTTGTAGTTATATTAGATATGTTTTCAAGGTCAAATAGATATATTTTAGATAGACAGGTCATCTTCAAATACTTCAGAGATCCACAGAATATGGCATTTAACATGTTTTAATAACATAGGTATTTTTTATGACAATGAGACATTTCTGTTCCTGGAAGCACCAATCTACTTCAGAGAAGATGATGGGTATCAAAGAAACTCCATATGGAGTGTACTTTCTGTGTGGCAAAAGTAAGCCACTGGGCAAGAAAGTGTTCTTGCCTTGATTGCTGACCATATGCTATCCAAACTGGACAAGCAGGACACAAAAGAGAGTGACTGTCAAACCTTGTCCAGACAAGGTGGGACAATCCTTCAAAAATCTTGCTTCATAGAAAATCTGTCAAAGCTGGGTGGTGGTGGCACACACCTTTAATCCCAGCACTCGGGAGGCAGAGGCAGGTGGATCTCTGTGAGTTCGAGGCCAGTCTGGTCTACAAGAGCTAGTTCCAGGACAGGCTTCAAAGCCACAGAGAAACCCTGTCTCGAAAAACCAAAAAGAAAAAAGAAAAGTCTGTCAAATATCCTAGGCCTTTAGGCTGAAGATGGATGCCCCAACGTTGCAGAGGAACTTTGGGTGACTGTCCAGGCAGCCAGCTGCTTCTGTCATTTCTCACGTTTTTTTGGAAGTCACTTGTACTTCCCGCTACTCAGTTAATATTATTTCCTTCTCAGGTCTTTGAGGGAATTGAAGATCAGATAGTTAAAGTTTTCCTTGTTTACCTGACACAGAAAAACTCACAAAGAGTTATAAAGTATATAAGGTTGAGAGATATCAAAAGATAGTTTGGGATGATAGTTATGACAGAAAGTAAATTAGGTGAAAGACTTTGGCCTTACCAAGATAGGACAGATATGAAGTATTTTCTCTGGATTTGTGAAATGCGAATGGGCTAGACATTGTTGGTGTATTTACTGCCTATATATATATTATATATTGTTATTGTATATAGTTTTTCATATATTAGTTATGATTTTTTATTTTAGACAAAAAAGGGAAATGTAGTGATATTTTGTTTGTGATCTAACAAATAATCATTGCCTAAAGATCAGAGGGCAGAGCTGAGCCACTAGTTTGCCATAGAAGGCAAGCAGTGATGGCACACTCTTTAATCCCGGGAAGGTGGACTGATCTCTGTGAGTTCAAGGCCACCCTGAACTACACTAGATTGATCCAGTCTCAAAGAGAAACAGAGACAGGAAGTGTTGATTCACACCTTTAATTCCTGTGTGGGGGAGTCACGTGCCTTTAATCCCAGCACTAAGGAGGTGGAGACAGGAGTGATATGACTGGGTGAAGAGAGGAATATAAGACCAGAGGAAACAGGAGCTCAGATGCAGTCCGAGGATTCCTAGAGATAGGTTCAGCCCTTCAGTCTGAGGATTCGGGAGAGGTAAAAGGTCCTCTCTAGCAGCTGGCTGCACTGATCTCTTAGCTTTCACTTCCTAATATCTGACTCCAGGATTTTATTATTAAAACCAATTAGAATTCGTGCTACATAACCCCGTGTCTCAAATAAATACGTAATTTTAATTTAGAAGGAAAACATTTTTGTTTTTGTTTTTTTTCAAGACAGGGTCTCACTATGTAGCTCTGGCTGTCCTGAAACTCACTCTGTAGACCAAGGTATCCTCGAACTCAGAGACCCACCTGCGCCTCTGCCTCCCAAGTACTGGGATTAAAGGCGTGTGTTACTATGCCCTGCTGAAAGAAAGCTTTTAATTGGCCAAATCACAGTCACATGGAGGCTTTGAGATGTAGCCCGGATATTGGGTGCTGGACTTGCACATGCTGGATCTGCAAGTGGAATCGCAGCACAGTAAAAAGGGCCTGTCTCCGCAGCTTTTTAACCCGGCTTGGCAGGGGCTGACGGAGGACTGGAGAGAGTCCAAGGTCAGGCTTGGCTACCTAGCACTAAACCAATCTGGGCTCCAAACTGAAACCTTGTCTCCAACAAATGACAACAATGAAACAAAGAAGTAAATAAACAACCGCAGAAAAATATAGTCAGCCACGTGACCTTGGGCTGACCTTCTGATTGCTGGTGTGCTGTCTCAATGGAGACTTCTAGAAACAACACACACTGTTATTTCTTTCTCTTCCTACCCAGAGCGCGCCTACTGATGTGGCCACACGAGGCCAGCAGGGGGCAGCAGAGCCCCAGAAGCGTCTGCCCTCCTGGGCTGCTGGTGGCCGCCTGTCCTCCATAGCAGGAAATTGCAGGCGCCTCTTGGTTTAAGCAAAGCTAATTGTTCAAGAGTCCCAGACCTTTCTGGGATCAGATAAAGCTGGCTGTGTGACTTTGAACAACTCATTAACCTTTCTAAGCCCGAGCCTCCTCAGCTTAAAACTATAGATAATGGCCAGAGCCTACGCCAATGGCATTGTCATAAAAGTTAAAGGACGCTGTGTAAAGTGCTGCAGGCAGAGAAAGGATCAGGAGGAAATGGTGGTCAGGACCAAGGACTTGATGTTTTTCACAACAAGTTTATAAAACTTAAAAAAAAAAAAAATCTTAGTACTTGCTCAGAGACTTAAGGAAAGTCCTGCCTGTGAAAGGCAAAGATGCTGAGCGCGGAGTTATTTATGGGGAAAATGGAACTGAAGACCCAGTAATGGGGAGACAGCAACCAAATGGGGTTGTTTACACTAGCGAGTTCGCACACCAAGGAAGGCAAGCAAAGGAAGCTGGGAACCCCTGATGCATGGTTTGAATGTGCTTGATGCTGGTGTACAGAGATAGCAGCGGGGGGGGGGGGAGTGTGTGCATGCATGTGTGTATGCATGTATATACACATTCATGTATGTTCATTCATGTGTGCATTGCATTCCTGTATGTCCATTCATGTGTGTGTGCACTCGTGTATGTGCATGTGTGCACACAAGTGTGTGCATTTGAGCATGTTTGTATGTGCCTCTGTGTGTGCACAGGTGTGTGTACTTCAGATGTGGTCGTCTCTTGCCACCTTGCTTGAGGCCTTTCTGTTGCTGGCCACCTCGCTGCATGCACCAGGCTTTGCTGGCCTGCAAGCTCCACAGAATTCTCCCTTCTCTGCCCCCTCACCCTGGGGAACTAGGCATTTTGTGGGCTCTGGGGAATTCAAACTCAGGTACTCACCCTTACTTTACACACTGAACTGTCTCCCCAGGCTCTGTTTGTTGTTTGGGGATAGAGTCTGCTATGTACCCAGGCTGGCCTCAAACTCACAGTGCTCCTTTTCTGGTCCCTGTATGTGCAAGATTGCAAATGGGCACTGTCAAGCCTGGCTATGATGGCTACTTCCCAAAACTATTAGAAAGTGAATTGAGACCATCAGGGTGGGCATGCCTTTGACCCCAGGAAGAAGTTGAAATAGGAAGCACAGATCCCAAGTAACCAGGACAATGAGCAGAAACATCACTGCTGGGTCCTAGCACAGCAACAAAACCAGTTTGATTTTACATGAATAGGTTACTTGTCTTAACGTATGCCTATGCACCAGGCACATGCAGTGCCTGTGGGAACCAGAAGAGGGCATCAGATCCCTGGAAACTGAAGTTGCAGACAGTTGTGAGCTGCCATGTGGGTGATGGGAATTGAACCTCAGTCCTTTAGAGGAGCAGTCAGTGCTCTTAACCACTGAGCCATCTCTCCAGCCCCTCTCTAACCTTAAAGTACAATGCTCCCCAGTTCTCCTTCTGTTGTTATTGTTGTTTGCTTGTTTGTTTGCTGTTGTTTTGTTGTTTGCAACAGGGTCTCATTTTGTAGCCCTGGCTGACTTGAACTTTGCTCTGTAGACCAGGCTAGCTTCAAGCTCACAGAGATCCACCTGCCTCTACCTAGACAGTGCTGGGATTAAAGTGTGTAAACACCTCTTTTCTGGCCTCCTCCAGCACGAGGCACCTATGTGGTACATAGACATACATGCAGGCAGAAGACCTATACACTTAAAATAACAATTTTTAAATATTGAAGAAAAAAGACAGTAAAGCAAATGCAGTGTGTAAACTGAGGCAGGAGGACTGCAAGATTGAGCATAGCCTGGGTGTAATGGAAAAATTAAAAATGCTGCAGGATCCCCAGCGGCGGTAGGCAGCAGAATGCTGTAGGTCCCCAAGTGGTGGTAGCGGGCCATGTGGCGGCAGGCAGCGGGCCCTGAGAGCAGCCAGTCCCAGGCAGAGACAGCTGCCAGTCCCTGAGAGGTGGCTGGTCCCCGGCAGGGAGACACGTGGCGGACAGGCAAGAGACAGAGACATGGATAGGCACGCCATGCAGAGTGAGGTTGGATATTTATTCAGGGGGTTATGGAGGGAGAAGGGTGAAGGAGAGGAGAGCAGAAAGAGAGAGGAGAGAGAGAGAAACTGGGGAAGAGGAAGGGTAGAGAGAGAAGCAGAAGCTGTCTCTCTGAGAGGAAGACGGAAAAGAGAGAGAGCGCTCAGGCTGGAAGCTGAAGATCAGCCTGCCTCAGCGGATGGGGGAGGGAGTGGGTGTGGCCTGTCTCTTAAAGAGACAGAACAATCATTACACTGGCATAGACAGAAGAGGAGATGGGAGCTTGTTAGAAAGCAAGGAGATCTGAGTTCAAATCCCAGCACCCATGTAGAAGCATTGGGAGTCAGAGAGAGGAAATGGGTCCCAGGAACTCAATGCTCCTCCAGTCTAGCCAAAGGCAAGCCTCAAGTCCATTGAAAGACCCTGGCTCAAAACATAAGCTGGGGGGTCGCTGGAGGGAGACAGGTGGCCTTTGAAGGAAGGCACAGGCGTGTGCCCATTCACAGGCACATGCAAAACACGTTGGATAGCCACATTGATTTCTAATATATACGGAGCCCCCTTTGTACTGATTACTTAATTGTAATTGATTGATTAATTAATTTTGTGTGTGGGCATGAGTGCCGTGCCATGGGGCGTGAGTGTGCGTGCCATGGGGCATGAGTGGAGGTCAGAAGACAACTTGTGAGAGTTCTCACCTCTGGTCATTTGGGTCCTGGCGACTGAACTAAGGTCCTCAGACTCGGAGGCAAGCACCTTCCTCCACTGAGCCATCTTGTGGGCCCCGTGGAGCAGCTGGTTTCACGGCTGGCTCTACCTCGTCCACTTTGGTTGCTGTTTGAGCGTCTGTGTTCTGCTAGGGACAGAAGGAGGGACTGAGGCACGTTTAGGCAAGTGCCCTCACCACTGACCTGAGCCCTCAGCCGCACTCGCCCACGGGTGTGAGTCACACCTACAACCTGGGCTTGAGATGCGACTCAGGTGGTTAAAGGCGCGAGACCCTAAATTCAATCCAACCTCCACTCTAGCCAGAGCAGCAGGTTCGCTCGATGGCCAGAAGCCATCGTAAGTCCTAAAAAGGAGAAGCAGAGAGGGAGGAACCTTGGGAAGGTGTCTCTGGGAGGTATGAACTGGGGTTAGGGTGAGGGCCAGGGGTCCACGATCAGCTGGTTTTCAGCCAGACTTTGGAGGAGTATTTCGGAAGGGAAAATACTGAAGCCAGGGAGCTCCTGAGGCTGGAAAGGTCACCTTCTAGGCCCGCAGGAAAAGGAATTTGCTCGTCTTTCTAAGACCCCGAGGCCAGACGTGAGCAGTTAAGAGTCAAGTGCTTAGAAATCCAAGCCAGGTGTCTTCGCTTGTTATGCAAACAAACAAAATTAGCATATAAAAGCCTCGGTTTCCCTGCCGAAGCGGCTCTGCCTGGGGCGGATCCATTAGAAATCGCTAACTCACTGACGTCCTGGGCTCCACTCCCTGCCCACTGTGTGAAGGGGGGCGAACCACTGACTCTTTTCGTGCCAGTTTCCTTAGCCTTAAAATGGGTGGCCTTGTAATGCCTGTTTTGTAAACTTGTGAGGAGGAATTTAAAATAACCGGGCGGTGGTGTCGAACGCCTTTAATCCTAACCCTCAGGAGTCAGAAGCAGGCGGATCTCTGTGAGTTCGAGGCCAGCCTGGTCTACTTAGGGAGTTCCAGGACAACTAGGATTACACAGGAAAACACTTGAAAAACAAGCAAAAAAGAATTTAAAATAATGTTGGCAGTTTTTACTGAGCACTTCCAGCTGTATGTCAAGCACCATAGAGCCTGTCTCTGGATCTAGAGAAGGTCTGAATTTCAGGAGTAGAGCACTGGCCTAGAATTCAGCACTGAGACGGGCGGTGGTGGCGCGCCCTTTAATCCCAGCACTCGGGAGGCAGAGACAGGTCTCTGTGAGTTCGAGACCAGCCTGGTCTACAGAGCTAGTTCCAGGACAGGCTCCAAAGCCACAGAGAAACCCTGTCTCGAAAAACCAAAAAAAAAAAAAAAAAAAAAAAGAATTCAGCACTGAGGCCGTGGGGCTGAGGAATCTGATGCTCCCTTCATGGCCTCCATGGGCACATTCACACACGTGTGCGCACACCCCCCCCACACACACGCATGCATGCACACACAAAGACAAACGCCCAGGCACATAAAAACGAATCTTTTAAAAACTATATTATACTTGGGGGACAGTCAATTATGTTAGAAGAGTAAATTGTAAATTTGTAAGAGCTAGGTGTGGTATCTACCTGGAAACAAGAAAAACAATAACATTTGATAAATAAATTTCAAAATACACCTCCTTTAAGGGCAGTTGCTGGGTTTATGCTCCTAAATGTGAGGAGAAAGAGAAAGCAGGGAGGTGGACGACCCACCACTGTGAGCACGAGGAAGCTGTTTTCTGCGGGAGATCTGGACCATACGCAAACACAATGTATAGAAGAGTGAGCAGGGTCTAGAAACAATCAGAAAGGCCTGGCACGCAGAACTATACGGCACCAGATCACCTGATGCCGCGCTCCGATCATCACCTCGTGTGTCATTTCTGGTAGAAGTAGCTATGTGTGTGTATCTCTGACCACGCTGGACTCTGAGTAAACGCTGTTGAGAGCACACTCTCTGGGCAAATGCCCGAGGAAGGGCTTCCTCCTGCTTTTGTGAAACTAGGCCCCTAGAGGGTCCAGGAAGACCTGCCGTTCTCCTCCCAGGGATAAGCAAAGTCCCCAAAGGTAGATGACCCTCCCAGTTCTAGGAAATTCCTAGACCTTCCACCCCAACCCCAGGGAGTACACAAGCTAGGAGCCCCAATACTGTCACGCAAGGGCATCTTTCTCCCTAGAGTGGCCCGAGCTACATAGAGCGAGCATGTCTTTCCTTCTGTGTCTGTGAGCCAGCACGCAGATGGCCAAGTTCTGGGCCATGGTGGGAAGGTGTCGATGTGCCCCCTGCTAGCAGCCTCTTGCTCACTCACTTCCTGTTTCTATTTCTGCTGTTTAGAGAAGGGAGCAGCAGAGACCTGGGCAGGCGGTGGCATAGGGAGCGGTTCTTCTGGGGACAGTGGTGTGAGCCTGTGAACTTGAACCTTTGGCAAATGCGGTGGTTTTAGGAAGGATGAGGATCTGCTCAGGGTGGGCCGAGAGGGAAGGGAAGGGAGGACGATTCATCTCTAAGCTATGGGGGCAAAACCTGGACCCCGGGGTCAAGGGTCGAAGAGAACTTAATCTCCAGATGGGAAAGACCAGGCTTTGGGCTCAGACTCCAGGAAATGCTGTGTATTCTTAGGGCAGTGACTTAACCTCTCTGTGTCAGCGTTTCCTCCTGAAAGTAAATAAAGACGGGTCACAAGGGCTGGATCACAAAGCAGTGGAACAAACAAGGAAGGGGGGTGTCCTCCCACCCCGCACCAATGCTAGGAAGGGGCGAGGGTATCGCCCCTTTCTATGCTGGTTAAATGAGGATTTAGCCCATCTCCAGGCAGAAGGAGGGCTCAAAGGAAGTCATCACAATTAAAGGGAGGGAGGGCCTCAGGACTTTGATGTGGGTTTTATTTTCCTTCACCAGCAGGTGGGCTCAGCTGGGGACCCTCCCACCTTTAACTCCTGGGGTCCACCAGCCATTGTTTTAAGCGATTTCCAAGGGGTGAAATGGCTTTTCTTGCTCAAGGTGTCATTTTGCATATCTAAAACCAGGTGTTCTAAACCCAAGGCACAAAAGGTGCCCTCTGGCCTGGGGAACTTGCCCAAACTAAAGTCAGCCAAGAGCCGCTCTAGTCTGAGGTGCCCCATTCGTTCACCCAAATGCAGTCACAGCCTGGAGAGGCGGTGCCCGCCTGTAATTCCAGCAGGAGGGTGGGAAGTTAGGGGTCAGCCTGGGCTACAGAGTAAACGCCTGTCCCAAAGCAACACAAGCCAATCATAGTTGGTGCTTTTTAAGACAAGGGGGAGGGGGTCTCCAAAGTCAGAACAACTAGACGTAATACTCTGTGTGTGTGTGTGTGTATGTGTGTGTATTTGTATGTATGTGTGTGCGTATGTTGCTTAAAAAAACTGAAAAAAGAAAAAGAAAAAAGAATTCCTGGTTTGAAGACTTGCTCCCAGTCACTTCCTCCGGTCTGTGGATCTTTTGCAGACAAGCCGAAGAATGAGTAAACAAATGTTTGTTTTTGCCTCTTTTAACATCCTGAAGGCACGAGGCAGTCAATGAATAGGTGAACTAGTCTTTGGCCCAATGGCCCCAAAGCGGCTGCTGGCTCCAGCAGTCTCTGTCCTTTGTTTTCCTAAGACTCTGGGCTGTTGTCCCCACCGGTTAAAAAGCCATCCCTGGCCCTGCTTTCAAAGAGAGCCGGTTGCATTTCAATGTCCCCTTCCCAGGCGGGGATTCCCCGACGCGGTGGCGTCTAGCAGTCCTGAAAAAGACTCGAAATCATTAGCCCTAATTAAGTCCTCCCGGGCTGGCTGGCCCGGTCGGCGACTGCATTCCCAGCCTCCCCAGAAGGAAAAGGGGTGGGGTGGTGGGGCTAGATAAAGGGCTCCCTAGCTTTCTCCTTCGAGGTTAGTGGGAGTGAGAAGCTGTGAAAACAATTTGGGGACCAGGATCCTAACTTTTAAAGCAGGCTTGTCTCCTATCTCCGCAGCCTTAGGAGTGGAGATATCCCTGAGATGGGGGAACTGGGCTAAGAGGAGTGAGGGTCTAAAGAGCGAACATCTGTCCACTACGATGAAAATTAAACACTCCCTCCCTCCCCTGGAGAGCAGGGTGGGGGAGTCACACAAGGCAATCTCTTGCCAGACTTCACAGACTTTTAAACAGGTCAAGGAGGGCATTGTAGATACAGGAATATGAAAAGAGAAATCGAGTTACCGTTATAAAGAAAATTCAATCACAAAATTATGGGTAGTATTTTTTGAGATAGGGTATCATGTAGCCCAGGCTAGCCCTGAAATGCCAACATAGCTAAGGATGACCTTGAACTTCTGCTCTTTCTGCCTCTGCCACCAGAGTGCAGAGATTATGGGTGTGCACCACCACACCCAGTTTTGATATTTTTATTAACAATGAAAATATAGGGGGTTGGAGGCTGGAGGGATGGCCAGCTGCTAAGGACACAGACAGCTCTTGCAGAGGATCTGAGTTCAATTCCCAGCACTCACATGGTGGCTCCAGCTCCAGGGAGCTCTCCGGGCTGTGAAAGCACCTGCTCTCACCGGCACAGGCCCGCACATATATGCATAATTTAACACAACAAAATATATCTTAGCGTATACATATATGTGAAAAACAAAATATATATTTGTACAGCCAGTGCCTTAGTGAGGAAGATGCTTTTGCCAAGCCTAATGACCCGAGTTCATTCCCTGAGCCCTCATGGTTGAAAGAGAGAATGGACTCTCACAAACTAAGCTGTCCTCTGACCTCCATGAGCATGCTGGAATACACACACAAATAAGATAAATAAATGTGGAGATATTAAAAATAAAATATAGAATTCACTCTGGTAAGTATGGTATGCAAATGTGTAGAGGGCTCTGTGTTTTTTTTAGTTTCTAGAAAAGGTATACTTATTTTTCATTTTATGTATATGGGTGTTTTGCTGACATGTGTGTGTATCATGTGAGGACCTGGTGCTCAGAAGGTCAGAAGAGGACTTTGGATACCCTCAGACTGGAGTTACAGACAGTTGTGAGCTATCAGGTGGGCGCTGGGAATAAATCAGGGATCCTCTGGACAAGCAGCCAGTGCTCTTAACCACCGAGTCGGCTCTCCAGCCATGTGATTTTATTTATTTATTTATTTATTTATTTATTTATTTATTTATTATGTATACAGTGTTCTGTCTGCATGGATGCCTGCATGACAGAAGAGGGCACCAGATCTCATTACAGATGGTTGTGAGCCACCATGTGGTTGCTGGGAATTGAACTCAGGACCTCTGGAAGAGCAGCCAGTGCTCTTAACTGCTGAGCCATGTATTTTAAATAACAGGTAACAGAATAAAGTCTACTGGGTGTGGTAGCACATACCTGTACTTACAGTACCTGGGGGGCTGGAATAGGCGATCGATAAATTTGAGGCACACCAGGATTGGAGTGAGGGGCTGTTAGTATCAGGTAGCAGCAGCTGATCTAAAAGAAGTAAGAGTTGGGCTGGAGAGATGGCTCAGTGGTTAAGAGCTTTGCCTACTCTTCCAAAGGTCCTGAGTTCAATTCCCAGCAACCACATGTGTTCACAACCATCTGTAATGAGATTTAGTGCCCTCTTCTAGCCGGCAGGAATACATGCAGGCAGAACACTGAATACATAATAAATAAATAAATCCTTAAAAAAAAAAGAAGTAAGAGTAGTCAAACCATCACTAAAGATGAATAAGAAAGCACATGCCTTTACTCCCAGCACTAGCTTCGAAGCAGAGGCAGGCTGATCTCTGTGAGTTCGAGGCCAGCCAGGGCTACATAGAGAAACCCTGTCTTGAGAAACCAAATAAATAAATGGATGAAAGGATAGATGGGTGGATGGATGGATGGGTGGGTGGGTGGATGGATGGATAGGTGGATAGATAGATAGATAGATAGATAGATAGATAGATAGATAGATGATAGATAGATAGATAGATAGATAGATAGATAGATAGATAGATAGGTAGATAGATAGATATCAGCCGGGTGATGGTGGCATAGGCCTTTAATTCCAGCGCTCAGGAAACAGAGGCAGGTGGATCTTCATTAGTTCAAGGCCAGCCTGGTCTACAGAGTGAGCTCCAGGACAGTCAAGGCTGTTACACAGAGAAACCCTGTCTTGAAAAACCAAATAAATAAATAAAATAAGTAATCAAAGCTGGCTATAGTGGTCCACACCTTTAATCCCAGCACTTGACAAGCAGAGGCAGGCAGATCTCTATGAATTCAAAACCAACCTGGTCTACACAGAGAGTTCCAGGACAGTCAGAGCTACACAGTGAGACACTGTCTCAAATAAATAGGTAGATAGATAAATAAATAAATGAAAAATATTATTTAAAAAAAGAGTTTGAACAGAGGTCCCCGCATGGGAGAACAATGTTGTTTCCAGAAGATGTGGGCTGTTAAACAAAAACCCCAGTGCAGATGGAGGACACCTCCCCATTTGTCATTGGTCAGGGAACCTCTAGAAGCCCCACAAACATCACAGGCCACTGTCATTGCCCTTGGTTGCCCACCTGTTGGGCAACAGAAAGACCCTGTTGCTGAAGACACCACACGGTTTGGCAGGGAGAACTGACCGGGAGGCTTCCACCCCGCTGGCTTTGACAGTGCAGGGAGCCACTCTGCCGCTGCGGGGAGAGCAAAGCCATGAGCCGTCTTACTCAGTGCTGGATCCTGCATGATGTGTTACAGAGCAGCCAGGCAAGGCGTGCCCACTGATGCAGTAGTGGCATGAGTGTTATGTGAGCAACCGACCACTTCCGGGTGGCATTTGTGCCCTGCCCCACAGGTGGGGATTCATGCTTGATGCTATGAACCTGTCTAGTGTATGACTGGGAAGGTCACAGGCCCCAGAAGGAACCTGCTGCCCGTGGTTAGCTACACAGTCAGGTTGTTAGGTTGCCCTTCTAAATGTTTATGTCCATCCCCATAGATTAGTGTTGTGTTCAACTTTGATCAGAGAGGCTGCGTCTGCTGAGGGCAGCAGCTAATGCCGAGATTCACAACTGGCCAAAGCGCTGAGGGCAAGTGGCTGGGAGTGCTCGGTCCTGACTGGAGCATCTGTATCAACCCCTCACCAAGGCACAGGAAACACTGAGGAGAGAGAAGAAAGAATGAGTATAAGAACCAGAGAGTAGGGGAGGGGGCTATGAAACGCTGTCTTCAGTGTGACATAGCCTGTGTGCATGCTTGAACTCATAGCAGCTGTGGTGACATGCCCAAGATCAAACCAGGGAAGTTTCCAGCAGGAGTAGGGTGGGGGTGGGGACTCAAGCTATGGATAGTTGATGACTCTGGGAAGGGAGAGTCCTAGTTTTCCTTGTGGACATGGCCCCTGGCTGGTTGCCGGTGATCCAGAGGATGGCCCCACATCCATGTGCACTTAGGGAGACTCTGTGGGATATATATATATATAAATAAAGGGTGGGGTGTTGAAGAGATGAGTCAATGGTTAAGAGCACTGACGGCTCTTGCCGAGGACCCAGGTTTGATTCTCAGCCCTGGCATGGTGACTCACAACTGTCTGTAACTCCAGTTCCAGGGGATCTGACACCCTCATCTAGCCTCTGTGGGGATGGCACACAGGTGGTACACGAACATGCATGCAGGCAAACACTCATGTCCATACAGAAATCTAAAACACCAAATTTTCAATACGAACCAACAGGAAGGAGTCTGAATGTCAAAGTGTCTCCGTGAAGATTGCATTTTTGACAGAAAAGGGGTAAGATTTTTGGCCCATTCTCCCACGAGGGTCAATCTTCACTTGATTGAGAATATACACTCTACACAACTATCCCCTGCTCTCTATCCTGCTGCTCAGCTAGTATGAGGGTCCAAGGAGAGCTACTGTGTCCCTCGCCCCCGCAGTCAATCAACGGTGTTGTGAGCAGAAATAGTGAGGGCACAGTCGCTGTTTCTGCCCACACGGTCCAGTTGGGCCCTACCACCAGCCAGTCATTGTGTGCCAGCCCGTCTTAAGATGACGTGAGTGGGGAGAAGAGATCTTCAGAAGAAAGTTGATGTTTTGATTTATTTAATTATTGATTCTTCTTGCTTCCTGGCCCTGCTGGCAGCCCAAGACCGAGTGCAATGTCGCCTGCTTTCCACTTTCTTCAATTAATCCCCAGAATGCAGGGTCTGTCTGAAGTAGTCCAGAGGCATTGACAGGGGTTCTCTCAAGCCTCCCAGCATGCACAACGGTCCTGCATTCTTACCCTGTTTCCATTGGCTGGGGCCCTTTTCTGGCCCTCAGGAAAGGGTGTAATAACAAGTTTTACCAGAGGGTTGGGTGTCTTTGTGGAGATTTGTCACCTCTCCAGCTCTCAGGTACTTCCTCTCTTCTGTATGGACTGATGTTGGTTCCAGAACGTTTACAGGAGTTCAGAGTATATGGTATGAGACCCTGGGTGGAGGAGGAAGAGCCCACTGCTCAAGAGACGGAAACTCAAAACTCGTTAAGCCCCCATCTCAACCCCTATCAGAACAAAGTGGGGCGAGGCATCTGCCGTCCTCTCTGAGCTTGTAAAACGAATCCTGCCTCGGGAAGGAAGTGGATGGCCCGTGTGTTTTGAAACTCAGGAGGAAGAACAGGTGGGGTCCTTTGGCTATAAATGGACACTTGTTTTTCTCGGAAGACCCCATGGCTCTCAGATAAGTAAGGGCTGTGGTTCAAGTGGTGGGCACGCTAACCATGAGGCATCTTTAGAAAGAACAATGAAGTACATTAGACCTTGGCCTGGAGACACCCTTGCCAAGGACCGTGATGATGATGTCACTGAGCCAAAGAGAAAATAGAGACCCCCCCCCCAAGGCCAGGCCTGATAGAGAAGTCTCACTATACCAGGCGGTCTTGAAGTCTACCCACCTCTGCCTCTGCTGAGGTCACAAGCAAACACAGCCACACCCAGCCGTACTGGGGAGGGAATCCAGTGCCTCATTTGCAGTAGGGCAATCACTGTACCACTGAGCCGTATTCCCAGCTCATTTCTTCGCTTTTATTTTGAGATGGGATTTTACCAAATAAAGCAAGCTGGCCTTGAACTTGCTCTGCTTGAGTTGCTGCATTAAGAGGCCTGTAGCACTAGCCCTGATTACTTTGCCAATTTTCTTTTTTAAAGAGTCTCAGCCGGGTGAGTTCGAGACCAGCCTGGTCTACAAGAGCTAGTTACAGGATAGGCTCCAAAGCTTCAGAGAAACCCTGTCTTGAAAAAAAAAAAAAAAAAAAAAAAGAGTCTCAGCTGGGTGGTGGTGGTGCACACCTGTAATCCCAGTCCTCGGGAGGCAGAGGCAGGCATCCGGATATCTGTGAGTTCGAGGCCAACTTGGTCTACAAGAGCGAGTTCCAGGACAGGCTCCAAAGCTACAGAGAAACCCTGTCTCGAAAAACCAAAAAAAAAAAAAAAAAAAAGTCTTTCCTCCTAGCTGGGCATGCCAGTCTGGTCTACAAAGTGAATCCCAGGCCAGCTACAGTTACATAGTGAGACCTTGTCTCAAAAAACAATCATAACAGCAATAATAAAATAAATAAATACTCTCTCCTGAGAGTAAGAACTCCGTGAGCTCAAGGATGTACCTACTTTGGATATGTTTGTGTTTGAGGTGCTGGGAATGAAACCCAGGGCCTCTCACAAGTGTTAAGCACTCTACCTCTGAGCTACATCTCTATGCCCACCTCTGTGTTCTTTTTTCTATCTTCCTTCTTATGTTTTGAGACAGAGTTTCATATAGCTCAGGCTGGTCTCCAACCCAAGAAGTGTGTGTGTGTGTGTGTGTGTGTGTGTGTGTGTGTGTGTGTGTGTATGTGTGTGTATACATATCCATATGTATATCCAAGGACAACCTTGAACTTCTGATCCTCCTGCCTCAACCTCCCAGAACCAGGATTACAGACATGTATCATCCTGCCCTGTTTATGTGGAGCTGGGGATCAAACCCAGGACCTCATGCAAGCTAGAGCCACATCCTCAGTTGTGCCCCCTGACCCGCCCAGACTTTTGACATGTCTTATAGGCTTAGCACAGAAGAAAAAGTGGGCTAGCCGGGTGGTGGTGGCACATGCCTTTAATCCCAGCACTCGGGAGGCAGAGGCAGGCGGATCTCTGTGAGTTCGAGACCAGCCTGGTCTACAAGAGCTAGTTCCAGGACAGGCTCCAAAGCTACAGAGAAACCTGTCTCGAAAAACCAAAAAGAAAAAAAAAAGAAAAAAAAAGAAAAAAGAAAAAAGAAAGAAAAGAAAAGAAAAAGAAAGAAAGAAAGAAAGAAAGAAAGAAAGAAAGAAAGAAAGAAAAAGTGGGCTAGTGTCAGTCAACAATGCAGGCCTGGAGGTGGAGCTCGGAGGGGCAGCCTGTGCTCAGCTTGAGCATGACCTGCTACTCTCTCCTAGCAGGGGAACAAAATGGCAGATGATGGGTCTGGAGAGGTGGCTCAGAGGTTAAGAGCACTGACTGCTCTTCCAGAGGTCCTGAGTTCAGTTCCCAGCAACTACATGGTGGCTCACAGCCATCTGTAATGAGATCTGGTGCCCTCTTCTGGCCAGCAAGTAGACAGACAGACAGAACACTGTATACATAATACATAAATAAATCTTTTTAAAAAAAAGTCAGATGACACCGGAAGCAAAAGGGCTACATAATGGGTTCGAGGCTAGCCTGGGCTACATGAAACCCTATCTCAACAAAACAAAACAAAACCAACCAAACAAAAATGCGGTAGTAAGAGGGGACAATGGGTTCAGATTGAAGAGAGTCTATCCTGTCTAGATTCCACACACAGATATTACCAAGCCCAAGCTGCAGTTCTTTTGGGGAAAAATTGTGTCTATACGGAACGCACGATACACACTTAAACAACTGTTCCTTAAACAATAGAGCACAATTATTTGTGCTCCTTGCGTACATTTGCACTTGTATATATTTGCATGCATTTGGCTGTCACAGTATGTGGGATAATTATAAGATAATTATAAGAGAGATAACATATTGGAGGATGTGTGCAGACTATATATGAATATGTCATTCTATGTAAGGGGCGTAAGCATCTGCAGGTAGATATCTAAGGGGGTCCTGGAACCAGTCTGTCACAGAGACAAGGGCGGGACTGTACTGTGTGACTGAAGTAATGTTGAGTCAGATACCTAGCTGGTCCATGATCCTAGAGGTCTGACCCAGGATAGGGCATTTTTGTTGATTTGTTTGTTTTGAGATTGGGTCTTAGTATATAGCCCTGTCACAGAGATCTCCCTTCATCTTCCTCTGTCCCCCTAAACATGATGACACTTCTAAAATTGGTCCCTCGAAGGCTGAAAAGATGCTTACGGGACATCTTAGTTATGGTTTCTATTGCTCTGCAGAGACACCGTCACCACAGTGGTCTTATAAAGGAAAACATTTTATTGGGGCTGGCTTACAGTTCAGAGGTTCAGTCCCTTATCGTCGTGGTGAGAACCATGGCAGCACGCAGGCAGACATGGTGCTGGAGAAAGAGCAGAGAGTTCTACATCCGGATTGGCAGACAGGAGGAAGAGAAAGACACTGGGCCTGGCTTGAATGTCTGAAACCCCAAAACCCAGTACCAGTGAAGCACTTTCTCCAACAAGGCCACACTACTAATGCCACTTCCTAAAACATTCAAATGAGTCTATGGGGTCCATTCTTATTCAGATAACCACAAGGGGTTAAGATCATTGGCTGTTCTTAGAGATACCTGTGTTGTGTTCCCGGCACCAGCACTGTAGCTCACAACGATCTGTACTTCCAGTTTCAGGGGATTCAATGCTCTCTTCTGACCTCTGAATTCTCCAGACATTCATGGTGCATGGACAAATGCTTATACACATAAAATAAAATTTAAAAATCTCAGATCCAAACCAATATCTGACCCCTTAGCCAGGCATGGTGGCACAGGTTTATAATCCAACACTTAGAAGACAGTTTTGCTGGGCGGTGGTGGCGCATGCCTTTAATCCCAGCACTTGGGAGGCCGAGGCAGGTGGATCTCTGTGAGTTCGAGGCCAGCCTTGTCTACAAGAGCTAGTTCCAGGGGCTGGAGAGATGGCTCAGCGGTTAAGAACACTGCTCCTTCTTCCCGAGGTCCTGAGTTCAATTCCCAGCAACCACATGATGGCTCACAACCATCTGTAATGAGATCTGGTGCCCTCTTCTGGCCTGCAGGTATGCATGCAGACAGAACACTGTATAAATAATAAACAAATAAATCTAAAAAAAAAAAAGAAAGAAATTTTTTAAAAAAAGAGCTAGTTCCAGGATAGGCTCTAAAACTACAGCGAAACCCCGTCTCGAAAAACCAAAAAAAGAAAAAGAAGATAGAGTTTTTTTGACCAGGCCCGGTCTACATAGTGAGACCTTATCTCAGAAACAAAACCAAAAAAAGCCCAACGATGTCAGAGGAAGCTCAGAGGACCATGGAACCTTGGGAAAAGAAGAGGCCAGGAGGACCCTGGAAAGTGACCTTGTGACTTTGAGCAGTGTGGGCATGGTGCCAGCTTTATGGTGGGAATGTGGGGCTAAGAGTCTCATTCTTAGCCTTTTAATGTCTCTCCTGTATTAGATTTAGTTTTGTTGATGCTATAATGGTGACTTCTCAACTTTTGGTGGAAAGGGGGAATTGTTACATATTTACTCTGAAAAGCAATTGATGGGAACCCTGAGCCATCTGGCCAGATTATTACCCATCTACACACTGCCAGCAGACTCATGATCCAAGCAGAGGACCATCTGCATGAGAGGCAGATCCCCAGGTGAGCCTTCTGATAACCCAAATTCAGGCCTGAGTCTTTACTGACTACTGTTCTATTCAAAGTGGAGGAGGTGGGTTGTATCTTCCATTTCTTGCTTTGTGTATGTGTGTGTGCAGGTGCATGTGGGGGTCAAAGGTCAATCTTGGATGTGAATCTTCAGTGGTTTCACTGTTTTGTTTGTCTTTGAGGCAGGGTCTCTCCTCACTGCCTTGCCTTTGAGGCAGGGTCTCTCCTCACTGGCTTGTCTTTGAGGCAGGGTCTTTCACTACCTTGAAACTCCAGGAGTAGGTTAAATTGACCAATGAGCTGCAGGGATTCACCTGTCTCTGTCTTACCAGTGATAGGGTTGCAAATGCCTGGCACCAGATCCAGATATTTTAAGCAGATTCTGGGGCTCAAACTCAAGTCTCCAGGTGTACAAGGAAGCTATTTTACTGAGAGAACCATTTACCATTTTTGTAGGGTTTTTTTCTCCTTTCTTCCCTTCTTTCTCTTCCTCCCTTCCTTTCTTTTTCCTTTCTTTCTCTCCCTTCCTTCTTTTCTTTCTTTCTTCTTTTCTTTTTTTGTTCCTTTCCGTTTCTATTTTTTTTTTTTTGGCAGAATCTTTTGTATAGCTCAAAATGGCCTCCAGCTCATAGTTCTCCTGTTTCTGGCTTCTTTGTGCTAGAATTTGGGGCATGAATTTGTGCTAGAAATTTTAGGAGCACACACAAATGCAAACATGTTTACACACAGACACACACAAGAAAACTCTCTTAGTGCTCTAATTTAGTTTATAATCTTATGTTGGGGCACACTCACAGCTGTCTTTGGCCACTGTGTGCTACAAGGTAGATACACCTATATTTGGAGCTCCACATAGGACATTTAATTTTTATTTGTGTGTGTGTGTGTGTGTGTGTGTGTGTGTGAGAGAGAGAGAGAGAGAGAGAGAGAGAGAGAGAGAGAGAGAGATCACAGAAGGATCGCTTTTGGAAATGAGTTCTTGTTTTCCAAGCTCTTTGAGATAGGGTCTCTCTCATTTCCTCTTGATGGGCTGTGCACACGGGTTAGCTGGCCCATTTCTGCCTCCCTTTTCATCCTAGGAATGCTGGGATTCCAGATGCAGGTTCCTGAGGCGGCTGGCTGTTTGCATGAGTTCAAGGACCCCAACTGAGACCATCAGGCTAGTGCAGCACCTGCCTTTTCCCTTCCACAAGAAATCGGGTGCACTTCTGCCTCCCAAACTCTGATTCAACAGGTCTGGGTGGAGCCAGGCAGGAACCCTTGAAACCTGCCCAGGTGAGTCTAAGATGAAATGGATCAAGAATGCCTCACACGGTCTTCTGCTTCTTCCTCTAAGACCCAGTGTCCGTTGTCTAGGCTAACCTTGAACTCCTGATCTCAAGGTCAGGAGACTCCACATCCTGAGTACTGGGATTCCATGCCCGGCTTGAGAATGGCAGTACTAGGTGGAGTGTCTGTGTGCACCGAAGGACGGTGGCACTGCGCCCGTCTGAAAGCCATCGTCCCTTTAGATGTGTGCTCTGCATTTTTGCTGGCCAAGGCGGCCTCCCCTCCCCACCCCCGGAATGCTGAGTTCTCCAGCCTGGAAATGGCTCTGCTAGCAAAGCCTAACCCTCCTGTCCTCCCATGTCCTTATCTTTGCCCAAGCCTGCCAACTGAGAGTGACCGTCATAGATAAACAAGATGGGGACATGAGGCGTGTGCATTTTGGGGCTCCTGGCTCGATTTGATGTCCTCAGATGTCAGCAGCATGATGCTTTTAAATGAGATCTCTATAAAAACACGAATTCGTGGACTGACCCTTGTCCTTGTGTCCATGTGATCACCAGCTTTCTTGTTTCCCCCTAGCGTGCTGACCAGGAAAGAAATGAGGTGGAGGGCAAGGAGGGTGGGGGGTGGCTTGAGTGTTTCTGGGTGGCATGTGACCATTTTAAGCAGACAGAGACTCCGGCCCATAAACTACAACCTTAGCAGCTTGCTTCAGACTCCCTCGGTACCAATTCAAGGGCTCTGGGCTCTATCCATGTCATCGCCCTACATCCCTATAAAGCAAAGATGGTTTTATTAATTTTCCCTCCAGCGTTGGAGATTAAACCCAGGAGTTTGTTTAAGGCCAGGTGAGCTCTCTGCCCCTGAGCTACACCCCAACTTAGATAACTTTGTTTTAAGAGGAGGGAACTGAAGGCCCTAGAGAGTTTAAGTGCTCCCCAGGGTCACGCAAATCAAAAGAAAACTGGAGGTGAAAGACACTAGTATCTGACTCCAGGGCAGGCAGGGTGGTACAGTTATAGCCCCAGCTCTGAGGCAGCAGAGGGGAGGGGATAGAGAGTTCTAGGTTAGCCTGGGTTACATATGGAGATACTAACTCCAACAGGGCAAGATCAAATAAAAACCCGAGACCCCCGATTTTGCTCTTTTGTTGAGAAACCTTTTTCAAATTCTGGTCTTAGTGTAGGTGCCCTTAGTTTTATCTCTGCATACACACGCACCCTCCCGTTTTTTGCTTTGATATTTTGCATGTCAGGCATGTTTTCGAAGAGCAGACCACATGAGGGGCTGAGTGAATCCCTGGATGGGGTTTGTGAAAGCACAAAGGTTAATGACCTACAACACAAATTGGCTGACTAGAGTCCGGTCTGCCTCTCTGCCCCCGGGGCTTTGTTCTTACCTTCTCTCCTTAGCGACCAAGACCTTGTTCCGCGGGGACAAAACAAACAGGGGCTGTCAGGACCGAATTGGTCTCTTCAGCTACACAATGAGAAGTGGGAGTGGAAACAATTACTCCCAACACAGCCCCGAGGTTTACTTAAATTATCTGGGTAATTGCCTCCATTTTCAGCTTGGATTTGGGCTCTGAAAATTCTGGAGCTTCAAAATGATAAATAATGAGGGTTCTCATTGAGGCCAAAGTCGAGAGGGAGCCAGAGGCACAGAGGGTTGCAGGCGCAGGCTGGGGGAACTTGTGGTGAGGTCATGCTTGGGTGGGAAGGCTTGGATGAGAGTTTTCTAGCCTCAGTTCCCTGGGCTGGAACAGGGGAGGGGGGAGGAGAGAAGAGGGAGGAGGAAGAGGAAGGAGATGGAGTGGTGCCAGGGAGAAGGGAGGAGAAAAGGAGATGGGGAGGAGTGGAGAGGATGAAGGAAGGAGGAGAGGGGAAAGGGGAGGAGAGAGGGATGGAGAGAGAAAGGAGCACTCTGTGTGCTCTGACCTTGTGTAGGATGAATTATAAACTTCAGAAAGAAACACAACCTCCTGTCTCCTGCATTCAGCCTAAAGAAAAGTGCTCCTTTTGCTCGTGTACAGCACACACACACACACACACACACACACACACACACACACACACCAGGAACCTCAGCCTTTGTCTCCCAGCTTTAGGCTAAACTAACCACTTCCCTTCTCTTTTCTTCCATTTCCCAAACTCTCTTATTAACCTTTGGCTGTGTTGTTGTAAAAAGGGTACAATATGCAAATGTATGGGTGTGGCTGGGTTTCATTTAAACTTGATAGAGGGGTACTAAAATGTATTTTGTACATTTAAAAAGTTTACCCCTTCCCAAGCATGGTGGTGCACACCTTTAATCCCTGAATTTAGGAGGCAGAGGAAGGAGGATCTCTGCAAGGTTGAAGCCAGCCTGGTCTATATCGGGAGTCCAGGACTACATACAGAGATACTGTCTTACAAAGGCAAAACAAAATAAATTTACCCCATCCACTTGGAAGAGTAAAATTGAGAGTTCGGACTCACACCTGTATGTAGCCCTTGTGCTTAGATTGAGAGTTGGGAGTTCAAGGCCAGCTGGGCAGCATAGCAAGATACAGTCTCCAAAGTGAAACCTGCCGGGGTACAGTAGTTACTTGATCTACAATAAAAATAAATAAATAAAATTAAATAAAAATAAAACAGTAACAGAATGACTGGGGATTCAGTTAGTAGAGTGTCTGCCTAGCCTTGGCATACACAAAGACCTGGGTTCCGTCCCCAGCATTAAGTAAAAGCAGGGTGTGGGGACTGTCATCCTAGCACTCAAGACAAAGAAGAAGAAGGATCAAGAGTTCAAGGTCATCCCCAGGCACGTGTCAATCCCAAGGTCGACCTACACTATAGGAGACCTTGCCTTTAAACCAATCAACCAACACACCAACCAACCAACAACCAACCAACCAATCAACCAACCAAATATTACCTTCCTCAGTGCATGTGAAAGCAGGTGGTAGGTGGGTACCCTTGGCCTGTAGGTCATGTTCTGTTCATCTTGCCAATGCCTCCTTGTGCCCACAGGGAGGACAGTAGAGCATGCTAAAGGGACAAACAGAAATGGTTCAGATGATCTGAAGGTTTAAAGAAAAAAAAAAGATACATTGGGGGCAGATGTGGAGGGTACCCTTATCCCGTGGCACACACTCCTATAGGAAGTGTTTACTGTTAGCTCATAGTGAGCAAGGAGTCTCAGCTCAGTCCTGAGGTTCAGCAAAAGCATTCTGCATGAAATGACATTGGAGGCTCCAGGGGGGAGGGTACTTGAGGGACACAGACTAAGGTTATTTCTTAACCAGGCTGATGCCACCAACATGGTTCATGGAGACATCTTAAGTTGTTCTGTGGCAAAAGATGCTACCGGCATCTATTGGGCAGATACTAGAGCTAAAGGGTACCACCCCTCCCTGAATGCACCAAAAGCACAGCCCCGAACTCACAGAACCAGCAGGGTGACCATGTCACCAGTGCTCAGGTTTCAAAACCTAGGTGGAGGGAGCATCATCATGGGGACACGGGAGAAGGAAGGTGGCAATGTGACCTATTTAGTTTGCTTCGGAAGACTCAAGTGAGTGAGTGCCGATGGGAAAGAAAGGAAAGCCTGCCCTAGGAGGCTGTGGATGGTGACACTGTGCTATGGCCACAGGAGTCTTTGAGACATGCTTTGGACCAGGGCTTTGGGATCAGTCCCACTGTTGGATAACTGGTAGGTTTGAGGTAAGGCAGATGGCGAATTTGAGGAACTCCAGAAACTAGGATTATGAAATATGAGGTGTCGGGGATAATCATTCAGGGCCATCCATGGGAACCCTGTGGTCCAAGAAAGGACCTAGAGACTAGGAAGAAGCTACCTGCATATCACTCATCCTACGAGACCTACATCCTCACATACGCACTGAAAATTCTCTGCCACCGAGTTACATACATCCTGGACCTTGGGATGCTTTAACTAATTAATAAGATAATTAACCAATCAATGAGTGTGAGCACACAATGGCTTGTGCATGCAGCTCAGACGACAGCTTCTGGGAGTTGGTGTTCTCTTTCCACCTTATTGAGACAGGGTTTCTTTCCCTCTAGCTGTTTCTGCTAGAAACAGCTCTCCACATAGGAGTGCTGCGATGGCAGATACAGGCCACCTCATCCGGCCTTTTAAAACATGTCTTCTGGGGTCAAACTCAGGTTGCCAGGCTTGCTCTGCCAGTACTTTACATGCTCCTCTGCCTCAAGGTCTGAGAAAAATTATGCAACTTGCCGAAGGTACCAGGCACAGGAATAAACCAGGACTCTGGCCTTCCACATTGTAGCTTTGTACCTTGGCACCGTATTCTCTCCTTCCCTTACTTTATTTTTGAGGATCTGGGCCTAGAATCGAGGGCCTGGCCCATGCTAGGGCAGCCCTGTTCCATGCACCTCCAGCCCTCTCCTTTTCAGAGAATTGTTCCAGGCAGTCAAAAAACTCCATGCAGTTCTCCGATGCAACCAGCAGATGGCAGCAAAGGAGCGGTCTAGCGAAGCCATGGGCCTCTTCCTGGCTCAGGCTGGCTGCAGCTTGCTAGCTGGCTTTTTCCCAGGGGAGGAACCCAGAAACAGCGCAGGTAGAGTGAGGTTCTCAGGTCTTGTTTTGACCTGAAGACGAATGTGTATGAAGAAATCGAGAAGCGCCGGGGAGACGGTCATTCCGATTTCAGCCATCTCTAACGTGATCCCGTTTAAGGACAGAGCAAGGGCCCTGAGAGGCAGACTTGGAGTGGAGTTTGTCTTGAGGGACTGGAACGGGGTGTCTGGTGGCAGACTGGAGACTCTTGCGGCAAGCAGGCAGCTTCCTGTTCACATTTCACAGATGGTCTTGTTTGTACTAAATCCTGTGGCTGAGCAGGACCCAGTAGGGTTCACTGAAGCTGGGCTCACCCTCGGGGTAGTAGAGGGGCCTCACCAGTTACTAGTACTCAGAAGGAAATAAAGAATAACGAAAGAGGTCAGCCCGGCGGTGGTGGCACGCCTTTAATCCCAGCACTTGGGAGGCAGAGGCAGGGGGATCTCTGTGAGTTTGAGGCCAGCCTGGTCTACAAGAGCTAGTTCCAGGACAGGCTCCAAAGCCACAGAGAAACCCTGTCTCGAAAACAAAAAACAAAAAAAAAAAAACAAAGAAACAAACAAAAAAAAAAAAAAAAAAAAAAAAAAAAAAAAAAAAAAAAAAAAAAAAAAAAAAAAAAAAAAAAAAAAAAAAAAAAAAAAAAAAAAAAAAAAAAAAAAAAAAAAAAAAA